>OZ020189.1:79678269-80116306 GCA_963971165.1 Philopedon plagiatum | reverse complement strand
ATGCAGTGCTTATGTAATAGCGAAATATTGTATATGGACGGCACTTTCGACTATTGCACCAAGTACTTTCTTCAACTTTTCACCATTCACGGATTCTACAATGGACACTATATTAAACTAGTTTTTTGCCTGTTAAAGGATAAGAGTGCCAGATTGTCAAATTCTGGGATGCAGATTCCACTTAACCCAAGCTTGGTGGCGCAAGATTCAGCAATTGGGATTGACCTCAGAATATAAAAACAAGAATTCTGAAATTGGACAGTGATTGGGTTATTGTTTTGGACTTTTATTTTTAAATCCAGAGACAGTAAGTGACTTTTTTGTATTTGAGTTATGTGCATTTCAACCACAAAATGAAAAATTGCAGAAATTTGCGGACTACCTAGTCGATAACTATATTTCAGAGGAAGCACATTTTCCACCAGAAATGTGGGCTTCAAATAGTGCGGCTTTAAATCTGACTACAAACGCATGCGAGTCCTTTCATTCGCGTTTAAACAATTCTTTCTATCAAAGCCACCCTTCCTTGTTTGTCTTTGTGGATACATTACTGAACATTCAAACGGAGATCTACGTGAAAATAAACAGTATTGGTGAACCATATAAATATCAAAATGCATATTCTAAACAACGGCAAATGTATTTGAATAAGCATATCTCAAAGTTCCAAAATGGCACCATTACCACTTTACAGTTTGTTAAGTTAGCATCCCACTATTATAGTAATACCATTTAGTTTTTTAGTTTAAATTATAATTGTGTATATTAAAAACGTAATAAATTTGTAAAAGTTTCAAATGGCATTTCTAACTTTAAATATCATTATGCGGAGTTTCAAGTATTACCAAGAGCGCAACATTTTATGACCTGCGGAGACTCATACATTTTTAATACTCTTACCTGTCGATCTGCGGAGTTCTGTATCGCCCATTTTAACACTTTTCGTTACCTAAAGTTTTGTATGTTTTGCTTTTAAATTTGACTTTTATTTGCTATTAATAAGCCAAGACAACTAATTTAATCTTCAAGTGATTAAAAATAAAGCAGTTTTAGTTCTGGTTAGGATTTTCTGTATATCTAAGATATCAAGTAGTGTTGTAGTTTAAAGAATAATACCAATTTTAATAAATTAATGAAAATACAGGGTTTTGCCAGTTTCTTTTTTAAACCTAAATACCTGAATAATTGACGTTAAACCACATGTTAAACACGGCCAACTACGCAAAATTAAAGTTTAAAATTAAATAGTTCGATTTAAGTGCTAAAAATAAAAAAGAACTTTAAAGTATTATATATTTTTGAAAAGCTCTCGAAAGGGGGCACTTAATGGTTAAGAAATATACAGGGTGTTCCATTTAAAAAAACATATATTTGGTTAATATCTCGAAAAATATCACATCTGATGAAAATCTAACCACGCCACACGTAGAAAACTCTAATAGGATTCATGTTTACTTTTTTAATAAGTTACAAGATAACTGAAATGCGAGGGGGTCCGAAAATGGGAAAAAATCAATTTCGTCCTGTATGTCAAAACCGAAGGGGGCCATGAAAAATATTTTTATGCCATCTTTCGTTTAGCAACACTTCGCGAAAACCGCAACCCTCTATCTTTAAGAACAACCGAGATACCCTGCAATTACAACGAAATCCGGACACCCTGTACACAGAAAATATTTGAGGTTGATTTAGTAAAAACTGCAAAACACGTGGTTGTACATTGTCTTTCCAACGGAGTCCGTTCCTGGAATGTAATATTTGAATCCGGTCTCTAGTGATAAAGCTACTGAAGAGGGTAAGTGCTTCACACATTTTTCACAATTATCACTGATTTGCTTCCTTTATTTTCTTTTTCTGTTATATTTTACTTAGTATGACGCGCACGCCCCTGTCGGGGGGAACATTTTGGACGGCGCTATTTATGATTCCTAGAACTAACCATTTTCTGTCTTACCCAAGGCCGGCCGCACGTTGCGTCGTTGCCAGCGTTAGGCAAAAGTATACATAGATGGTCTGGCGCCGAAAGAGGGCGTATTGCACCAGGGCTTTTTTTGCAAAATCGTTTTTCCAGGATTATGGACAAACTATTCAATTTTTACTTTTACTTTTTTTACCAGCATGTCTAAATTAATACCCACGAGGGCTGTATTACGTCTATATTTTAAAGTATCTTTTATTTCAAAAAATAAAACTTTAAAAAATTAATATTTGAGTTTTTGGCTTTATAGCGTAATAGATAAAGTAATTCTCTGTGATATTTGTATCTAAACATTTTTTTGATATAATGCATATTAACGACAAAAAATTGGAAATACAAAAATTGTTGGTGATGAATCCCCTTAAAAATACGCTTCTGATGATGGCAAGAGGTTATTATTTAGCTCTCCCCAGCCCCCACTAATTGAAATAAAATTTGAATTGTGTTAAAAATCAGATCTAAAATTATTGAAATGACATTGAGTGTGTTAGTGGGGGTAGGGAAGGGCTAAATAATTTTTTTAGCCTCTTACTATCATTAGAAACGTAACTGCTAATTAAAAACTTCAGCAATTAGCAACCCATTAACATGCATTACAGAAATATTCAACAAGCCGCCATTTTGTTCTGAGGGCGAATAATGACGTAATATTCTAGGATCATAAAGTACTTAATGAGACCTTTAAAATGATGTATCTCAAGACCCCTCTTTCCATTAAAATTTTAAGGGTTGGTCCCACCCTCCCTGGGGGGTTGAAGTTACAGTTACAGAAGTTACAAGCCAAGCCCCACCAATAACATATCGGAAACCACAAAAGATTTAAATTGGGTTAAACTAATACAAAGTTATACGCATTTAGGAGTCCAACTATATGGCACCAAACAAGTAAGAAAATTTTAATTAGCATTGGAATGAAAAATATAAATTTGCCCAAATTGATTGATTGATTTTATCGCCTACATACCCTTCAGGCATACAAATTCAGGTTTTTGTCGATATCTTTGTACTAAAGGAAAAATTTTAAATTTCTCTCGCATTAATCTGGCTGCTAGTTGACCATCTTTACAGATAAAAAAAAACATTTTTTCTAAACAATAAAGAAAATTGATGGGAATTTCAAAACTTTTCCACAATAAAGGTCTAGCATCCGCAGATATTCATGGAAGAATAATTCAAAAATTTTTATACTAGTACAAAGATATCGGCAAAAAACTGAGTTTCTATGCCCTGAGGGTATGTTGGGGATGGAACCGCCTTAACATTAGGAGTGTCCCAAAAATGCGTATTCTGAAAAAACTATCCCATTTTTTTTATTGCATGTGCGATGACAACTAGTTCTTGTTTTATGAGTAGCTAACTCAATTTGTAAGCCTTTTCTTGTAAAATTTTAATTACATGGGCGGCTTAGACAGAAAACGTAATTTTTAAGTGTCTGCATACCTTTATTTGCAGAGTAGTTCAAATAAAGGACTAGGTATCACAATAAACTTAGTTGAAATTTTTACGAATAACTAATTTATGCATTCACGAAAACAGCAGCTATTTTGAGCTACTCATGAAACGAAAATTTTTAGTCATCGCGTATGCATTAAAAAATGTGGATTAATATTTACAGAAAACGTCAATTTTGGGACAAACTTGTAAGATTTTAGATTATACCATTCTGTATATTACCAAAAAAATAGAAAACTAACAGTACTAAAAGACCTAAAAAGTACCAAAAATTAAAAATTTCGGCGGCCACACGTACGGTCACGATCGTCGCATCTGACTATATTTCCAGCTGAGTCTCTATCTGGGGTAAAGTGATGTTGGATCCAACCATTAATGATATATAACCATTGTTGATATAATATAAAACATAAGATTTAAGCAGCTTGAACGCGCTGTATAAGATCCAAAAGAAATCGGTAGTAGATATCACGTGCGCAAGCTGTACAGTCAACTCGCTCCGCCAACGTAGCCGTTATTGACGGATCTCGCCTTAACTAGGATACACAACACTAGATGCAGACGATCAGAGCGCCCTCTGAAAGTTTGTTTTTGAACCCCAGTTGTATGTAATATGAAAAAAAAGGTGTAAAATGAGATCCAATCAAAAATTTGTAGAAATTCGTTAGAGGCAGTATCGAACCAAATGCTGCTCATATCCACGCAAAACAAGGCGAGGTCCAAATTCGGATCTCTCTTTGCAAAACAGATCTCGGGATGTCTACTATTTCACTGAAATGGATCTCACCTTAATCAGGAGATGTATATATATATATATATATATATATATATATATATATATATATATATATATATATATATATACATAACACCCTATATATATATATATATATATATATATATATATATATATATATATATATATATATATATATATATATATATATATATATAGGGTGTTATGTAATTCACTGCATATATTGAAACTGGTAAATCCTGATATTAATTCAGTTTGAATAAAAATAGTCATAAATGGCGCTTCACTATAAAAAAAGGTTGATATCGGCCCTGAAAAAAATTTTCTTAAGTAACAGCTCACCACTGGCAATAAACACATGGCCATATAAAAACAGCGGGAAACGTCAGTTACAGAAAAAAATCTTTTGTTTTGACATCAGTAGTCACTGACTGACGTTGCCAATTCTCTCTAGAATATTCCTATATAAGTAACAGATTTGAAAAAATAATAGATTTGTTATCTTTAAAGTAAGAAATCATACTAAATCTTTTAAAACATTCAATTTCAAAACGTTAAAATACAACACAAAAAATTCAGAGAACAGCTGTTCAAAACAAGAGTAAAATTTTGTTCAACTAGCCGACCAGAAATTTTTGGAAGAAAAAGAGTACCCAAAAATTTTGGTTCCAAATTAGCTTTAAACAAAAAACTCCCAATACTTAAGCATGTACATTTTTTATTTGCCTATTTTAAATCATATTTAACAGAAGATTTGGCATTTATTAACAGGTTTATTTACCTTTATCGTCCTTAATTCGGTGGTTTTATGGCAAAAGGTGCTATGTCGATATTTTGGCCAAATCACGTTTTTTGTATTACATATTCATATTATAGGTATGGCAATAAGATCTATGGTCTCTAAAAATCATATGGCCCGATTTGCCTTAAATATAATTCTATTTTAAATTGTCAAGATGAGCTAAGTTTGTTTCTATTACATATTTTTATGGCAGAATGCTTCTTTTTGCTCGCCCGTAAAATTTTACTTTTCTCACATATCACCTTTTGCCATAAAACCACCGAATTTTTAAGCGAAATTCCTCACAACTAAATTAACAATAAACTTTACCTTCATACCATCTTCCAGTAAATAGCCAACACTATAAACACATACCACATTAATAATTTCAAAATGTTAAAATAGTACTGCCTATAACACAAATTTAATAAAACTCTCTAGAGAAAAGCTGTTTAAACCAAAATAAATACCCCAACTTCAACTAAATTTAAAATGCACCTCACTAAGCGACGAAACGATATTTTGTTAATATTAAACGGCTTTAACTTTTGTTAATATTTAACGACATTAACTTTTTCTTTCACAAATTAAGAAATAACAGCTGAACGCATGAGCTCGGTTCAGCCAATCGGAATCACTCTAGCGGGCGGCATGGGGTCAACAACACTTGAGCGTGGCTTCGGCAAGCAAGCTTCGCAACCGTGGGATATTCCAGGGACGGCTCTAACCTAGTTGGAAGTGAATCATTTGAAAATAAAATACAAATATATTTATTTACCCACATTGTGTTATTTGAAAATGCGATATACGAAAATACTTCGGTTACAGTGATATACCATACAGAGTGTCTGAAAAGCCTTGGCAAGGGCAAATATCTTTACTATTAATAAAGATAGAGACACCAAATTTTATGTAGTTGTATCTTATTGGTTAATAAATCTACTTTTTTATGTAATTTGACTTTTACCACCCCCTTGAGGGTTACGCTAGGGAGTTGACGTCAAAAATTTTAAATGAAACCCTATGCCGTGTGGTACCTCATTTTAAAGGTCTTTTCGAGAATGGCAGATGTTACTTCTTAGCAGAGTTCCAAAATGGACTTTATTACTGGCAAGAAGTTCATGGTGGTCATTCTAAACAACTTTTCCACCCCCTTGAGGGTTACGCTAGGGAGTTGACGTCAAAAATTTTAAATGAAACCCTATGCCGTGTGGTACTTCATTTTAAAGGTCTTTTCGGGAATGGCAGATGTTACTTCTTGGCAGAGTTCCAAAATTGACTTTATTACTGGCAAGAAGTTCATGGTGGTCATTCTAAACAACTTTTAACGTAATAAGGAAGGCAGGCACTGCTGGTCCGTTACCAGACGCGTCGATACCGAAAATAAGTACGTACGTATTACGGTATTTGACAGAAATAATTTAATTCATGGGCGTTGCCGTAATTGTGTGAAATAAAAAAAACGGTTGAGTGCGAATTCTACTCGCGCATAGAGGGTTCCGTGCCACACACAGTATTGTGAATTTCTCACAGGACGCAAAAGTCTCAATAACTATGGTAAACTTGAATAAATAACAGGAGGCGGCCATGCCGGAAATACGTCAGTGCGTATAGGTTATATAACTTATTATAAAAGCTGGCACGGTTGGTCTGTTCCCAGAGGCGTCAGTGCCGAAAATAAGTACGTACGTATACGGTATTTGGCAAAAATAATTTTATTCATGAACGTTGCTGTGATTGTGTAAAATAAAAAAACGGTCGAGCCCGAGTTCGACTCGCGCATATAGGGTTCCGTACCACCGTAAGATTGTGTTTATATATTTTTAATAAATTTTATGATGTTTCATCCCATATTCTTGTTGTGCGGTGTCACAATGTCACATAGTTAAGAATGTTCAAAAGAGCAAGACGTCATAAAATCGAAGAAATATGTTAAATACGTAGCTGTAGCTTTACTATTGGAGATGTATTCTTCAAATTGGGTATGTTTGAACCTAGACACCAGAGTACATCCCCTGAAATTTCGTGCGCATGTCTAGCCCTCTTGGTTTGCGCGTGGTACGCATTTTGGTCTACTGCGCAGATGTCAAAAAACGAAAAATAAAAAAAACGATAAATGAAGAAGTCCAAAAAGTTGGAAAAAAGTTAGAAAGAAAAGTGCCCCACAAAACAAAAAATAAATGTGCGAGCAGACTGGTACTGAATGGCACAAGAGGTCGACTAACGGTCGACTTATGCCTCGCCCGATTATACGATTTACGGTTTATAATTTTTATAGGCTTGCCATTTAAAAATGAATTAAAATACGGGGTTTGCGGTAAAATGTTTCTTTTTTGAAGACTTTTAAAAGAACACATGGCATAGGTTTGCATTCAAAATTTTTGACCTCAACTCCCTAGCGTCACCCCCCAAGAGGGTTGAAAAAGTCAAATTACCTGAAAAAAGTAGATTTATTAACCAATAAGACACAACTACAATTTGGTGTCTCTATCTTTAATAATAACAAAGATATTTACCCATACTAATACTTTTTAGACACCCTGTATGTTATATTACTTTTACCGAAATATTTTCGTATTTCGCATTTTCAAATTACACAGAGTGAGTAAATAAATATTTGTATTTTATTTTCAAATCGGATCCCAATTTTATATCCAAGTAGGTTAGAGCCATTCCTGGACTAACCCCCTTTTCCAAAGCTTTAATGATATCAATACTGTTTTCTTGTTTAACTTGAGAAGAAAGTTTTAAGTAATTAGTGTAGTGTGTTCAACAAAGTATTTTGTTTAAGCTGATAATTTTTACTTTTGCTCATTAACAATAAAAAATACGTTTGTACTTTGATCCCAGTGTTTATTAAAATTATCCTAACAAATATCCTTCAACTGGTTCTGGACAATACGCTACGGACGCACGCTTGTTTGGAAGCAAGTAATGGAAGACATTTTCAACATACCTATTCTCTGCTATGTAAGAAACTAAAACCCCTACTACGGACCTGTTCCCTTGCCCTTGGATATTTTGTCGTCATGCGGCTATCCCATGAGGTGCTGCCAAAATGGCCGGCATACGAACTAAGCCAAAAGGGACAGAAGATGTCAGTAAAAGCGAGAGAAAGGGAGAAGAAGAAAAACTTCTTCCAGACAAGAATGGGGAATTAAGTAAAAGTGTCGTGTTTTAAAATATTTGGAACGTTATTATTTAGCTCACGAGTAAGCTTAAGAAGGTGCTACAGTTTAAGCTTAATCATGTAGAACTCATAACTTTAGTCTAATCCTGAAATAAAAGTGAAAAACTTAATGTTTGTGCTTTATTTCAAGACAACGACGTTACAACTATAAAATAGTTTGTGCTCTGATTATAGCGTTTCTTAAATTAGCCTGAGAATTAAATTAAATAAAACACTAATAATATTTACATATTATGGTAACATTTGCGGGTGCAAAACTCATTTATGGGGATCTTTTCAAAAAAATCGGTAAGTTTAAGATAATTTCTTCTTAACTGAAGGACGAATAACAACTTTCTGAACATGCTGCGTGAAACAGAATAATGTGTTTTTTTTTACAAATGCTGTAATGAAAGAATTTTGCTTATACTTTTAAAATACTGTGTAGTTGAGCTCAATTAATATTGTTCGTTTGGAGTTTTAACTTTTTCTTAGCAGAAAGTTTATTTAAGCTAATAGGAATAACGCTTATCTTATTTATAACCTAATATAAGGTATCATAAATATTAATTAAAACTGAGGCTACTACAAAAAGGATTGATTTCGCAGTGCCTTTTTACTATTTTCTATTTGTTTTTTTCTGAGGAAAAGGTTTTTTTCTTTATCTTAAATTACGCCTAAAAACAGAAAATAAATTCTGTTAAAGATTTATATGTCTGGCAACGTTACAACAAATGCAATTGTTTTAAGTTTTTCCCTCGTAATTTTCTGTCAAGCGCTATGACGGACCATGTGCTCGCTATCCAGGTGCGGCGAATATAGACTGGTTTTAGGGTATTTTTGAAAATTTTTAAAAAGTTCGATTTAAGTAAAAAAAAGTATTGGGTATGTCTGTAGACTACCCCAGGAGTCACCCATTCCAATATATGCAGTGAATTTCATAACACCCTATATATATATATATATATATATATATATATATATATATATATATATATATATATATATATATATATATATACATATATATATATATATATATATATATATATATATATATATATATATATATATATATATATATATATATATATATATATATATATACATACCTATTTTTTGCATTTAGTGGCACCCGCTCAGTTCTCGTAAAAGTGGCTCCCAGCGTATATGCAAATAAATAATGATTGCGCTACTCGCACCCAAACAAATTATGACCAAGAGGCACCATTAGTATATAAAATATTATCAATATTAGTTAAACTGACTCCCGCCATTGTTGCCAGTTGAGTGGGTGCCGCATTAATATTATATGATATTAGGTTTACAAATGTATATACATATTATATTAAGAGGACTAATTGATTTCCAAGCGCGCGAAAGGCGAGAGAGCGCGACCTGAGCTGTAGCAATAAACCGAACCTCCGGTGAAGTTAAATATACAGCGACCACAATAAAGTTCGGGAGAAACTGCATGGAGGCATTTATTAATAGAATATTTATCCACCAAACTTAACATATATTATTAAGTATAATTAGATAAATGAAACATTTAAGTATAAAAACGTTTTATCTATAATATTAATTACAATAATAATATTAATAATGTAAATTAAATAAGCCCAAAAAGTTCCGCAAAGAAGTAAAAGGAAATTCAAATTCTGCATACAAAAATAAATTTGGAATATACAGAGTCGCTCAAAATGTTATGACTGATCAATGTATATTTCTTTTATGAAGAATATTCCTTTTTCTTATGGTTTATTACTCTTTGTAAAAGATGAAACAAGTTTTAAATTTGTATTTGTTGAATTAAAAAAAAATTAAAAGGATTTTAAAATAACCATGATATTTGAATTTGTTTAATGTAGAACTTTCCAGTCTCTTGGAGTAATATTCGAAAATTGGAACTCCCTTTTACTTATTCCGAAATTTTTTCTCTAACCGGTACTCGTGGTGGAATAACACACTTATTTAATTTTGTTACTATAAACATCGAAATATCTCTTGAACAATTATTAGGTTCTGATCAATAATATTTTAATTACTATTTCTTTAACTGTTTTTTCTTCTTTTCGATTGCCTCCATAATATAAACAGATTCACGAATTGGCATGTTTCTAGTCAATCGACTATCAACCAATTCAGGCAACATTCAATTATAACCAAATTTTTGTAAACTGGGTAGCACTTTTTTAAGCCAAAAATCACTGTCTCTTAAAACTGTTTCTGTTTTAAGACCCAGTGGTTTCCAGACACAAAAAATACGGTAGAAGCGGTCTATTACTGCGAGCTGTCCCTGAATTTGGTAAAATCATTTATGAGTTTTATTGGCACTATATTGGTCGCCTTATTTTTTCCAGAACGTTATCTTTTTGCATTCGATCCCTTCTTCAGGGGTGATTTTCCTCGCTGAAAACGGACATTTGGTTTCTACCAGACCGCTGTCTCCTACAGTACCATCAGATGACAAGGTAGCAATTGTCCTGGTGAATAAGCAGTCCACATTTTTCTATTGTAATGTTCAATAATTTAGCCAAGTCACACAACGCCTGATTTTCATATTTGTTACCCCATTCTATCGCGGAACATTTTAAATAATTTGTGACAATTAGAATCTTTTCCAAATTAGCACCCGGAGTGGTTTCTTTTCTTTTACAAATTGTCCTAAAATTTAAAGCTGATATTATTTTTCTTCTAGCCTCAATCCACTTAACAGAGTGGGATTATTTTCTCGTGTTAAATTCCAGTTCTTTTACTTCCTATGGTTTTTAGAAATGTCTCCTAGAAATGCAATTTAAATTCTTCAGGTGTAACGTCTGCTTTTTGACACATTCGACCATAGCTTTTATCAGTGGCTCGTCTGGTTCTGGGACTTTTGTCATTATAAGATTTATACAGATCATAGAAAGTTAAATGTTTTGTATTGTATGTTATGGTAGCCATATCACTTCTACCAGAAAATTGTCTTCCCCGCGTATAGTTTAATCTTTTTCCTCCAATATACTTACAAATAATGCTACTAAATTGGTTGACCAGGTTGTTATCCACATCATATTAAACTTTTTCTAAATTTTAGATAAATACTGAAGAAATTCTATTATTTTTGAGTATATTCCACAATATCGAAGGTCAGGAACTATATTTTCTGCATCAGAAACATATCTTAAAACGATACATTGCTTATGCTTACCAAATACATGGCTAGGAATGTTTATATATCATTTTTAAAATTTATGCTCTTAACGGTATTCGAACAGTCTTCATTTTTTCTTAAGCTTATGACCCTAATTACAGCTAATCTTATTTTTTAGCATGTTTGATTTGACTTTATTTCTTAGCTTCAGAGGATCATTTGATACCCCCTCCCCACACGTTAATTTTCTTAACATTTATTACGCAAAATTAAATTTTCTAAAAAGTTATAAAACTTGTGTTTATTTTTTAGAGTATCTACTTTTACATAGTTTCAAGCTAATAGAACCATATAAAAATTTTACTCCATTAAAAACTTTGAACCCCCATTTCACCCCCTTAAAAACGGGAAAACACGCGTTTAAACATTTATTTTTTAGGGTACTTTTATGAAGTTTGGACTTAATGGACAATCTAGTATTTTTTCTCCATATAAAGCTTGAACCCCTGTTTCACCCCCTTAGGGGTTGAATTTTGAAAAACCTTATCTTAGTGCACGCCCACGAAATATCAGAAACCTCTGTGCAAAATTTCAAGTTTCCAGATCCAGCGGTGTGGGCTGTGCGTTGATACCTCAGTCAACCAGTCAGTCAGTCAGTCAGTTTCCTCTTTTATATATAGAGACTAGTTTGCGCCCGCGACTTCATCCACGGTATAACAATTCTACTCCATTACAAACTTTAGACCCCCATTTCACCCCCAAAAGGTTTGATTTATTAAAAACTGCAATACACGTGTTTAAACATTTATTTTTTAGAGTACTTCTATGAAGTTTCGAGTTAATAGGACCATCTAATATTTTTTCCATACAAAGTTTCAACCCCTGTTTCATCCCCTTAGGGGTTGAATTCTGAAAAACCCTTCCTTAGTGCATGCCTACGTTATATAAGAAACCTCTATGCAAAATTTCAAGTTTCTAGACCCAGTGGTGTGAGATGTGCGTTGATACGTCAGTCAATCAGTCAGTCAGTCATTCAGTCAGTCAGTCAGTCAGTCAGTCAGTCAGTCAGTCAGTCAGTTAGTCAGTCAGTCAGTCAGTCAGTCAGCCAGTCAGTCAAATTCTTCTTTTATGTAGTGAGAGAAGATAATCGGAATACTGTTTTTTCGCCTAACTTTAAAACACCCTGTGGAATAATTGTGCAGCGTAAATATTTCAAAATGTCATTTGGGATAAAGTTTCATCTATTCTCTAAACTTTATTTTTGGAACCATGTCAATGGTAAATATCTGCATTTCTGCGTTTCAGCACCCAGGTGCAAAATATACTGGTTATCAATTTCTTTTTAAAAACTGAATCACGTTGTTGTTACACGAATGAGACTTTTAATATTTCACTAAAAATCATTATAAACCAGTGTATAGAAACTAGCAACTTCCATATATTATCTTTTTTATACCCTAATAGTATTTTTATTGTGAAACGTTAGTCTCATTTGTATTAGAACAACGTTACTAAATTTGTGGCCAGTTCATTTTGCACCTGATTGTTAAAAAATGCGGATATTGACATAAACCCAAAAACAAAGTTTAGAGGATAGACGAAACTTTAACCCAAGGGACATTATGAAATCTTTACGCTGCTCAATTATAATACAGGGTGTTTTAAAGTTAGGCGAAAAAGACAGTATTCCGATTATCCTTGTATAAAATGTCAAATAAATAAAAAATTATTCAAATCGGACTAAAAATAAAAAAATTACCAAACCTAAAACTTAAGATAAAATTTTAGGGCGTCCGTTTCTTGTGCCCCTGGGTGTATTTTTAAAACATGATTTTTTTTATCATAAGTCCATTAAATTAATAACACATGAAAGAAAAATACTCTAATACTCGTACTTAAAAATATATTTACGTTTACATCATCAAGAAAAACTTGGCAAAAATTATGATTTGACAAGTTTAAGACTGATTAAGATTTTAATTCAAACCAGTTCTAAATTTGAAACCTTTTTAGTGAATCTGGCCGTGAATATTTTTAGAGACAACCATTGGTGCTAATAATAAAAAACACTAAAGAACAACAACATCTAACTAGGGGTTGGAAAAAACATTTTTTCGTATATCGTACCTTTATTTCTTTTTACGAAAAAGTTTTTTATTTAATGTCATAATTCATGACTCATGATTAATTCGTGAATGTATTTATTAACAAAAAATCTTAAAAGAAAAAAACACAAATCTATGTTTTCTACAATTATCTAAAATTATAAAGACTTTCCTAATCCTTTTCAATTAATCAATTTTAGATTTTGGGGATACGCCTTATACTATATATTTTCTAAAATCATACATTACTATTATACATACATATAGATTTTTCTTTTAATACGTTTGGATGTATATGTAAGTATTGTCAAACTGACTAATTAAATTAATTACACGAGGCCTTTCATTTCGTGCGGCGGTAGCACACTTCATCGTGTTTGTAGATAATATGATATTAGATATGTTTTTAAAACAAAAAAAAAATAGTAAAAACAAAGACTGAAGAAGAAATACCTACTACACATTATGAAACCATACTTATTAGCACAAATTGATATTTTACAGGTACTACTCATTTTTGTTTAGTTGTGATTTAGTAGGTATAATAATTTAGTAATATAATATTTCCATCTATCAAAAATAATACTATACTTACTGGTAATTTTCAAAATTGTAAGTTTTTTTTTCCTTTTTCTAAATTCGTGAGTGGTTGTGAGTTTACACTTAGCACTGCTATATTTCCACATCTTACCACCTAAACGCATAAAAGGTAAATTAACATTTATGCAATGTAACCCAACCGTATCGTCTGTACTCACCCTGCCTCGTCTTGTTACATTACGTGAAAATCTGTTTGGCGCTAGCTGACGGGCACCAAATTATTTGAATTTTTAGCATGCGGGCGTTTACTGTTTAGTCTAGAACTAAATAAGTAATCATTTTTTATGCATTTTTTGGATATTTCTATTTACTTAAAGGTTTTTGCAACAGATCTCTTTTTTCGTTTTTTAAATTTAAGTTTATTTAAAGACACTATGACAATGGTAAACACCTCGTTTTTCCGAATTTTTAAAGTACGATATTTCAGCCAAAACACCAAAAACAAAAAAACTAAAATAACAGATCTGTTAGAAAAACACTTGTAGAATTATACTCCTTTCGAAATGTGTAGAAAAACTAGTTGCAACAGACTTCTTATCAAAATTAGGAGGCTTGTTGGCGCCTATCAATCATTATAGATTAGGCCTCTTAAACTTACTATATAATGATAAAGGGGCACCCAGGGAGAATTATATTTAAATTAATAATTATTATCAAGCAAAATTATTAGCTTTAATAATATACCGGATGTTTTTGGAAGGTGGGCCACCACTATAACTTTTTAAAGAAAAACAAATGAAATTCGATTCATATATATATATATATATATATATATATATATATATATATATATATATATATATATATATATATATATATATATATATATATACAGGGTGGTGCAACCAAGATGGGGTGGACGATTGTGAGTAAACGGTGAGGAATTTCGAAAAAATTTGTTTTGGATATTATCGATAGTCAGACACGCTATGTTTTAAAATTATAGCCATAATACAGGGTGGTCCGAAAAACTCGTGGCGAACCAAACTTGTATTTTTTTAAATGGGACACCCGGTATATTATTGTTCCAATTGATTCTCCTGTTCGTTACGATCATTTTGAAATTGGGTTTATTGGGTCTAAAACTTATAGTGAGGGAATGGGATGCGGTTAAAGTTGAAAAAATGCTCACAGTTCGGCCATTTTTTAAAGAAATTTGAAACAGGTATGGAAAAACCAAATATTCCATAAAACGTTACATATCCTTGAATACATTAATCACTTGCAATTTGTTTAAAATTATTCACTGTTATACAGGGTGGTCAAGTTTTGCAAATACGTCCTGGACTCATTTTTTTTAAATGGAACACCCTGTATATTTTATTTTCATGTTAAAGATAACATTACTAGCTTTCAAAAAATACCATACATGATGCCTTTCTGACCAACAGTTTTTTAGTAATCTAGCCGTGAAAGCAAAGTTTCTTCATTCTAATACGATTATACTGAATTTACGTTGTTTATTATTGAAATGAAACAAAAGACTGACGAATTTGTCAAAGCTACTGCCGCATAATCCATTATTTACAAGTTAAGTGTACGTGGCCCAATAATTATGAGGTAAGAAAACTGAGACCCGAAACTTTTACATGTTTATTAGAGATATTTCAAAAAACAGAAAATATTGTTTTTAGGAAATGTAAAGTAATTAATAAACAAAGATAATCAGTTATCAGTATTATTAATAGTGTAAGGAAATTAATTAAGCAAAAACAGAACATCTTTTAAAATTATTTAGGTATGTACTTACTTGTAAACCTAATTTAATATAAACAAGTAAGTACATACCTAAATAATTTTAAAAGATGTTCTGTTTTTGCTTAATTAATTTCCTTACACTATTAATAATACTGATAACTGATTATCTTTGTTTATTAATTACTTTGCATTTCCTAAAAACAATATTTTCTGTTTTTTGAAATATCTCTAATAAACATGTAAAAGTTTCGGGTCTCAGTTTTCTTACCTCATAATTATTGGGCCACGTACACTTAACTTGTAAATAATGGATTATGCGGCAGTAGCTTTGACAAGTTCGTCAGTCTTTTGTTTCATTTCAATAATAAACAACGTAAATTCAGTATAATCGTATTAGAATGAAGAAACTTTGCTTTCACGGCTAGATTACTAAAAAACTGTTGGTCAGAAAGGCATCATGTATGGTATTTTTTGAAAGCTAGTAATGTTATCTTTAACATGAAAATAAAATATACAGGGTGTTCCATTTAAAAAAAATGAGTCCAGGACGTATTTGCAAAACTTGACCACCCTGTATAACAGTGAATAATTTTAAACAAATTGCAAGTGATTAATGTATTCAAGGATATGTAACGTTTTATGGAATATTTGGTTTTTCCATACCTGTTTCAAATTTCTTTAAAAAATGGCCGAACTGTGAGCATTTTTTCAACTTTAACCGCCTCTCATTCCCTTACTGTAAGTTTTAGACCCAATAAACCCTATATCAAAATGATCGTAACGAACAGGAGAATCAATTGGAACAATAATATACCGGGTGTCCCATTTAAAAAAATACAAGTTTGGTTCGCCACGAGTTTTTCGGACCACCCTGTATTATGGCTATAATTTTAAAACATAGCGTGTCTGACTATCGATAATATCCAAAACAAATTTTTTCGAAATTCCTCACCGTTTACTCACAATCGTCCACCCATCTTGGTTGCACCACCCTGTATATATATATATATATATATATATATATATATATATATATATATATATATATATTATGTATCGAATGTTTATGTATATGGTATATTACATAAATATGCATTTATTATCATATGGATCTGTTTTCTGTTACTTCCGGTTTAAATGGGTCAACAGACATTTTTAATCTAAATTCTAAACTCATTAAAAACAAATGATTTTACTCTAACCCAAGCAACATTAGCAAAATTATCTTTATGCTGTTCTAAAAATTTTTCACATTGTCCCTTTCGAAGAACTCTTTTCTCTTTAATTTCTGTTTGAAAATATTTTTTTATTACTTTCTTTTGTGAATCCAACCATCTTTGTCTAGATCCTGTAAATGTAAAATAGGTATATACAGTGTGCCCAGTGATATCTGCTCTGGTGTTACAAGTATGAAAAAAGGTATATGCAAAAGTTGCTTGGTTTTCTGGTACGTCTTTGAAAAATATTTTCAATTATACAGGGTGTGTCAAAAAGTAGGAAATAAACACAACTTTGTTTTTATATGTGTTATGTTATTGACTTTACTTATTAGAATTTACTAATCATTGAAACATTTTGTCAGTAATAGACGTATACCTATCTCGTACCATTTTTAAAATATTTACAGTTAAAAAATGACCTTTTTGGCATCTTTGGCACGTTGTAAAATCTAATAGGAGACCAAATCGGTTTGCACTTTCCTGTCTTGGTTTTCCATAAGCTATCCATTGACACTAACTTTGAATTTAGTCCAAGAATAAATTTAATCTGAAATTTATGATCTCTGATTAAGCTCAAATGGTCTTAATGGCTAGCTTATGAAAAGTTTAAATTACTTAAATTAAGAAAATGCAAATCGTTTTGCTTGATCTCAGGCCATTTATATTTTCTGGGCTGTCAAATTTGCAAAATGGCTAATTTGCAACTGTTAATATGTCAAAAACGGATCACATTTAGTCATGAATCATTGACACCCCGGGCAATTGAAAATAATTTCGAAAAGTGAACCAGATCAGGTAAAACCACGAAACATACCTGTAACACCTGAGCAGGTATAGAAGGATTACGCACTAACTGGACACCTTGTACTATATTAAATAATATTTAATATTAGATCAATAAAAAGTATATATGTACTTACCTGGGCATCTTCTAGGACCACTGTCGGATGTGGATGTCCCTGGAACTGCTTCTGGAACTTTATTACCTAACTCATTCCAATCTAAAAAATAAATTGCAGATATAGAAGGATTACGCACTATCTGGACATCTTGTACTATAAAATAATCCATATTAGCCAGAAAACAGATATTGGCCCAAAATAAACCATATTAACGGGAGACCCACAATTAACTTTGCAGGCCATAACTTTTTTGTTTTTAACAGCACCATCCCCTAAAAACCACCTCAGTTTCAAAATTCCCCCACTTTTTCTCATTTTTGGAAAGCACGTGAAATTACAAATTTAATGGTGTATAAAAAACATTTTTTCACGTTATTAAAAAAATACATTTTTTTCGCACGATGATAAAAAATTGGATTTTTTTAAACACTATTAAATTTTAATTTCACGCGCCATCTAAAAAAAAAAAATGAGGGTGACATCTGAAAAAAAAAGCTAGGGTGGTTTTAGAGGATGATGTTGTTAAGGGGAGATGATTTAAAATTTTTAGTCTACAACTTGTAGACTAAAAATTCTATACTTAATTGAATTCCATAAATTTTTTTTTAAATTTTATCTTTAAAAACAAAAATGTTATGGCCTGTAACGTTAATTGTGGGTACACCCATTAAACAGTAATTAATATTGCACTAATAAAAAAGTCTATACCGGGTGTTTTTAGAAGATACACAAACGATAATCGATACGTAGGTATATTACATAAATATGCATTTATTGACGAATTAAATTGTTCTTTGTCACTTCCGGTTTAACCGGAAATGACCCGAACTTTCTGATTTTAAACAGGACCCTGTATATTTTTACTCATTTTGATTGCAAGTCACATTCCGAGTACAAGGATTCCTCATTCGTTACTTTTTGGTACCTTGCCTCAAAATTATTTTTATTTTCAATTTACAATGTAGAATGCTCCGAATGAGTCAAAATGGTTATTATTGAGTGTAGTCGGGGAAAAATAATTTTGATCGTCTTTGGGTTTTTACAGCCTTCCCACACTCATTTAAAATTTTGCAAAAGTGATTATTTGACGCTAATTCAGTTTTTTGTAATGATGGCGCATTAGCCTAATCGGAGAAATCATTTTATTGCAAATAAATAGATACCACATAATCCAGATTTTTTTTGAACATTTAAATAAAAAAAAATTAAAACGTTCTAGTCAGGAAATTATTATTTAAATTATTTAATGTTTTTTTTTGTTGATGCACACCTTTTTTGTCTTCGGAAAGTTCGGTAATAGTTATTTACCTAACAAGTGCGGAAAGTAATACGTTTCCGCACGCGACGGCAGTTGACCGACAGACGCAAAGCGGAGTTCGATCAAGCAGTCAAGCAAATTTAACAAAAATTTAGAGAAAACAAAATTTTAATCTTACTAAATTGAAGAAAACGTCATTTAAGTAAGAAAACTTGTAAAGAACTATTAAGTTTTGGGGTTAAATGAACATTTTTGTTTTTTAAGAAATAGAGAAAAGTAACTTTACCGCACAAGTGCGGACAAATAAATATTAAAACCCGTTTAAACGCTGCAGTTCTAATTTAAACTGACATGAAAATGACGAAAATATTTATTTCTTCGATGCTATGGATACAAAGAAAAAGATAAACTTGCCGCTGCCTATTCTAAAAATAGCTACCTATGCCAAAAAAAGCTTGCCGAACAGTAACTTTCCCGCACTGAGGTAAAGTAACACGAAAAATCGTGCCGAAAAGCAGATCCGCAGCTAGGCTAAATTGGACTGAAGGCAATCCAGGATTTTGGCGCCCCTATAGCAAGACCTAATTAACTTCTTGGCTTACTGCAACTGAAGGCAAGCCAGGATTTTAGCGCCCCTATAACAAGACCTAATTAGCTTATAGACACTTTGTCGCCCCTTGCCACCGGCGCTCATAGGCAAGGGCCTACTCTGCCTACACCTAGCTACGGCTCTACCGAAAAGTGCAGAAAAACAAATCAATTTTTAAAAAATCTATATACCAAAATGAGCTTGACGCATCCAAAACGCATGTCAGAAACCGTCAAACAGTTTTCAAGCTACAGCGTTTTAAAAATTTTGCTGCCAAAAGGGCACTTACCCAGACACATTAATAATCGCCCCGAGACATTGACCCAAATAACCATTGACGCAATTTTTACAGCCATTTATCTTATTTTTTTTAAACTTGCGATTACTTTTTCTCTAACCCCCTTATAATGAAAAATTTTTAATTTTCAGGAATAGCCTATTAATTCTCATGAAATTACCGTTCAAAATCGGAAAAGCTCGTCAAAATCCATGAAACCGTTTACAGCGTTTTAAAATTGTGCTGCCAAAAAGTTTACTCAGGAGGCAGGTAAACCAGAAAAGGAAAAAGCAGTACCGAGATATGTTAAATAATCAATTTTGAATAAAAAAAAATGCATACAGCCCAATTGACATCACTTAAAAAGAAACACATTTAGCATAATTAGCTCATTTTTAAGTTAATGTTTTTCTCGACCTCGGCATAATGTGAAAATGGTTATCTGAAAGAAAAGCTTTGGAGTCATCGAAAATCAACAGAAAATGAGCTTTCAGAATCTGGAATGCTGGTCGCAATCGGTAAAACCATTTTCAAACCACAGCCTTCTAAAAATTGTGCTGCCAGGAATTTGAAACATTTTTGTTTAGTAGTGTATCTGCTGCCTAAGGGCATTTATCAAACACTAACAAAAACGTCTAGAAATATTGATATTACCTTACTAACGACCCATACCGAAACGCGGAAAAGAAATTCATTGCCAAAATGGCACACACCCAAACATTTTTTTACAATACCCTGTTTAACATGAAAACTATATTCCTTCTGGAAAATAATTTTCAGTCACATATTCTAGACCAAATGGACATTCGAATGCCAAAACCGAGCCAACATTTTTTTAAAAAGTTACAACACATTGAAAATTGTGCTAAAAATCGCCTGTTCCTATTTTTTTGGCGCCCAGCTTATTAAATTATTTTTTTCTGCAGCCGTCCCGAAAATAGAATTTTCGGTATGATTTATTAAATCGAAAGTACCCTTTTACAAAAAATCGTACCGAAAGTAGCATTTTCGGGACGATTTATTTCACTTTCGGGACGATTTTAGATATCTAAGTAGGCGGCTTTAACAATAACAAAAACTTTGTATTTAATTATGACAGCGCTTGTCATGTAATATTCGTGTGTGTTTTCGCTTTTTAATTCAAAGAAATGGAAACCAGTAGTGAAAGTGAGGCTGAAATAATTCCAGATGAGATTAGTGAATCTGCTAAAGCGGCTACTAATGAATTATTGCCGGTAAAGTCAAGAGAGAGGTATGAATTAGTCTACAGTTCATTTCATAAATGGAGCAAAGATAAAAATGTGCATACTATAAATGAACAAGTAATTCTTGCATATTTAATGGAAAAATCTAAAATCTTAAAGCCGTCAAGCCTCTGGAGCAACTACTCGATGCTTAAGTCCACAATTAATATTAAAAATAATATAGATATAAGCCGCTATCCCAAAGTTATTGCTTTCCTTAAAAGAAAATCCGTTGGCTATAAACCCAAAAAATCAAAAGTATTGAATAAAGAAGAAATAGATCACTTCGTATCAAAAGCTGCAGATAATGACTACCTAATGACAAAGGTAATATATTTAAATCTAATTCCTCTTCTTCCTTGTGACTATTTTTTTTTACTTTAGGTTGCATTAATAATTGGTTTAGCAGGCGCTTGCCGTCGTGAAGAGCTTTGTAAAATGAATTTGGATGATATAGAAGATAAAACAATCATGTTAGTGATTAAAATTCCTAATTCTAAAACGAATATGGAAAGAACCTTTGTCGTCATTGGAGAAAATAATATTTCTTTATACAGAAAATATTTGTCATTACGTCCAGCAAACACACCACATCGTAGATTATTTGTTTATTATAAAAACGGAAAATGTACTATACAACCTATTGGTATTCACACTTTTGGAAAAATCGCTTGCACAGTTGCTGAATTTCTTAAATTACCGAATCCCAAAGAATACACCGGGCACTGTTTACGTAGAAGCTCAGCCACTTTACTCGCTGAAAGTGGTGGTAGTATAACCAACTTGAAGAGACACGGAGGATGGAAATCAACGAGTGTAGCAGAGGGATACATAGAAAATTCTTTAAAAAACAAAATTCACATAGCTTCACAGATTGAAAAGGGCGGTAAAGAAATTAATATCTTAAAAACTAGTACAATTACTAATACGTCTAATTCTAATTTCAACACTGCCACTTCTGTTAATACCCCTAATAATATTAATATAAGTAATTGTTATAATTGTATAATTAATATTCATAAATAATGTATTCATAAGAGTGGTTGTTATATGTAATTATCTATATAAAGTTCATACATTATTATCCATCGATATCCTTTTTAACATGCAAAACGGCTGCAGAAAAAATATTGTACGTAACACGCTCCAAAAGTGATTTTACGGGACTCGCAGGATTCCAGGACTCGCCTGCGGCTCGTCCTGGAAAATTCCTACTCCTCCCGTAAAATATCACTTTCGGAACTTGTTACGTAAATTACTATTGAAGTACATTTCAAATTTTTTTTTAATGTATTCGTAATAAAATGCGTTTTCTGATTATGCTAATGCGCTGCCACGGTTTCGTTTAAAAAAGTGAAGAAACGTAAAAAAAAAACAATTTTGCAAATTTAAAAAACAAAATGAAGATTATTTTGCCCAGACTCATTTAAAAATAATCATTTTGACTCATTTCATTTTAGATTAGAAATTAAAATAATTTTATGATTAGTTACCAAAAAGTGACAAAAAAAAATTGAAACCGTTAGTCAATGCATATTTATGTAATATACATACATACGTGTCGATTTTCATTTGTTTAAGTTAGAAAGTAAAAAACTTATAGGGGTGGTCCTTTTATGTATCATATTTTATATCTAAATTCAGTACTTTATTGTTTTTAAAACATGAACACTTGAAAATCTCCAATAATTAATTCTAATTAAATTCGTACTTACGGATAGCTAAGCTTACTAATCGTTTGGTCCTTTGAGACATGCCGGAAAGTAAATTCATCTTTGGGTGTCACGAACACAACACACACCATCAACGTATATATACAAAGCACAAACTAGAAATATTCTTTTATATTTTAATTTGCGCAACCAACGTCGTTATTCTGCTTATCAGAAGATTTTTTGCAAGATTCGCGTCTTTAAACAAATCCAGTGTTGCCGGGTTACGGGTGCCTCACTTCCGTGCTTATATCGTGGGCCAGATTGACAATAATTTTATTATAACATACATGTATATATATCGGAGCGCCATCTATGATTAAACCACTGAACTAAATTGTATGTCGAAAGAAATTCGACGTAAATGAGGCACCCACCTTATTTTTTAATATAAGGTTTATAACGGCTTTTTCTAGAATATAAAAAATTTACAGAGCAAAACAATCTGGCACCCAAGGTCGGGTGCCAAATTGCATTTACGGGTGCCACAATGTAAATTTATATATATATATATATATATATATATATATATATATATATATATATATATATATATATATATATATATATACCTAATATTTTTTATTATGTATGGAATATATGAAAATTATGTATTTACAATTAAAACTCAGCCTTTACCCAATATTTTAAGCAAAAAATTTAACATAATGGTTATTTTTTCGTTTCTGAAAATTAATAAGATATAACTTAACTAGGAAAAAACGAGAAAAAAATGGAAAAGTTTTAATTTTAATAATCCGTATTGCCACCTCTAGCCCTTATGCAATCTTCAATTCGCGCTGGAATGCTTCTGATTAAATTGTCAACATTTTCTTGCGGTATGTTTTCCCATTCTCCTAACGCTGCTTCAATGAGCTGTGCGATATTTCCTGTATTGTCCCGACGAGCTCTAATCCTTCTTTTAAGCTGGTCCCACAAGTTTTCAATTGGATTTAAGTCCGGTGAATATGCAGGCCAGTCTAAAATTGTGACACCTTCCGTTTCAAGAAATTCTCGAACCACTCTGCTAGTATGAGGAGGTACATTATCTTGCATAAAGATAAAATTATCCCCAACTGCACCTCGCCAAGGCCTAACTACCGGGTCTAACACCAAATCAACATACCTCCGACCAGTTAAAGTTTGTTGGAGAGGTAGCAAAGGAGTTTCTACTCCCACCATAATACCTAGAAATCTAACAGACTGAAGTAAAATACGTAGGGTATAGTAACAAAAGAAGGTAATGACGTAATTTTCGATGAAACCGCAAGTCGTATTGAGTAAGAAAATATACTATAATGGTTCTAAAATAGTTCCCACCCATTTTGATTTTTATTTATTTTTTCAGCTCCAACATAAATTTCAAGGTCACACAAGACAACCACCCTGTATACATAAAACCCAAATTTATATTCAGTATTACATAACAACTTGAAACAACTACGTTTTGATCAATTTTTTGCATAATACTAAGTGTTTTTAATTTTGGCCAAAAATATGGCGCAAAAACCCCATAGTGCATTGGTAAGACCAGAAGAACAAAGTTATTCACTAACTTCGCGAGTAATCAACCGCACAGAGACAAACAACTGACTGTAGTCACTAGGACTGGGACTAATTTCAGACTTGCCACATTGGTAAGACCAGAGAAACAAAGTTATTCACTAACTTCGCGAGTAATTAACCGCTCAGGGTTCAAAAAACTGACTGTAGTCACTAGGATTGGAACTAATTTCAGTCTTGCCACATTGGTAAAACCAGAGAAACCAAGTTATTCACTAACTTCGCCAGTAATTAACCGCTCAGGGTTCAAAAGTTATGATTTGTTTGACTAACAGTACGGACCGCAGAAGAATCTGACTGATAGTGACGTTTTCGATTCGCTTTTCCCCTTTTATAGTGTGCATTCTCTCTCTTCTTGATACAGCTTGCGTCACTCGTTTTCTCTCTCTTACAATTCTAGAATTTTCAAGAAATCAACCGCTCAAAAAGTGTCTTCTACACCGCACACGACAAAGTAGTACTTTCAAAGTACTTGAAATTTTCCCAAAATACTTATAGGAGAGAGGGGGTTGATGTTAAATAGATCATTTCAATCGTCAGAATGCAAAAGTATTAAGTAGATGATTAAAAAATATAATTTTTAATCGAGAATAGGGTAGGGAGCGACACCTGTGAATCAGTAGAAGTATCCGTCACTTCAAGCTGACGTCATTAGTGTTCAATGCCATATAGAAATTGACAGGGTTGCATACACGTAGGAAGAGGACGCGTTTAACAAACGTATAGTTGTTAGATGGCGCATGCGCCAGAATTTGTTTATATTCCATGTTGTGAACTGTTGTCACAACAAACACTAAAGTCAAGAATTATATTTGCTAAAAATGCTACTCAAGTATCACTCATCATAAAACTAACTATAAACTGGTAATAATTAGAATTTAAAAAATACACATTAAAGAAAGAAATAAAATATTCATAAATAAATCAAATTAGATCGCTGATCCACTTATCACTAAATGCACACTTGTATTCTCTCCCGGCGGCGCGGCGGCGCTTCGAGGATTTTATAGTCGATTGACCAACAGCAAAGAATAATCTGCAAATCGCCCCACTTTCTCGTGGTAATGATTTGTTTACGTCCACCGCAAGTGAAATATGAATAGACTTTAGAAAACAATATTTTCCGTAATCTAGAGATTCCAAAAAGCGGAGATCTGAAAAAAATCCCGAATGATGTTTTTTTCCCTAATACAATACTTCTAGCCTGGGAATTAAAATTTTTCCGTCGGCTACTAGTTAAAGACCAATTTTCAGACACCCTGTATATACCCGTCAGATTAAAAATCAGATATATCAGTGGGAATTATATAAATTCTCTTCTGCATAATATTTATTGTATGTATTAATATAGTAGCTGATATGATGCACGAAAATCTTTGTTGCACCTGTATAACAATACAGTGTTAAACAAGTAATAGGAAATAACAATTAGTTACAATAATCCGATTCGTGTTCAAAAATATTGTAATAAAATGTGGATGCAAACCATCTGGCAATGGTGGATAAACAACATCGACATCTCTGAACAAACTATAAACCAGTAAACCCACCCAAATATCTCGAGGGAGATCGGCTAAACCGAGCCGGTGACTTTTAGCTTAAATATATATTAATATGACTTGTATACCACCGCGACCGGTGGCCAGCACCGGCTGCACGTGAAGTATGTAATGTACCACCGGTGAACCACGCTAATGTAAACGTGTTAAAGGCCTGATAATGTTTTCAGCTCTGAATGTGTAAGTCGGACTTTCCTAGTACACCCACGGGGCATGGTACTTAGACTTCGGCATTCGTTGGCTCTCACAAAATAACAAAAATAGAAAATGTGGTTTAGTCACTGCAGCTACGTCATATAGGAGAGAAAAATTTACCTTAATCACATTTTTTTAAATTAGACTAGAATTGAGAATTAAGGAGAGTTAGGACTTTCCTAGTACACCCACGGAACATGGTACTTAGGCTTCGGCATTCGTGGGCACTCACAAGGTATAAAAAATAAAAAATGTGGTTTAGTCACTGCAGCTGTGTCATATAGAAGAGAAAAATGTACCTTAATCACATTTGTTTAATTAGACTAGAATCGGGAATTAAGAAGAGTTAGAATTAATCGGTAAACAGGGCAGAATACTTTAGATTGTCTTGACGAGATAGAGCCATTATCCATTGTACAGATAAGACTTATGTTTTTATCGGTAATATTTTTCTTTAACAAAGTTAATTTCGCAGTTTTTGTTAAAATTGGTAATTTATTTTAGGTTTTTGTGTCAGAGCAATGCTCTTCCAAGTCATATAAAAATTCAAGTATCTAGGCAGACTTTATTCGAGGATTCATTCCACACAATAATGCGACTGCCTGCTTATGAACTTCGAAGACGACTGTATATAATGTTTAAAGGAGAAGAAGGTCTAGACTATGGTGGTGTTAGCAGGGAATGGTTTTTCTTGGTATCACATGAAGCACTTAATCCTATGTATTGCCTTTTTGAGTATGCTAATAAAAATAACTACAGCTTACAGATCAATCCTGCTTCATACGTAAATCCTGAACACTTGACATATTTTAAGTTCATAGGAAGATTTATAGCTATGGCTTTATATCATGGCAGATTCATATACTCAGGATTTACAATGCCTTTCTATAAAAGGATGCTTGGAAAAAAGTTAGTTATGAAAGACATTGAAAGCATTGATCCTGAATTTTATAACTCATTGGTTTGGATAAAAGAGAATAATATAGACGAGTGCGGATTGGAATTATTCTTTAGCGTCGATTTTGAGGTGAGGCATTTACTTGCATTCATAGCATACATAACAATAATTTAAAGTTGATGATTGAGTAATTGATCCGGTATTCAAATTCACCTATTTTTATTTTTTAAGGTTTTGGGGCAAGTAGTACATCATGAATTACAAAAAAATGGAGACACTGAAAAAGTCACGGAAGAAAATAAAGAGGAATATCTTACACTAATGACTAACTGGCGCATGACCAGAGGAATAGAACAGCAAACACAAGCATTTCTTGATGGTTTCAATGAAGTTGTTCCTATTGAATGGTTAAAATATTTTGATGAAAGAGAACTCGAACTCCTTTTATGTGGAATGCAGGAGATTGATGTTGAAGATTGGCAAAGACATACAATTTATAGACATTATACTAGGAATAGCAAACAAGTGGTTTGGTTCTGGCAAGTAAGTATATGATATTAAGAAAATGGTTATGTAGTGAATATTTCACGCACAGGATAAATTTTCTAACTTTAAAGGGGTACAAACATGAAAGTCCATTTAATTTTAGGACTTGTGGCATGCACTAAATCTTTTCTACCGGTTTTAATGATATAAGGCAAGTAGTCATAACGTCACTTGGGCCACCCCCACCACTTTCCCTCTACGTCCCGCCCACTTTTCCCTCATTACTAATTTATCTCCTCACACTTATATAATATATTATTTAATAAATCTATGTAGGTACGGCATTAAATTACTTACAAATGATTTCCTTAACTGAAGTTCTGTGTTTAAGAGAGCATATTTGTTTAGGGCTATAATCTGCTGATTTAGATATATTTCTCAACATAACAGCCAAGGGCTTTCATTATGAGCTGTAGCGGATAATTTACAATAGAACTGGTAGTAAATAGTCGTAATTTAGAGAAAGCATAATGAATAGTGGTTAAGGTGCATCAGTTTATAAGTCGACCTAACTTTGTAGAGCGGAAAGCATTTGTATTAAAAAAAATTATGCATATTTTTAAACTACTTTTATTATTTAATAAATTTTACAATTGTCCATGCTAAATAAGTTTTGTATAATTACATAGCAATAAACTACATCTCAATAGGCTTTTGGTTTCTTATATCCATACTGTTCAGAATTGCCATCGGGTAAAAATTTTCTTTTTGTGGAATTTGGTTTATAAATGTTGAGTCCAGTACATGATCCTTGGTGCATCGGATGTTTTTTGATATTATCGGTATAGGGTCTAACTATTGGAGAATCATGTCCTTGATGGTCTCAAAATGTATTAATTTTGATGTAGCGTAGTTTAAAGATATACCTTTAACTTTACAAACTACTTCTTCAGAATTATTTTTGGTAGCATGAATTTTAAAGGCATAATTCTTAGGACCCCCTGAAACAAACTTTGTTATATACGAATTAAGTCCATAACCTTCCAATTCATTAGTCAAATCCCCTATAAATTTTCCCGTTGGTAGGTCAGCCTCATCGGGTCTTGAAATGTAAATAACAGAATCTGTGTCATAGTATAAAACTCTGTCACATAGTTGTTCAAGATATGAATATAATTTTAGTCGAGCTTGAGCAGTTACAAATGAAGCAACGGCTACATTGACAGTAGTTAGTGGATCATAGGCTTCATCTCTATGCTCATAACCTACAATTAATGTTTTCTCGTTGACAGGGAAACTCCATTTATATAAACTGATGGATTGGTAAACACAGAAAACAATTCTGATGGTTCGTTTATAATCTTTGTCTTTGGTTGATTTTCTCGTTGTCCGAATTTCCCGCAGAAGCTGTTTAAAATTAGCTTTGCCAAAGACCTTAGCCCCGGATTATCAGTTATTTTACCATACTCAAGAATAACATCTTCCCTTTCGAAAAAGTTGTTAATATAATTTTTCTTGTCTTCGTCAGTCAGACAATCAGCTGACCAACCTGTTGCTTCCTGTTTAATTTTAATGAATATATTAATCATGCTGGTAAACAATCCTTCCTCTCCAGTTTATTTATTAAACTTATGAATGTTGTATTTCCAAATTTCGTGGATTGTTACTATTTCAAACCCTGTCTCAAGTGCTTCGAGTACTTCATACAGTACCCAGGTCCCTGCAAGTACCCTTTCTTCACTGGTATGATTACACTCATTAGGGGTCATTTTCTGTCCACATGTTCTACAGAGAACAGACATTAGTTTTTTGTTAGTTTTAATGGGAAGAACGGGATGGTACAGGTCTATTGGAGGAAGTATTGTACATTTTATAAGACCATTTATATTATGTATGTTTAATTGTTTACATTCTTCTCGCATAAAAACTTCAGGGTGGCCAACTGGAAACTTTCCATATTTACAAACATAAGGATAGAGGGAGCAGACATCAACATACTTAATTTTTTCTGTATCTTTTACTTCATAATATTTCCGAACATTTCCGGTTCGGCCTCCATAAAAAGCATCTCTTGGATTTAAGGGCGTTAAATTCATAAGCGGATGTCTTTTAGTGTACTCCCCAATCTCTGGATTATCTTCTAATACTTTTCTAAACTTGCACTCCCACATTTCATTCACGACAAATCCAAAATCTTGTAGTTTTGTAATTTTTGCTTGTGTCGCTTCATAACGTAAATCTCTAGATTATCTTCTAATAATTTTCTAAACTTGCACTCCCACATTTCATTCACGACAAATCCAAAATCTTGTAGTTTTGTAATTTTTGCTTGAGTCGCTTCATAACGTAAATTTAAAGTTGCAGAAGGGTCTTCTTGAAGAGGGTCGTTTCTACCGAACTTGTAACATTTAGTACATCTATGGTAATAACAACCTTGAAATTCAAAAACCTCACTTGTATCCGGACAATAACCATCAACCTTAGTACCACGTACAGCAACTTCCTGACAGTTGGCAGCTTGTAAAATATTAATTTGTTTTTGATTTTCTTCCCACAGTAACCACTGTATTGCAGTTTTACTCTGATGATCTTTCCAACGATATCCATTTTTCGGAATTATTCCTATACTGTTAGGCTTAAGAAAATTTCTTCGAAATATTTTATTACAGGCTGACGCAATAGTTGTTGCTTCAGTAAATGGGCATACATTTGTATTTGTTATAAGTTGTTCTCTAAATTGCAAACAGGCAGGTGAAAGGATTTCTACGTCTGATACACAGTAATCAACCAGATCTCTTTGCATATAAAATTGCTCGTTTTTTTTGTTCCCCATACCACTTAATAAATTTGGCACATTCATCTTCTTTCATGGTATCTGAAGAGTAATATTCAATAGCCGGAAGAGCACCGCTATAGTGTTCATTTGCTGTGGTATTAAATAAATGAGGAAAATACCCTTTTTTAAAATTATCTTCAAGACCAAATGCTGCTGGTGGTTTTGATAAAGGTATAGAAAAATAGTTGAGTGAGTCAATAAATTTAATATTTTTTACTTTCATCATAATTATTTTTGTGCCTCTCATTATTAGTTCTGGGGATAAATCGGTCTCTGTCATCAAGTAATTTAAAATAAACTCATTATCAAAAGCCTGCCCGTTGTGTGCTATTACAACCAAGTCTTTAAATTTTTTCCTTAGCTGTAACAAGTGTTGAGTGAATGATTCAACCGGATTTGAACTATTAAGTTTTTGTAACCTGACGCCACATTTTTTACTAATATCATCTTCTGAATTTATACACACATCGCAACACTGTTTGAAAACACAAAGATTAGCTTGGTGGAGAAAGGATCCGTTTTCTAATTTCTGTTCTTGCCGAGTTTTCAAATCATAGAACACAAAGAGTACATTTTCTGTTTTAGGACTGCCTGTGTCTCTTTGGATATAACAGAGGTGATTATCAGGTACATGAGTCTTACAAATCTTACAAAATATTTCTCCACACGTGTGTACTCTTTTTCCTTTAATAGTTTTAAAACAATTACTGCAACTTCATATTTCAGCACAAACAGTGTGCGTCTTCCATGATCCGGGCTTGATTGTTGTAACAGATTTCTCCTCTAAAATATCGATGACAAGTATCACATTTAATATTAACGTACCCCTTTGCCCTTGGAAACATCCAGCACACATTCCACCTCATCTATGTTCATTTTTATGATCAAAAGGCATATGTCAATCCTCACAAAAATAAACACAATAAAAAGCTGCTGTAACCGAAGTGATCACATTAAAGTGGCTTTTGTGATGTAGGAGATTCAATCTTGTAATGCTTTCGGTTGACCCCTCAAAAATTACATCTCTCCCCTTAGATCCGTAGCTATACACAATAATTTTGTATTCTTTGAAGTGTTCTTGAAATTTTTGTAACTCCAAAATTCCCGCTCATTCTACAGGAATAGTAACACCACACAAGAGTTCCAAGGCTTTTTTGGTCTGAATTTTTCCAGCGTCTTTTCTAATTTTATTAAATTCAGGATCTCTTGTGACATTAGCAATGGCTACTGTCAGAGCACGAGGTAAACATAGATTATCTGTATTTTTAATTGTTATTATTCCCCTTCTCGCACCACATTCCTCATCGAAAGTATTATATTTATTTCCTCTTCCCTGGCCAGTTGGAAGCCGCACAGTTGTTACTTTAAGACAAAATGACCCTGTATTAGGACTTGTCGAGTTAGACTGGTAAACGTTACTTATAACGTCCCAAACGTCCTCATCAGTTATTTCTTCCGCTGGTCTAAAACGAATCCACCCTTCACCACGGTTAAAATCTTTGGAGCAGAAACTAAAACCTACATAATCCGAGGGTTGCAGTTCTATAGCTTTCTGAATTACTTGATTGATGGCCCCTGTGACTGGCTCTGCTCCCTCTGGTATAGGCTTCAACTTAAACTCCAAGGAGCGACCTGCCAGGTTGTATCTTGGAACCTTCTTGATCGAGTCTTTGATGATAATGAACTTTTCCATTCTGTAGGGTTCATAAGACACTTCTACACTTCTAGCTTATCTAATGTAAAATAATCAGACCTCTCTTCTACTTTTCTATTTATACCACCGATAAACTGTAAAAATAAAACAAAGTGCGTTCAGTAATGTAGAGAACGATTCGAAAATAACTTATGGATTTGTGTGGTTAAGTTTTGCAATTCCCAAGAATATGCCCTATTTGAAAATATTTCAAACGTAAAAACAATTTTGCGATATGGGTTAGGCTAAACTGATAATAGTTATTTTAAATTTTATGAATCTGCGACAATAGTAATTTATTATACAGGAGATTAATAAGCTGAAGCTCACACGTCCTCAATCTTGGACGTACGAAGTAAGAATGAGCTTTAGCCCGTAATACTGCTATATTTAGAACCTCAGTTTGCTTGGGTGACAGTAAAAATAAAACAAGTCAAACTTTGAGTTCGTTGATTTTTTTGCAAATAGGAGACAACAATCATGTCTCACATATGGAAAACGCTATATATTCATAACCCTATGTTTAGCCCCATACCGCCTTACAACGTCTTGCAGCTCACATGTAAGTTTTAAACCCCTACCGGATGGTCGAAAGACAGTTCTTTGATAGCCAGCAGGCAAAAGCTCTCTGATCAGTCTTTAAGACATGAAAAACACTGTATATACTTAGCTCTTATAAGATGCCAACCTCCTTTGCAGAGAGGGATTACCGGACACCAGAGTAAGTACATCTCCCCTCGTAAGGGTACCTGTCGTGTTTCCATGCGGAAAAAGTCCACTATCCCTTTATACCTGTAGGAGTCAACATCGATTAATTAAAATATAACCGATAAAGAACAGTGCAATTTTTTTTGTCTTGCATGCGCTAGAGAAACAAGCCTAAATTACCAAAAAATGTAAATTCTGTCAGTTAAAAATATTAAAAAATTATCTCACTGCTTAGCCATATATCGCCTTACAACGTCTTGCAGCTCACATGTAAGTTTTAAACTCCTACCGGGTGGCCGAAAGACAGTTCTTTGATAGCCAGCAGCAACAATTCCCCTGATCAGTCCTTAAGACATGAAAAACACTGTATATACTATATATTATAAGATTCTAACCTCCTTTGCAGAGAGGGATTACCGGACACCAGAGTAAGTACGTCTCCCCTCGTAAGGGTACCTGTCATGTTTCCATGTGGAAAAAGTCAGCCATATATATATATATATATATATATATATATATATATATATATATATATATATATATATATATATATGAATACCTGTAGGAGCCAACACCGGTTAATTAAAATATAACCGATAAAGAATATTGCAATTTATTTTCTGTGTTGCATGCAGTGGAGAAAGAACCTTAAAATTACAAAAAATTCGAACAGTTCGAAAAGTAGTTCATTTTTATGAAAGATTATAAAAAATTGTCCCACTGCTTAGCCCATACCGCCTTATAAAGTCTTGCAGCTCACATGTAAGTTTAAAACCCCTACCTATTAGGAATGGTCGAAAGACAGTTCTTTAATAGCTTGCAGGTACCAACAGGGCCATGTCAGTTAAATGGGGAAAACGGCAAAACGAAAACCCTGAAAAACTCAACGTCGCCCACTTGAAAATGACACTAGATGACAATTCGAAACGTTCGGCTGAACGTTTCGAATTGCACCATCAAAGATATGACCGTTAAATTAAAATTGTTTTGTCAAATGAAGGTCTAAATTTTTAAATGTATTGTAATAATATTTTAATTTGTTGACTGTTGTTTGTTCTGATGGATTGCTGACTGTGAACCTGACAAGTAGCACTGATGATGACCTATAAGGTCGAAAGCGCTCTGCTTAATTTTTATTAAAAAATTGCACTTAATACAAAACTGTGTTTTCATTCATAAAAACTTTGTTACTGCTCAAGATTTTTAATTAAATCATATGTTTAATTAGCGTTAAAATGTAATAATTAGGGTTGAAACATCGTTCAAAATGTTAAGCTGAAAAGATTCTAAATTAAATGTAAGGTAACGCTTTAAGCATCATACTGAAATTTAGTGTGGTTATCGAAATTCTTAATGAGTTCTGAAGGCCTTTTAAATGTATTACTCATTGTATATTGCAGAATAACAGGTATAACTAGTAAAAACATTGACAAAAATTACCTATAAATTACCTATTTTTCTCTTAACTTGGGGAAATTGTTTTATCGGGTAAGTCAAACTACTTGCTAATTATCCCTGATATAGGTTACTATGAATAAGTCAAATGTTTAAGTAGGTCTTTAGAACACAATAGAAATTTTGAGATCAACACTATTTTTTGTGCGTTGCTTAAGCGTTACCTTTAGTAAATTTTTAAAAATTTTTGAATGGGTTTCCCGCGCAAAGTTATCTCAGTCGGTAAAGAGGTTAGCTGTTTTGCCGGCAGTTTTTGACACAAGGATCTGTCATTTTGGTTAATAAACAGTGTTGCAATTCAGCCCACTTGAAAACAGCTGATATTCGTGTTTCGTCTTTTCTCATACCTTTTTATTTTCTTTTGGTACCAATTTTCCCTGATCAGTTTTTATATCCGCAGGTGCCGATCTAAAAAATTAAATATTTTAGTTACCAAAATTTTTTATTAAAAATCTTTTTTTACTTATCATTCATATTTTCATTCACTGATATCTATATAACCTAAGTATACATTCTTATAATTTTAAGCCAACTTTTTAGTCTAAAAACAAAACAAAAAGCCAAATATATCAAAATGACATATTAAAAAGTAAACGCAAAAATTAACCACCCACCCTCACCACCCTGTCATTTTACGCTATCCTCTAACACATATCCAAGTTTTATCCCCTTAACCCACGCCGTTCCAACCCTGTCATACGAGCAGTGTTTATTATTCATGCAAATAAAAATTCACGGAAAAAGTTTAAACTCTTTTAGTTTTGTTCAACTAAAGAATTCACGATATTCCTACCTACCGAAGAATATTCACCCTTATGATTTCATAATAGCATGCATATGCACGCCCTTTTGTATCTCTTATATGAAAAAATCGTAACGAACATCGTAATAAGTTGAAACTCTTTTATTTTCATAATGCAATATGTATTTACCACCTACTAAAAAAAATCCTTTTTATGACCCCTATAATACCAGGCGCATGCGCGCTCTTTATCTTATCAATACAAACAGTCCTCTAACACATATACAAGTTTTACCCCTATCCCGTTCTGTCACTTTCATACCAACATTTCATAACAACAGAATATTATTGTTATGCCAAAAAACCATCGTTATGAGTTCAAACTCTTTTATTTTAAAATGAAGTGGTATGGTTAAACAGACGTAAGTTAAAAGTACATACATGCATTTTCATTCAATAAAAATTAGTTTTTAATAATTTGGTACTTAAAATAGCTAATTGTTTTTGTATTGGTGATATAAAGAGTTCGCATGCGCATGGCGTTATGGGGATATAAGAAGGACATTTTTTAGTACCTCATAAATATTGCATTATGAATGTTGCTTAATAAAAAGTCCGAAAAAAACAGAAATACAAATATTTCAAAAAAAGTAAACGAAAAATCCCCCCTGCCATATCCCCAAGTTTCAACCCCTCACCCCGCCCCACTCCTTATATAGCAGCGGAATGTCCAAAAAAACCCACACGAATAAGTTCAGACTCTTTTAGTCGCGTAATGTGTCTGCTCAATCTGTAGCTTTAACAAAAATTGTCAGAGTCCGAAAAATTAAACAAAAAAGCAAATAACTCAAAAACGAAGCATTTTATTAAAAAATAAACGAAAAATTCCTTCCATGTCACCTCCGTGCCGTATTACGATCTTTCCTCTTAACACTTTTGTAAGTTTTTAACCCCTACCCTGCTCAATTCCAATCCTTTTCATAGCAGCGGAATACTATTGTCATGCAAAAAAACCCAATAAGTTCAGGCTCTTTTATTTTCACGTAATTAAACAATTCAAGATTCAAAATTCATCATCTCTTTCTTATGACCCTATAACAGCATGCACATGCGCGCCTTTTATATCACCAATACAAAAAACAATTAGCTATTTAAGTACCAAATGGCCAGAAATTAATTTATGTTAAATAAAAATGTATGAACGTAGATTTTACGTATGTACTTACGTAAGTACATTAAAGATATACCTGTAGCTTTAACAAAAATTTTGTAAGTCCGAAAAACAAAACAAAATTGCAAATATCTCAAAAACGAAGCATTTTTGAAAAAAAAATTAACGAAAAAATTCCCCCAAGTCACCCTGTCGTGTACCGCAGTCCTCTAACACATATATAAGTTTCAATTCTGTACCCCACTCCCCATCCCACCCAATTCCGACTCTTGAGTATACCTATAAATGCATAAAAAATTTTCTAAGCCCCAAAATACAATAAAACAAAAATGGATATAACTTAAAAAAGGCATATACACTTTTTTTAAAATGAGTGAAAATATGATATCCCTGTTCCTAACATATATGCAGGTTTCAACCCCCTAGTAACCCTTGTTACTGCAAAATGTGTAAATTATATGAAAAAAGTCACCCCCATAAGTCCGAACTGCCGTAGAACTAAAGACTTCAGATCATATCACCTTTTTACCCACTAAATAATTTTTTAAACCAAAAACCCTATGAACAGCGCATGCGCGTCTTTGATATCCCAATATTAAAAAAAAAAACATTATGTGGAAATAAAATAAAATTAATTGTTAGTACCGCAACTATTTTTCAGTAGCTTATACAAATTTAACATTTTTTGTTAAGTCTAAAAATGTGCAAAAACTTGCACCCTTAATTCCGAACTTTTTTCTTTATCCACCAATACCGCACACCACTAGTCACTTCACCACCGACACACTATATATGTTAGAGGACTTCAGCACACGACAGGGGGCATGGGAGGATTTTTTCGTTTATTTTATTTTTAAATGCTTCGTTTTTGAGATATTTGCAGTTTTATTTTGTTTTTCGGACTTAGAAAATTTGTGTTAAAGCTACAGGTATGTATATCTTTAATATACGTACGTAAGTATGTGAAATCTACTTGCATACATTTTTATGTAACAGAAATTAATTTCTGACCATTTGGTACTTAAAATAGCGAATTGTTTTTTATATTGGTGATATAAAGGGCGCGGATGCGAAAGGGACTGAAAATCGTGTTTCGGAAAAACTATCCTATGTTCCATTCTATAGTACTCTGAGGATATGGAAGAATTTTTTTTAGTCGTGCTGCAGTCGGTGGTGAAGTGACTAGTGGTGTGCGGTATTGGTGGATAAAGAAAAAAGTTCGGAATTAAGGGTGCAAGTTTTTGCACATTTTTAGACTTAACAAAAAAATGTTAAATTTGTATAACACAACCCCACAAAAAAAGTGTTCGGACTTGTGGGTCGGACATATGTATTCCCATGTATTTTTCGACGCTGAATCCGATCCCGAGCTGAGAAATGGCCCTCCACGTCTGGCCAAAAATGGCCTCTATAGGACCTGAAAGATGGATTCCGGGATGAGGCGAGGTCGAAGGTGCATGCTAAAGCCAAAGCCGGATTTGTGGTCGAAAAGTTTATGGCCAACTGAAATTCCCCGTTTGGGACCGGTAAAATGACCCCTTAGGGGACCCCTTAGGGGAAAATCGTGTTTCGGACGTCGCAATCGCAACAGTGGTATTTATCTACTCTCAAATTCTGGAACTCAGACTGTGGTCGAAAAGTTTATGGCCAACTGGAATTCCCCGTTTGGGACCGGGAAAGTGACCGGGAAGGGGCCGGAAAATCGTGTTTCGGACGTCGCAATCGCAACAGTGGTAGTCCCATGAAAAAATACCACTGTCAGGGGCATTTTTCATGGGCCTACCACTGTTGCGATTGCGACGTCCGAAACACGATTTTCCGGCCCCTAAGGGGTCATTTTCCCGGTCCCAAAAATGTCCCATGAAAAAATAACCCTGTCAGGGGTATTTTTTCATGGGACTACCACTGTTGCGATTGCGACGCCCGAAACATGATTTTCCGGGCCGTAAGGGGTCATTTTCCCGGTCCCAAACGGGGAATTCCAGTTGGCCATAAACTTCTCGAGCACAGTCTGAGTTCCAGAATTTGAGAGTAGATAAAAATACCACTGTTGCGATTGCGACGTCGGAATTACGTTTTTCCCCTAAGGGGTCCCCTAAGGGGTCATTTTCCCGGTCCCAAACGGGGAATTCCAGTTAGCCATAAACTTTTCGAGCACAGTCTGAGTTCCAGAATTTGAGAGTACATATAAATACCACTATTGCGATTGCGACGTCCGAAACTCGATTTTCCGGGCCCTAAGGGGTCATTTTCCCGGCCCCAAACGGGGAATTTCAGTTGGCCATAAACTTTTCGACCACAAATCCGGCTTTGGCTTTAGCATGCACCTTCGACCTCGCCTCATCCCGGAATCCATCTTTCAGGCCCTATAGAGGCCATGGGAATACACATGTCCGACCCACAAGTCCGAACACTTTTTTTTGTGGGGTTGTGTAAGCTACTGAAAAATAGTTGCGGTACTAACAATTAATTTTATTTTATTTCCACATAATGTTTTTTTTAATATTGGGATATCAAGGATGCGCATGCGCTGTACATAGGGTTTTTGGTTTAAAAATTATTTAGTGGGTAAAAAGGTGATATGATCTGAAGTCTTTAGTTCTACGGCAGTTCGGACTTATGGGGGTGAGTTTTTGCATATAATTTACACATTTTGCAGTAACAAGGGGAACTAGGGGGTTGAAACCTGCATATATGTTAGGAACAGGGATAACATATTTTCACTCATTTTAAAAAAGTGTATGTGCCCTTTTTAAGTTATATCCGTTTTTGTTTTATTGTATTTTGGGGCTTAGAAAATTTTTTATGCATTTATAGGTATACTCAAGAGTCGGAATAGGGTGGGATGGGGAGTGGGGTACAGAATTGAAACTTACATATGTGTTAGAGGACTGCGGTACACGACAGGGCGACTTGGGCGGATTTTTTCGTTTTTTTTTTTCAAAAATGCTTCGTTTTTGAGATATTTGCAATTTTGTTTTGTTTTTCGGACTTACAAAATTTTTGTTAAAGCTACAGGTATATCTTTAATGTACTTACGTAAGTACGTAAAATCTACATTCATACATTTTTATTTAATAGAAATTAATTTCTGGCCATTTGGTACTTAAATAGCTAATTGTTTTTTGTATTGGTGATATAAAAGGCGCGCATGTGCATGCTGTTATAGGGTCATAAGAAAGAGATAATGAATTTTGAATCTTGAATTGTTTAATTTCGTGAAAATAAAAGAGCCTGAACTTATTGTTTTTTTTTGCATGACAATAATATTCCGCTGCTATGAAAAGAATTGGAATTGAGCAGGGTAGGGGTTAAAAACTTACAAATGTGTTAAGAGGAAAGATCGTAACACGGCACGGAGGTGACATGGAAGAAATTTTTCGTTTATTTTTAATAAAATGCTTCGTTTTTGAGTTATTTGCTTTTTTGTTTAATTTTTCGGACTCGGACAATTTTTGTTAAAGCTACAGGTTGAGCAGGCACGTTACGCGAAACTAAAAGAGTCTGAACTTATTCGGATAGGTTTTTTCGCATAAAAATAATATTCCCCTGCTATATACGGAGTGGGACGGGGTGATGGGTTGAAACTTGGGGATATGGCAGGGGGGATTTTTCGTTTACTTTTTTTGAAATATTTGTATTTCTGTTTTTTCGGACTTTTTATTAAAATAAAATGGTATGGTTAAACAGACGTAAGTTAAAAGTACATAAATGCATTTTCGTTCAATAAAAATTAGTTTTTAATAATTTGGTACTGAAAATAGCTAATTGTTTTTGTATTGGTGAAATAAAGAGCGCGCATGCGCATGGCGTTATGGGTGTTGGTTTATGCGACTAAATATATAATACCTAATGGTTTAGGTATTACCTGTTGACCTAATATTGTTACTTTAATAGTGATTGATACTGTCAGTTATATAAATAGTTTTGTTGTTTTTTTAATGTTATAATTCTATCAAAATATATATGATATAAATACTGTGTATGCTCTATAATTCTAACAGGTTATTATTATTATTACATTTACGTTCTTGTATTTGTTGATGATGTAATAATTTCAGCAAAGAATGAAAAACACATTGATGAAGTTCAGGATTATCTACAAGAAAACTTTGAAATTAAAACACTAGGAAATCTAAATTATTATCTTGGGATTGAAGTGCAAAGAAATGAGGATGGCATTTTTTGTATAAACCAGAAAATTTATATCGAAAAAATTTTAAATGAATATGAAATGACAGAAGCGAAAACATCTGAAATACCAATGGATCCAGGCTATTTTAAAAATAGTAACTCCAGTTTACTACCAAACAATGACCTGTACAGACAAGCTATAGGTGCACTATTATACCTGTCTGTCAATACTAGACCTGACATTGCGACAGCCGTGTCAATTTTGAGTAGAAAAGTCAGTAAACCAAATAAAGTAGATTGGAATGAAGTAAAAAGAATAATGCGATATATTAAAGGAACTAAAGATTATGTGCTCAAGTTGGGACATATATCAGAAGGAAATAATCTCATTTGCTATGCTGATGCAGACTGGGCTGGTGATAACAATGACAGAAAGTCTACAAGTGGATTTATAATTAAATATTTAAATAGTCCAATTTCATGGAGCAGCAAAAAGCAATCAATGGTATCTCTGAGTTCTACAGAAGCTGAATATATTTCTTTGACAGAGGCATGTCAACAAGTTCAGTGGATACGACAACTATTAAAAGACATGCAAGAAGATCCTCCCACGATAACGGTGTATGAAGATAACCAAAGCACTTTGAAAATGTTAGATAATGAAGGAATTAGAACAAGAACTAAACATATCGCAGTAAAATATCATTTTGTAAGAAATTTAAAAAATAACCAAGAAGTCAATTTTGAGTACTGTCCTACCAATGAAATGCAAGCCGACATATTAACAAAACCTCTAGGGAAAGTGAAATATAAATTTATGAGAAAGTTATTGGGAATCCAAGAGAATATTTAGTCGAGAAGGGGTGTTGGTTTATGCGACTAAATATATAATACCTAATGGTTTAGGTATTACCTGTTGACCTAATATTGTTACTTTAATAGTGATTGATACTGTCAGTTATATAAATAGTTTTGTTGTTTTTTTAATGTTATAATTCTATCAAAATATATATGATATAAATACTGTGTATGCTCTATAATTCTAACAATGGGGATATAAGAAGGACATTTTTTAGTACCTCATAAATATTGCATTATGAATGTTGCTTAAAATAAAAGAGTTTGAACTTATAACTTTGGTTTTTTGGCATAACAATAATATTCTGTTGTTATGAAATGTTTGTATGAAAGTGACAGAGCGGGATAGGGGTAAAACTTGTATATGTGTTAGAGGACTGTTTGTATTGATAAGATAGAGAGCGCGCATGCGCATGGTATTATAGGGGTCATAAAAAGGATTTTTTTAGTAGGTGGTAAATATATATTGTATTATGAATGTTGCTTGAAAATAAAAGAGTTTGAACTTATTACGATCTTCGTTACGATTTTTTCATATAAGAGCTACAAAAGGGCGCGCATATGCATGCTGTTATGAAATCATAAGGGTGAATTTTCTTCGGTAGGTAGGAATATCGTGAATTCTTTAGTTGAACAAAACTAAAAGAGTTTAAACTTTTTCCGTGAATTTTTATTTGCATGAATAATAAACACTGCTCGTATGACAGGGTTGGAACGGCGTGGGTTAAGGGGATAAAACTTGGATATGTGTTAGAGGATAGCGTAAAATGACAGGGTGGCGAGGGTGGGTGGGTAATTTTTGCGTTTACTTTTTAATATGTCATTTTGATATATTTGGCTTTTTGTTTTGTTTTTAGACTAAAAAGTTGGCTTAAAATTATAAGAATGTATACTTAGGTTATATAGATATCAGCGAATGAAAATATGAATGATAATAAGTAAAAAAAGATTTTTAATAAAAAATTTTGGTAACTAAAATTTTTAATTTTTTAGATCGGCACCTACGGATATAAAAAATGATCAGGGAAAATTGGTACCTGCAAGCTATTAAAGAACTGTCTTTCGACCATTCCTAATAGGTAGGGGTTTTAAACTTACATGTGAGCTGCAAGACTTTATAAGGCGGTATGGGCTAAGCAGTGGGACAATTTTTGATAATCTTTCATAAAAATGAACTACTTTTTGAACTGTTCGAATTTTCTGTAATCTTAAGCTTCTTTCTCCAGTGCATGCAACATAGAAAATAAATTGCAATATTCTTTATCGGTTATATTTTAATTAAGTGGTGTTGGCTCCTACAGGTATAGATATATATATGGTTGACTTTTTTTCGCATGGAAACATGACAGGTACCCTTACGAGGGGAGACGGACTTACTCTGGTGTCCGGTAATCCCTCTCTGCAAAGGAGTTTGGCATCTTATAAGAGCTAAGTATATACAGTGTTTTTTATGTCTTAAGGACTGATCAGGGGAATTGTTGCTGCTGGCTATCAAAGAACTGTCTTTCGGCCACCCGGTAGGGGCTTAAAACGTACATGTCAGGTGCAAGAGGTTGGAAGGCGATATATGGCTAAGCAGTGAGATAATTTTTTAATATTTTTAACTGACAGAATTTACATTTTTTGGTAATTTAGGCTTGTTTCTCTAGCGCATGCAAGACAAAAAAAATTGCACTGTTCTTTATCGGTTATATTTTAATTAATCGATGTTGGCTCCTACAGGTATAAAGGGATAGTGGACTTTTTTCCGCATGGAAACACGACAGGTACCCTTACGAGGGGAGATGTACTTACTCTGGTGTCCGGTAATCCCTCTCTGCAAAGGAGGTTGGCATCTTATAAGAGCTAAGTATATACAGTGTTTTTCATGTCTTAAAGACTGATCAGGAAGCTTTTGCCTGCTGGCTATCAAAGAACTGTCTTTCGACCATCCGGTAGGGGTTTAAAACTTACACGTGAGCTGCAAGACGTTGTAAGGCGGTATGGGGCTAAACATAGGGTTATGAATATATAGCGTTTTCCATATGTGAGACATGATTGTTGTCTCCTATTTGCAAAAAAATCAACGAACTCAAAGTTTGACTTGTTTTATTTTTACTGTCACCCAAGCAAACTGAGGTTCTAAATATAGCAGTATTACGGGCTAAAGCTCATTCTTACTTCGTCCGTCCAAGATTGAGAACGTGTGAGCTTCAGTTTATTAATCTCCTGTATAATAAATTACTATTGTTGCAGATTCATATAATTTAAAATAACTATTATCAGTTTAGCCTAACCCATATCGCAAAATTGTTTTTACGTTTGAAATATTTTCAAATAGGGCATATTCTTGGGAATTGCAAAACTTAACCACACAAATCCATAAGTTATTTTCGAAACGTTTTCTACATTACTGAACGCACTTTGTTTTATTTTTACAGTTTATCGGTGGTATAAATAGAAAAGTGGAAGAGAGGTCTGATTATTTTACATTAGATAAGCTAGAAGTATAGACGTGTCTTATGAACTCTACAGCATAAGGTCATTTGGTCAATGACCCACCTAAAATTTTCAGTGATCTACCTAATAATTTATATTTTAATTTTTTAAAACCAAAAAAGAATCTTTTGTTTCAAAGTTGCATGCGAAAACTCCCCAAGAAAGAATCAAGCCAAGCCATCGTCAAAGGATATCCAAGCTTGCTCCGTGCTGGGTCACATTTTGAATTGATCTTATAGGTTTATAGCGACGATATAAATTCATTAAAACTAAGATAGAAACAGACATAAGTACGCGCTTTAGGAAGTTAAAAAGAGCCACAATTGGTCGACGGCCCACCAATAATATCGGGCCACTCCCACTATGGAAATACTCTCAAACCACCCCATAAAATATACTATTTCAAAACATTTGGTTCGGAAAAAGAAAAACTAATTAGGTAACTAATATGCGCATTTTATTTGCATTGTATTAATAATATTAATTAGCGGTTAGACATAAAAAATTATAAATACGATTTCTGTCAGGCCAGCGCTAGGCATCAAATTTAACGATATCGGACCGATTTTCTTACATTACCAGCGTAGTCCAGAGGTATAATCTCAGCGAGTTGATCAGAAGGTCGAGGGTTCGAATCAGCGTTGGGGCAAGAACTTTTTTTTAATTTTTTGTTATTTAAAAAATTAGATCGGCTCTAAAAGGTGTATTGGCAACAAGTTGTTCCTCGATAAAATATTTTGAAAATTGTTGGCAATCTCATATTTACTACAGCTGCACGTGCGTAGACAAATATCTTATTACTATGTCTAGTCGCCAGTATTGTATTTATTAAAGAAAACGGAGCTTCGGCAGCATTCCTAATTTTATTTTATGAATAATCATACTTTTAGCTCAGAATTTTTGTTCTGTTTATATTCTGGGCATTAGTACAAGGCGCGACATCTATTGAGGAGAGGCTAAACTTACCAAAACGGAAGCCGCTAAAATCTACTAGTCTAGAGTATTAAAACACATAGAAAAAATCCATAAACATCTAGAGTAGTAATGTTCCATATTCTGCAGTACCTATTTTATGATTTTTGCAGTGTTTATTTGTAGGTTAATAATTTCTTGGCACATTATTAAAAACTTTTCTTAATTAAAAAAGTGTATTTTGCTTGTTGCGTTGATATCACTAGTTGCCCACAAAATTTTGACCCACCAGTTATGTCGCACAACAACCACCATACCTGCTGTATAGACATTATTAAATTGCAACCGCAGCATATATTTTACTTTTATTGTTGTGATAGTGTTTTACAGTTCAGTCAGAGTTTTGCATTCGTAAACAATAGACATAAGCTGTAAAGCACTAATTTAAGTAACTGGTAACTTCAGAAATAAAAACGTTTTTTAAAAACAGATTTCCTGGTTTCGAACTGGCGGAGTCGGGTCGGATCGATAGAATTGATTTTGTATCGCACATATCAATTTCGGACACCGATTAATCTATCGAACGAACATTGTGACTCTTTGACTTGTGGAGGTGTGTGTTATACAGAGTGGCTTCTCAAACATCAGAAACCCCAATCCATTGTGGAACTGTGCAACTCACCATCTTCAGCGAAGACCACGGAGAAGGAACAAGAATAGTCCTTTTCGCAAGAAGATTTTTGGTTGGTTTCAGACAAACATTGCTGAGTCATCAATTCTTCTTATAGACCGAAATGCCAAGGATAATCTACCTAGTTATGTAAGTGTAATTTTAAGTGATAAATGTCTGCCGATGATTTGGTAAACTCTTTAAGCAATTTAAGTTTAAATATAGAACCTTCAGCGGACTCTGACTCCACTTCCCATCCTCAACCGGAAGTGTCACCACGAGAATCGAAAGATTTACAAAATTTAATAAATTATTTATTCGACAACAATACAAATTCTAGTCTACAAAATAATTTAAACTCTGAAATAAATTCAAACAATAATTTAGTTTTAAATCGTGAAAATATGGCTAACACATTTAAACCCGAATATTTAAATTGTGTTCCAACATTTGACGGGAACCCCACAGAACTAAATAGATATTTAGCAACCTGTGAAACAATAATAAATAATTTTTATGATACTGCTAATCCAACGAGCTTTCAAAATGTTTATTTATTAAACTCTTTGATTGGTAAACTTACAGGCAATGCCCGCCTGGTAATTAACATCCAAAATGTTACAAATTGGGCTAGTGTAAAAGCAACACTTTATCGAAATTTCGCAGATCGCCGAGACGAAAGTTGTCTTAATAGAGATCTAGTTATGTTAAAGCAATTACCAAATGAATTACCCCAAAATTTCTATGATAAATGTCTAGAATTACTTAATTTATTATGCAGTTACGTAGATGCACATGAGGCTGAACCTGCAGCTACTGTAAAACGAGAACTTTACCAAAAGTTAGCTCTTAAAACATTCTTATCAGGTCTTAGGGAACCTCTAGGAACCACTATAAGATGTATGCGTCCAAACACATTATCAGACGCAATACAGTATGTAATTCAAGAAGGAAATATAAAATATTTTCAAAATCACTCATCTCAAATAAAAACCAACACAAAAAATTTGGGAACACGTCCCACTAACTATCATCTAAATTTTAATCATAATATGCAAAGGTTACCCATACCGTTTAACTCGCATAATAATAATAACCAGTTTAGATCGAATTTTCCTTCACAACCTGTAATAGTTAGGCCAAACCAAAATTATAGGCCCCCACAAAGGTTTATAACCAACTCTCAAGTATTTGGTAAACCAAAAAATGTCTTTAAACCCGATCCAAATAAACCATTACCTAAGGCAACACCAATGACAGTGTCAACCAGACAAACGTTTAGGGTTAATAAAATCGATAATACTAACTATAATAATTATAACAGAAATAATCATTTTTCAAATCAGTCTAATCAGCCACCTAGGTATACATTTGAAGAACTATATAACACAGATGCAAATCCATATTCTACAGAATATAACTCATATCACGAATATCAAAATGAATGTCCTAACCCTGACCTACCGTACGATTCTCAATATTGTGAATACCCGACAAATAGTTACTATTATGAACAAGACGACTCACAGTTGCAAACTGACGAAGATGAGTCACCCGTAAATTTTCAAGTAGACCCGCAGAAGAACACGGATATTTGACTAATCAAATAATATCCCTTAATACGCCCAATACTAGTGAACTGTCTTATATAGTATTCCCTGAATATAATTTAAAATTTTTAATTGATTCAGGATCGACAAAATCCTTTATAAATCCAAATTTAGCTTTTAAATATTTCCCAAACTGTATAAAAAATGATCCATTTATTGTATCAACTGTTTTCCAACAATCATCACATCAATATAGTGCAATGATCCCCGCATCTAAAATATTTAATTTACCAGAAAAAACAAATCTAAATTTTTCTTATTCAAATTTCATAACGTATTTGATGGACTAATAGGTCTTGATAATTTAAAAATATTGCAAGCAAATCTAAATTTTGACAAAGGATTTTTAATCACCCCGTATGCTAAAATAAAATTAGCTTTTCATAAAACGCAAACTGAATTGAATTGCATTACTATTTCCCCTAGAGGCCAACAAATTATAAAAGTTAAAACTTCTATAAAAATGGCGAAATAATTATTCATCATCAAAAATTTCACAATTGCGAAATTCCTGAATGTTTAACAATAGCACGAAATGGAAAGGCTTTAACACCTATTTTAAATAATACTTGCGAGCCTATAACGTTAGATTTTTCTGAACCTCTAGAAGTCGAAAAATTTTGCAAAAAAGATTTGGAGAACATTGACCTTAACAATTTTGACGATACCACTAAAAATAAATTGGACCTTTCACAGATACTTACGGACCACTTAAATGTCGAAGAAAAAAATGCTGTTTTAAAATTATGTCACAAATTTTCAGATATATTTTACCAGGAAGGAACACCCCTGACTTTTACACACAAAATAAAACACCATATTAGAACTACGGACGAGATCCCTGTTTATACGGAAAGCTACCTTTATCCTTTTATTCACAAAAAAGAAGTAGAGAGCCAAATTAACAAAATGCTCCATCAAAATATTATTGGACCTAGTAATTCGCCCTGGCCATCCCCAATTTGGGTAGTACCCAAAAAATTAGACGCTTCTGGCAAGCAGAAATGGAGAGTAGTTATAGATTTTCGTAAGATAAATGAGAAAAGTTTAGACGATAAATACCCCTTACCGAATATTACGGACCTTCTCGATAAATTAGGTAAGAGTCAATACTTCACCACACTTGATTTAGCTAGCGGATTTCATCAAATTGAGATGAACAAAGATGATATTCCTAAAACTGCTTTCAGTACCGAGAATGAACATTACGAATTTTTGCGGATGCCATTTGGGCTTAAAAACGCCCCCGCGACATTCCAACGTGTCATGGACAACATACTACGTGGAATTAATAACGAAATGTGCGCTGTATATCTCGATGATATAATTATCTTTTCTAGTTCTCTTCAAGAACATATTGTTAAGTTAACCGAGGTTTTCAAACGACTAAGAGAATCAAATTTCAAAATTCAGTTAGATAAATCGGAATTTTTAAGAAAAGAAGTAGCATACTTAGGTCATATCGTAACACCCGAAGGAGTGAAACCTAACCCGGATAAAATCGCCGCCGTTAAAAATTTTCCATTACCTACCACAACAAAACAAATTAAAGGATTTTTAGGTCTTCTCGGTTACTACCGACGATTTATTAATAACTTCGCGAAAATCACCAAGCCATTAACGCAATGTCTAAAGAAAGGTGCTAAAATAGTACATAACGAAGAATTTACTAATTGTTTTGAAAAATGTAAAAATTTATTAATGAATGAACCAATATTACAATACCCAGATTTTAGCAAACCATTTAATTTGACTTGTGATGCAAGTAACGTTTCCTTGGGATGCGTTCTTAGTCAAGGACCAATAGGTAAAGATTTACCAATTGCTTACGCGTCACGCACTTTAAACGATTCGGAACGAAACTACTCTACAATCGAAAAAGAATGTCTTTGTTTAGTTTGGGCTACGAAATATTTTCGTCCATATTTATACGGAAGAAAATTCAATATAGTCACTGATCATAAGACGCTACAATGGCTATTCTCACTAAAAGACCCTGCTTCTAAATTAGTTAGGTGGAGGATCAAATTAGAGGAATTTGATTACAAGATAATTTATAAAAAAGGCAAATTAAACACAAATGCTGATGCGCTATCGCGAATTGAACTCCATACTAAAGAAACAAAAACACCTTTGACCTAGGACAATATACGAACGACGTAACACAGTACTCTTGGCAAGATCCACAAACTAGTACTCATAATAACGATATAAACATACAAAATGATAACGACAACCTAGATCAAATATCAACCTTAGTACAACCTGACAATGAACCCGTAGATATCACTAACGAACCAGCTGACGATGACGTCACGATACATTCAAACGACACAGAAAACCCCATTGTAGCCATTCCTATCGCTGAAACACCAGTAAATTATGGAGCTAATCAAATTATTATACAGGATGTATTACATTCTCCGGCAAAACCTAAAACGACAATTTTGTTCGAAAAGAAACGAAGAACTATTGTTCAAATCTCTAAAAATAATTTTGAACAAGATATTATTAATTTTACTAAAGAAAATATTATCCCTGACAAACAATATCAATTATATTTTGAAAATCCAAATACATACGAACCATTCTGCGAAGTAATCAGAAAAACTTTTAAGTGGCCGTCTATAAAATTCAAACGCTGTCTAACTAAGTTAATTGACGTCACAGATAAACAAGACATATCAGAAATCATTCAAAATTATCATGAAGGTAAATCTAACCACAGAGGCATAGACGAAACCGAACAAAAAATTAAAAATAAATATTATTGGCCGAATTTAAAAAGTTCTATCCAAACTTACATTAACGATTGTGAAATTTGTCAAATCAGCAAATATGACCGCAATCCTGTTAAAATGCAACTGAATATTACACCTACGGCAACAAGACCTTTCGAAATTATTCATTTAGACACCTACACCTTAGAACAAACAAAATTTTTAACAATAATTGATAGTTTTTCTAAATATGCACAAGCATACCCATTAAAATCTTTAAATGCTACAGAAATTGTAGATAACCTTTTATTTTATTTTTCACATCATAAAATACCAAAACAAATAATAGTTGACAACGGAACCGAATTTAAAAATTCGATAGTCACAGAACTTTTACAATTACATAAAGTAAAAATACATTTTTGCTCTCCTAGTCACCCACAGTCTAATGGACTTATTGAAAGACTACATTCGACACTTTCAGAACATATACGCTTATTAAATAATCAAAATTTTAATAAAACACCTATTACGCAGAAAATGATCTACGCAATATTAGCATACAATAACTCAATACATACTTCAACAAAACTTAAACCTATAGATGTCATAAATGGACATATTACAGACGACAATCCTTTTGATATAAATCTTGAACAATTATTACTTAGCGACTATGTCAATGACCATAAAGAAAAAACAAAAGTATTGTATTCTCAAATAAACGAAAAATTAATATCTGGCAAAGAAAAAGTAATTGGCAAAATTAACGAAAATAGGGAAACACCCGAAATTTTTACTCCCGAAAAAGATGTCTATGTGAAGAAACATATAAGGCAGAAAAATGCTGACAAATTGTGCAAACCAACAAAGTTAATTTCTGTGAATACAAAGCGCAAAACTGCAAAAACAAACTCTCATGAAAAGGTACACCTTAGTAATATAAAACGTCCCCTGAGAAAGAAGTACAGTTTTAATAATTCTAACTAGTATTTTTATTCTCTCCTTTCAGAATTCTTCAAATAACATTCGGATATGAAGAAAAAATTACCGTGAGAAACATAAACGACAACCCCGGATTAATTCCATTTAAATTAGGTAGTGCCAAAGTCCAAGAATTTACTTATACGTTAATACATTATTACGACATTAGTCTAATAATTACAGAAATTAATAAATTGCATATTAAATCAAAAAATATATCAGAGACAGTTAATTCCCATTTAGAATACTCTTTTGAAGCTTCGAATTATTTTAAAATCTTAACATTAATACAAGATAGGGTTGAAACAAAAATAAAAGAAATAATTCCGCATCCAAACAGATCAAAAAGAGGCCTAATAAACGCATTAGGATCAGTTTTCAAAGCCGTTACTGGTAACTTAGATGCATCTGACGGAGAAAGATATGAAAAACTTATTACCGAACTCCAAATTAATCAAAATAAATTAGCTACCAATATTTTGAAAGAAAACTCTATATCATTAACGGCGGGTTGCAGAAAGGATGATTAGCTAACAACGTGTTAAATTTGCGTTGTTAAATTTTAGTCAAGTTACCCAAGATTTAATCAAAGCCGGCCCAGGCCTACTCGAAACAGCAATCGCGCAACATCGCTTCCAAAGGTCGCAGTTTCGGGAAAACTCGAACGATAAACATCAGATTTTAATGTCAACAATCAACAAAGCGTTTTGTATTTCTTATTTCTTGTAATGCGAAGTTATATTGAATCAAAACAAATATTTTTGGGAAAATAGGCAAAGCGAATAGAAAAATTACACAAATATAGAAGAAAATAAACTTGTGAACATATGTATATGTATTTCTAAGGTAAGTTGTATGAAACCATTGAACCATAAAATACCGTACAGATACCAGCCAAATTTGTATAATTTTTCTGTTGATTTTTAAAATTTGCGTTAAAAATGCTTTACATAAAAAATTTTCTGCTTTTCAGCTTCCTTAACTACAATCCTCTTGTCATTATTATCCATTTATATGTTTGTTTTAGGTGCATTTAAAAGATTTTAATATTTCTCAAGAATGAGAATTCCTAACCCTAAAAATCGGACTTTTGATGGAAGATAAAGCACAAAAACATACTTCCTGATAAACCTACATGTAAGGAATGGAGTTCTAAATGAATGTTATTTGACAGATTATCCTAGACACAATCAATATTCGGCGAAATACCTTACTGCCAAGAAAAAAATTTGGAAACAAAACCTTTGTTGTTAAGGTAAAATATTGCCATTAATATCTTAGTTAAATATGTAGCTATCACTACCTACGTTACAAAATTTTTGAGTACAATTTTGTTTCTTATTTTAACCTCAAGTTCTGTGTTTATACCCGTAATAGCATACTATATAACTTTTGTCCAGTTAAGCTAACAAAACATTTTTGTCTGGGTGGATATACTGGTCAATTTGTAAACGTAATTGCTGGTAGTATAACGATTATAATTTTATTAACCATGTGTCACGCTCGAACTCGAGCAAACTAGAGTATTTATTTAATCCACCTCAACTTCGTTTAAGTAAAATTTTGCTGTATCTCCTTTAATAAACTCTTTGCTCAAGATTCATTAACTTTAATTTTTTTTTGTGGCACGTTTACTTAACGACCATTTTTATCATGTGAATATAAAACCCATATCCCCATACACTTGTTAGTATTTAGAATAAGATATCTATAAACAAGTTATTTACTTGGGCTGTAGACAGTAGAACATTGTGCTTTTATTAAAATTATTATGTAATTGTGTAATTTTTTACTTTATTTGCTTTGTTTTTTTTGTTACAGGTACCAATCAGGTCACAAGAAAAAACCTTGCAGATATTTTCATGTGAATATAGGCTTAACAAGTACCTACTGGTGACATCAAATCAAATCAATGCTAAAATAGTTTTTAAATAAAAATTTGTTAATTACATAAATAAAATGTGTTTTGTGATTTTTCAGAACATAAATTTACATCAGTTACTTTATATCTTTGTTCATTATTCCCTGAAAATTTGTGAAACTAGATAAAGATTCCATAATAAAAACTATTATTTTTTAAAAATAATAGAAATGCTTTTTTTTAAGTTTGATCTGTGGCATTAATGTTATTTTTAAATTTAAGAAAGTTGAATATGCACTCGAAACAAATTCGCATTTTTTCAAGTGCATGAACTTAGCCGTATTTTATTGACGAAAATTAGATTACTCGGGACCACGGTTTCTCGGGACCACTTCACGATACCTCAATGTTATTTGAGGCGATTTTAAATCGGTGACCTAGTCATGGCTACGTTACCTTATTTAGCAACGTTGCTCCATATAGTCAATGTTTAACCTAAAAAATCAAAGTATTAAGATTAAATGAGACAGTGTTGCCCAATGGTCTGACTGGGTAATGATTTGGTCACTGATTTAAAAATGGCTTTGTTGTTATCTGACACCTCATTGTAAATTTATTGTACCTATATTCGCTATTCGCTTAAAGCTCGTAAACTGATCCGGATCGATGCATTTGTCAACACGCCTCAGATCCGGAGTCTGGATGGCAATTTTTAAAAAAACATCGATCTATCGACATCGGTGGACGTCACATCGATGGGTTCAAAACATCGAAAGAAAAACTTCGATGTATCGACATCGTTGGAAGTCACATCGATGGATCCAATATATCGAAAGAAAAACATCGATGTTTCGATGTATTCTCGCATAATATATAATATCAAAATAATAAATAAAACAAAGAATCATTCAAACTAAAATAACATTTATTTTCTACTGCGCCGCGATCGTAAATTATTGTGGCAACCCAGCGTTGACTCCCATTCGGGCCATTCATAGCGTTTTCCATTGATAAATTTAGGACACGTCAAATGTATTTCTATCATTCTTCTTTGTATATAGGTAGAAAAGGACACAAACGCACGTACACTCAGTTCGCGCTGGTTCTACCAATGGAAAACGCCATCAGTTTTATAATCGTCGCACATTCACACGAACACGTGTTGAATGGAGTTCGATGTTTGTTCGATGTTCCAGTTGTTACATCGATGCAACGAAACATCGATATTTAAAACATCGATGGAAAAACATCGAATTTTAAGTTCGATATATCGATGTTTTCAAAACATCGATGTATCGTTGACATCCCTAGTCCGGAGGGTGAAGTACTTCAAAAATTTGGGGTTAGGTTATAACGTCAGTCTTTTGTTTTTAGGATTTATTTTGTTTACGTACAAGCCCTTTGTTTTTCTGTTATCGAGAGAGCCTGACTAATATAAAAGAAATAATTAATACAAACTTGCTTGCATTCCAGTGTTTTGCTGTAAATAAGATAATTTTCGACGTTAGGACGAAAGTAATTCAGACAATAACTACCTCTACAAGTTGTTATAGTTATTATTTTTATACCCACAAAAGGGTTTGCTATTTAAACTAAGAGAGATGTGAGGTGTTACAGAAAACTGTGTGATTGAAGAAAAGTAAGCAAAAGGAAATTTAGCAGAATATCTATATTTTTATAGAAGACTGTAGGAAAACTGTTTTAATATAATGCCATAAAAAGAATAGTTTATAACCATAGGCCTACAATAATTTCATCTTAGTTTATAACTAACAAGAATTTGAGCAATAGAATATTATGTTTGCATAAGTCCAACAACAAAATAATATTTAAAGAGTAATTTTGTTATGGTATTGAAGATGAAAGGTACCTACATTTTTTGGTAAAATCCACGTTATACCTAAATGGTGAACTTTATTTTTCCTACATTTTTTATGTGTTTGTAAAGGTAGGTACATGCTTATTTAAGCATTATGTTAAATAAGATGCCCATCTGCAATAAAAGTGTATAGAGTTTTATTTTAAAATATTGAAGGAAGGAGTTTTCTTTCAATCTCTTGTATTGGAACATAAAATTTTGCCAAAGTAACCAATATTTTATGAAAAATGTGAGCAAAAACATGACTTTAATCACAGCATATCGTGTAATTAGTTTAATTCATCGTTAAGTGCTCTCTTCGTTAAAAACAAATGAAAAAGTAAACAACACCTTGGTTTTTTAGTGGCTTTTGTCAGTTTAATCATTGATTAGCCAAAAATTTTTGCTGTTGCAGAAAGAAAAAAAATTTAACGCTCTGTTAAACTGAGAATCATTTGTTTTTAATTAAGAATTAGGATTTAACGCTTGATTAAAGTTTTGTGCAACCCGCTGTAAGTGTTGTAAAGAAATTTAATACTACTATAAGAGAAATAAGTTATAATGAAAAATTGTTGGAATCCAAATTAAATCAAATAGGGTTTATAGTACAAAAAACTACTTATAGAGAAAATTAAAATTTTATTAAGGATGTTTTAAATCAGATAATCAATATATACGAAATTATCGGTTCTACTCTGCAAGATATAGAAAATTCTATTGCTTTTTCTAAGCTAAAAATAATGCATCCTAGCATTATAAAAACTGAAAATCTTTATTTCGAACTATTAAAAATTCAAAAGCAAATTGGTAAAAATCAAATGCCTTTGGAAATAACTTTAGAAAATACCTTAATTTTTGAAAAGTTGATAAAAATAGATTGTTTTATTTTAAACAATAAAATCACGTACCTTTTACGTATTCCTATAACCTACCCTGAAACATTTAATTATCTTCACCTCTATTCCGTCCCTGTACTGAGAAAGAGTCTGTTTAAGGTTATTATACCGCGAAATAAATTTTTGGTAAAAAATTAATTACACTGCGCATATCGAGGTCAAGAATGTCAAGAGATCACGTCCCAGTTATTCATCTGTGATAGAATGGACTTAGAAGAAATTTCAAAAAACAACCCTTGCACAGTTGAACTTTTGGACTCCAGTCGAGCCACCTCCACTTGTCGACAAATCGAAGCTAAAATTACACAACCAATCATCAGTCAGTTAGATGTCGCTGATAAATGGATTTTTATACTGCCAAACCAAGAAATTGTCAAACTTAAGTACAATCAGCAAGAAGAAAGCCAAAAATTGTTTGGTACATTCTTAATTGAAATACCCAATAGTTACCTAGTCAATGTGAACCAGCAATCAATAATTAACAATCAAAAGCCAATATTAAGAAGCAGTCAACCAATATTGTTTCCTGATTTTGATAACAAAATCGACTTAATGCCGACCCCTAATCTTAGCCTTCATCTACAAGAAATCAAACTAGATGGACTTTATGAACTTGAAAACGAAATTCAAGATAATCAACCCCAATTATTCTTCAGCAATTTATCAGAATACCCAAGTATCTGGACTATTATGGTTTACGCAATTTTAACCCTTTGTGCTATATACTACTGCTATAAGAAGAAATGGTTTTTAAAGCACAAAAAGAAGACAGAAAAAAGAAGAAAAGAAGAAACATTGGAACTTCAAGATGTTCAACTACCCCGATAACCGTGAAGTTGAATCTCCGAGGGGAGGAGTTATGTCGCACAACAACCACCATACCTGCTGTATAGACATTATTAAATTGCAACCGCAGCATATATTTTACTTTTATTGTTGTGATAGTGTTTTACAGTTCAGTCAGAGTTTTGCATTCGTAAAGAATAGACATAAGCTGTAAAGCACTAATTTAAGTATTTTCTAACTTCAGAAATAAAAACGTTTTTTAAAAACAGATTTGCTGGTTTCGATAAGTTAACTCACCTGTAAAAAAACTCACGGGCCGCGCCTGCTCTACAGAATGGAAAAGTTCATTATCATCAAAGACTCGATCAAGAAGGTTCCAAGATACAACCTGGCAGGTCGCTCTTTAGAGTTTAAGTTGAAGCCTATACCAGAGGGAGCTGAGCCAGTCACAGGGGCCATCAATCAAGTAATTCAGAAAGCTACAGAAGAACTGCAACCCTCGGATTATGTAGGTTTTAGTTTCTGCTCCAAAGATTTTAACCGTGGTGAAGGGTGGATTCGTTTTAGACCAGTGGAAGAAATATCTGATGAGGACGTTTGGGACGTTATAAGTAACGTTTACCAGTCTAACTCGACAAGTCTTAATACAGAGTCATTTTGTCTTAAAGTAACAACTGTGCGGCTTCCAACTGGCCAGGGAAGGAGAAATAAATATAATACTTTCGATGAGGAATGTGGTGCGAGAAGGGGAATAATATCAATTAAAAATACAATCTATGTTTACCTCGTTCTCTGACAGTAGCCATTGCTAATGTCACAAGAGATCCTGAATTTAATAAAATTAGAAACGACCCTGGAAAAATTCAGACCAAAAAAGCCATGGAACTCTTAGACACGGCTGGTGTTATTATTCCCGTAGAAGGGGCGGGAATTTTGGAGTTACAAAAATGTCAAGAACACTTAAAAGAATACAAAATTATTGTGTATAGCTACGGATCTAAGGGGAGAGATGTAATTTTTGAGGAGTCAACCGAAAGCATTACAAAATTAAATCTCCTACATCACAAAAGCCACTTTACAGTGATCACTTCGGTTACAGCAGCTTTTTGTTGTGTTTATTTTTGTAATGATTGTCAGATGCCTTTTGCTCATAAAAATGAACATAGATGAGGTGGAATGTGTGCTGGATGTTTCCAATCACCAAAGTGTGCAAAGGGGTATGTTAATTTTAAATGTGATACTTGTCATCGATATTTTAGAGGAGAAATCTGTTACAACAATCATCTAAAGCCCGGATCATGGAAGACGCACACTTTGTACAGAAATAAGAAGTTGCAGTAATTGTTTTAAAACTATTAAGGGAAAAAGAGTACACACGTGTGGAGAAATATTTTGTAAGATTTGTAAGACTCATGTACCTGATAATCACCTCTGTTATATCCAAAGAGACACAGGCAGTCCTAAAACAGAAGATGTACTCTGTGTTCTATGATTTGAAAACTCGGCAAGAACAGAAATTAGAAAACGGATCCTTTCTCCATCAAGCTAATCTTTGTGTTTTCAAACAGTGTTGCGATGTGTGTATAAATTCAGAAGACGTTATTTGTAAAAAATGTGGCGTCAGGTTACAAAAACTTAATGGTTGAAATCCGGTTGAATCATTCACTCAACACTTGTTACAGCTAAGGAAAAAATTTAAAGACTTGGTTGTAATAGCACACAACGGGCAGGCTTTTGATCATCAGTTTATTTTAAATTACTTGATGACAGAGACCGATTTATCACCAGAACTAATAATGAGGGGCACAAAAATAATTATGATGAAAGTAAAAAATATTAAATTTATTGACTCACTCAACTATTTTCCTATGCCTTTATCAAAACTACCCGCAGCATTTGGTCTTCAAGATAATTTTAAAAAGGCTATTTTCCTAATTTATTTAATACCACAGCAAATGAACACTATAGCGGTTCTCTTCCGGCTATTGAATATTACTATTCAGATACCATGAAAGAAGACGAATGTGCCAAATTTATTAAGTGGTATGGGGAACAAAAAAACGAGCAATTTTATATGCAAAGAGATCTGGTTGATTACTGTGTATCAGACGTAGAAGTCCTTTCACCTGTCTGTTTGCAATTTAGAGAACAACTTATAACAAATACAAATGTATGCCCATTTACTGAAGCAACAACTATTGCGTCAGCCTGTAATAAAATATTTCGAAGAAATTTTCTTAAGCCTAACAGTATAGGAATAATTCCGAAAAATGGATATCGTTGGAAAGATCATCAGAGTAAAACTGCAATACAGTGGTTACTGTGGGAAGAAAATCAAAAACAAATTAATATTTTACAAGCTGCCAAATGTCAGAAAGTTGCTGTACGTGGTACTAAGGTTGATGGTTATTGTCCGGATACAAATGAGGTTTTTGAGTCTCAAGGTTGTTATTACCATAGATGTACTAAATGTTACAAGTTCGGTAGAAATGGCCCTCTTCAAGAAGACCCTTCTGCAACTTTAAATTTACGTTATGAAGCGACACAAGCAAAAATTACAAAACTACAAGATTTTGGATTTGTCGTGAATGAAATGTGGGAGTGCAAGTTTAGAAAATTATTAGAAGATAATCCAGAGATTGAGGACTACACTAAAAGACATCCGCTTATGAATTTAACGCCCTTAAATCCAAGAGATGCATTTTATGGAGGCCGAACCGGAAATGTTCGGAAATATTATGAAGTTAAAGATACAGAAAAAATTAAGATGATGTCTGGTCCCTCTATCCTTATGTTTGTAAATATGGAAAGTTTCCAGTTGGTCACTCTGAAGTTTTTGTGGGAGAAGAATGTAAACAATTAAACCTACATAATATAAATGGTCTTATAAATGTAGACCTGTACCATCCAGTTCTTCCCATTAAAATTAACAAAACACTAACGTTTGTTCTCTGTAGAACATGTGGACAGAAAGTGACCCTTAATGAGTGTAATCATACCAATGCAGAAAGGGTACTTGTAGGGACCTGGGTAGTGGATGAAGTACTCAAAGCACTTGAGACAGGGTATGAAATAGTAACAATCCACGAAATTTGGAAATACAACATTCATAAGTTTAATACAGAAACTGGAGAGGAAGGATTGTTTACCAGCATAATTAATATATTCATTAAAATTAAACAGGAAGCAACAGGTTGGTCAGCTGATTGTCTGACTGCCGATGACAAGAAAAATTATATTAACAACTTTTTCGAAAGGGAAGATGTTATTCTTGAGTATGGTAAAATAACTGATAATCCGGGGCTAATAAGGTATTTGGCAAAGCTAATTTTAAACAGCTTCTGCGGGAAATTCGGACGAGAAAATAAACCAAAGACAAAGATTATAAACGAACCATCAGAATTCTTTTCTATGTTTACCAATCCATCAGTTTATATAAATGGAGTTTTCCCTGTCAACGAGAAAACATTAATTGTAGGTTATGAGCATAGAGATGAAGTCTATGATCCACTAACTACTGTCAATTGTTACGGTTTATTTTGGCTGTGAACTATTGTACATATAAGTTAAAAACTTACCAGGTCTTCGCTTTGGGTTAAGTGAATAGAGATTGGTTTCTAGTTTATATATTCCTTTATTTCAATCGTTATAAGTACAATGTAGATATAAGTATATTTAATTCTAGTTCGCCTTATCGTCAAGGATTTTCTCAAGCTGTGTATAGTCCTCAGGCCATCCTACAACTATATAAAATAATTATTAGCTTGTGTTATTCATATAAGAGTGATAAGATTTGGTAGACCCGCTAATAAATTAATGTAATGGTTAGAAACTCACCTTCTACCTTTTCAAGTGCATCGTTAGGTATTGAACAGTTATCGTTACACCTTGTATCTAACTTCATCTTCTTTAAAGGAGCTGGTCTCGAGTTCTACACATGATAAGCTCTTTTTGGTACTTCGTTCTAGGCCTCATCTGGGTTCTTTTTTTGGTTCAGAATCAAGACCTAAAAATTACAAGGTTAAGTGAAATAAACGCCAGTTTTGAGAAATAGGAAATGTTTTGGGCATATTTAGGGCATTGAGACTTGAATCTTTGATCTTTAAATAAAAATAATTAAAAACCACTTTGTTATTGTTTTGAATTGTCAAAAGTTGTCAGAGGTCACACTGCTTAGATTCAAAAGTCCCTAGGTCTTTGACAGATGGGAACCTGCCGCCGTTTTGGATGACGGTTTGGGTTTTTTTTGTGGACTAGCCTTTTTGCAGAGTTGCATTCCAGCAGTCCAGCTGCATTTTTGCGGATATTTCATGAATTTTTTGGTACCCAAAGCTGTAATTTTGGCGGTAAAATACCTTTTTACGCCATAGAGTTACTTTATTTCGATTTGATTCAGTTTTATGGGCAAAATTCCAACATTCGTTTTAATCACCGACAAGGCCCCATGCCATCTCGGGTAAGTTTCGACTCTGAATATCTATTTTTATGTGTGACTTCTGTCATTACCACTTAGATTTTAGTCTACAAATATTACAGATATATCTCAAAATCTACCTACCTTATTTTATGCCTGAAGGTCACGTTCTAAAGCTCGGTTTTGTTTCAGGCCTACTTTTCCCAGTTTTCTGTATTCCTTTTTCTTCTGTTTCTGCATTTGTTACTTTGTTGTCTGTCTGCCCTTACGTTTCTGGCTGCTTCCACATCAGGGCAGGAGACCATCGTCCTGATACTTCCAGGGTGTGCTTGCCCTGGTGACACCGTTCAAGCTTCACCGTTCATCTCGCTGCTTGCGTACTGGGAGCACCACAACCTCTACACCATACACCATCATAAATGTCAGGTTTGATATGTCTGTGCCCTTCTAGTGGAACCATTATTGTAACCATCAACTGATAAGTGATACACCATCCACCAACTTTGTATTGTGTAATGTTTATTATATTGTTGTATTAGGTAGTACCATGAACTTTAAATCGTCATGAACACATGTAATTCACAAACACAGTAAGAAGGCCTTATTACTTGCGCCCACGTGCACTTGATTGAGTATCAATCTTTATCATTATTGTACATAATTATTAACCGTGTCCGTCACTGATTTTGGCACCTCGAATGTTATCAAACTTTAAATTAAAATCATTCAAATAAACTTTGTCTTGCCTTCTAAAAATCATATACGTATTACTACTATATTGTTAGCATCCAATCTAACCGTTGTTAAAATTTGAAGCAAAGATAAATCATTTGTTTTGTACCACGTGATGTCTCAGCAGTTTTGAAGTTTTGATGGAACTGTCACTGTCAGTTCTGACAGCAGTTTCAAATGTTAGCTTATCGGTTTCCTTTTCGTCTTTTTCCCTTTCAAAAGTAGAGATTAATGTGTTTTTATTTGTGACAAGTGGATTAAAAGTTAATTATTATCCTATTTACGATAATGTCGTAGCTAATGTACCGATAATGTCAGTTTTAAGCAGCAAGAAGTGAAGAACTTACTTGTAGTTTTAGCAGCGGATATTCTTCACAAGAATGTAAACTGAAGAGTGAATACATCATTTTTAATTTGAGATTTTGGGGCAAAACAGGTAAGAACATTATGTAAATACAGCTAGGCATCGTTTGGAAATCTAAAAAAAAACACATCATTTAAGTTCGAATTAAAACTCAAAATACGTAAGTATAATTTACTGTAATCATTAATTTACATATAATACATTATAATTAGAATCAAAATCTTCTTAAATAATTAATTACCTACCTATGCAAAATCACTCAACTGACCGTCGACATGCGAAACAAGATCTCATTTTCTATCTAAAATATTATTAGCTCTGTTTCGATATTGTACTTTAAAGTATATAATAATTTATACTTACTGGTTTTTCTGATATTTTATTATAAATTAAATTAAAGATTATAGATTATTCACAAAATAACGTTACGGTGAATGTGACAGGTGCGAGCGGCCATGATGTCATCGTTCGTGTTTTGTTTAGCGGAGTTAATCACGTGGTTATTTATAAGGGATATTCAGGACATCACGTGACTTTTTAGACATGGTTTCCAAAGGCTACGTCTTTGCTTCAACATTTTTTCGTTGTTCGCTATATAGTAGTAATACGTATATGCTAAAAATTAACCTCTAACCTTACTTTAACTTTCAAATCACTTTCGAAAGAGTGTCAAAATCAGTAGAGATGGGCAAGTATATTGACACCAGTCCACGATAAGTGTGGATATTAGGTTTGTTGCTTTTTAATTATATTTCAGAGCACTTCTTTACACGTAAATAACTATTCATTTTTCTCATCTTAATTTAGGATTAAATGGTGATATTGTCTTAAGGATATTGGTATCCTGCCTTAAATATTAAATTAACACTCTCCATGAGCGAACTGTTTTATTGGCCCCTATTGTTAGTTTCCTGTTTTCTTTTAAAGATCAGTCTCTGTCTTACCAGGGCATAAAATAGGTGACGCTTTTGTTTTGTTCTGACTTTACCCACACCACTCTCGGCATGAGCTAGCCGTCGTTCGCCCAAAAGGTAGAGACTACACTCGGACAATAAAACAGTGCAACTCTTGCTCTGCCCCGAACATCAAGGCACCTTATTGTTGACTTGAGGGTGTCTTCGTTATCGTCAACTTTAAGATAAAGAAAGTTACTTTCTTTTAGTTGACTTTAAGACACATCTTTTTGGTTAACTTTGAGTCAAGGGTATATATTACTTGTTACCGTTCATTCATTATTTATTTAGTTATTACCGTTCATTATTTCTATATTACCCATTAGCGTTAAATATTCTTAGCACAATGTAGCCGTTGCTTCATTTGTAACTGCTCAAGCTCGACTAAAATTATATTCATATCTTGAACCACTTGGTTTATTTATTTATTTATTTATTTATTTATTTATTTATTTAGTTACAATATCCAACAGGTTTACCAATTATAGGATAAGGAAAGAGAAGACATAAAATTAACATAACTTAAAAAAAAAACATAATCATAACAACGGTAATATATACTTATAATATGAAGAAAAGTTAGACAAATATCCTTTTAATTTGAGCAACGTTACAACAAAATATATCTACACTGTTTTCTATAGCATTATAATTCTTAAACATTTGATAAAACGGTGACGAAATAAGGATATTGGTCCGCGGCGCTGGCATTAGAAAAAGATTAGCTCTCCTAGCCTCCAATCTAGGCACCCTGATTTTTACATAATCTGTGAGGCCTATACATTTAATTTTATTATTTAGTATCCTAGACAAGAACACGACAGAATAAAGTGATCGCCTAATAGCTAATTCAGACAAATTAAATCTACTGAGCAGCACATCGTGCGGGTATCCGATCGCCGGCCAGAAGCCATCCAATATAAAAACAGATGCTTTCATAAATTTACGCTGAATTTTTTCCAAGCTAGAAATGTGGACCTGGTAGATCGGACTCCACGCAACAGATGCGTACTCAAGTCTTGATCTCACAAAGGCCATATACAGAGCACGAAGAGTAGAGGCCTGTCGAAAATCCCTAGAGTTCCGCACGATAAAACCCAACCCCTTAGACGCACTGTTAACCACGGATTCAATATGATCTATAAACGACAATTTAGGGTCAAAAACTACACCAAGATCTTTTATAGTTTTAGGTCTCGAAAGTACAACGTCATCCACATCATAATTATAAATTATTGGATTTAGTTTACGAGTAAAAGACACAACATTACATTTTGAAGGATTAAGTGGAAGTTTATTTTTTCGACACCAATCAAAAACCACCTTCAAGCTATTCTGAAGCCTAATAGTGTCCTCTGGAGAGAATATTTCGCACAAAAGTTTAAGATCATCAGCATAAAGCAAGCAGTCGACCTCCAATCCCGAAACAATGTCATTAATAAAAAGATTAAAGAATAGTGGCCCAAGTACGGATCCTTGGGGCACACCAGAAGACTGCTGAAATCTGACAGACCTGTAACCACGGGACTGCACATATTGATACCTGTTGTAAAGATATGACCTTACTAATTCTATTAACGGCCCTGAAAAACCAAAGGATGTCAGTTTACTAATCAAAATGGCATGGTCAAGTCTGTCAAATGCCTTAGAAAAATCTGTGTAGATAACATCCACCTGACTCTGTCCATCCAGCCGTTCACAGAGATACTGAGTAGTACACACAAGATTAGTGATGGTCGACTTACCACTCATAAATCCATGCTGATGATCAGATATCATGTTCGAGACGTGCCCACCCAAAAATGCATGAAGCACAGTCTCGAACACCTTACTAAAATTACAAATTATGGCAACAGGCCGGTAGTTATTAATGTCATTGCGGTCACCCTTCTTAAATACCGGAGAAATGCGGGAGACTTTCCAAGAGTCCGGAAAACATGACTTCGACAAAATTGTATTAAAGATTAAAGTCAACGGATACAAGAATACAGGAGAACAATCTTTAACAATAAATGATGGAATGAAATCGGGACCCACTGTCAGGTTCGGCTTTAGTTTATTTATAGCTTTTTTAATATCAGCCTCAATAACAGATGTTAAAATACAAGTGGGATAATTATTCGACAGTGCTGCATCCTCCAGCAGATCGAAAGAGGCAGGGGACGTGGTACCATCCTGAAAAGTCTGCGAAAACAAATTAGCAAAACTATCGACGACCCTCTGAGGTTCGTCTACAATCCTATTCTGATAATTCATGGTATATGGCATAGTGGAGCTGTTATTCTTTATATTTAAATAAGACCAAAATCTGTTTGGTTCTTCGGAAATGTTGGCTTCCATATTACGAACATAGTTGGTATGTAATAATTTAACTTCAGTTTTTATTTCCGAACGCAAATTAACAAACTGCTCATAAAACTGAGCGTTGCCTGTTTCCCTGAATTTTCGCCGTAATTTGTCTTTACGCTTCAACTTACTTATCACCGCTCCATTAAACCATGGTGGATAAATGGCCGAGGCCGGTCTTTTAGTAGGTACATGGGACCTGAATAAACTTACGATCTTTTCGGTAAAAGATTGTACCATTAAATTCACATCATTATTAAATTCTCTCAGAAAAGACCAGTCAACAGCAGACATCGCAGCATAGAGACTAGGAAAGTCAGCCCTCTTAAAATTAAACTCACAGTCTACCCTTGCTGGGTGTGCTTTAGGCTTTTTTTTAGAAATAGCGTGCTCCACAGACAAAGCAGGATGGTAGCCGTCCTGGGGAAGCAAGGCATCAACGGCCTCACTCACCCTACAAATCATGTTAGACAGAGCCAGATCAAGCAAGCGATCCTGAAAGTTTTTTACCTTATTATAATTTATCAAGTCAAAGAAATTACAAAATTTTGACAAAGAGTTAAAATTAGGCGAAGAAACACGATTCGTGATACAGTTACTATATTCGGGCATATTAAAATCGCCAATGAATAAGAAATCTGAGCCATAAATACAATATAATTCTGATACTGCTTCAAATACCGTTTCATATACATCATTACTATAAGACGGCGGTATATAACATACCAAGACATACAGAACTCGATAATTAGTTGTTATTTTGACCAGTAACAAGTCAATAAATTTAATATCGTTAAACAGCGATGAAAAGGATTCCAAACTAATGTGCGATGCATTAATTTTGTTATTAAGCGCAAACAGAACACCGCCACCTCGTTTAGTGCCAGTCGCAAGAAAATCGCGATCACTGCGAAATACATTGAATGTACCAGAATCGAACAACTCACTGTTCAATATATCGGTTCGCAACCAAGTTTCTGTAAATATAAAACCATCGTATTCATCACTTACAGTGGATATCACGTTGAAAAGATCAACCGTCTTCGTACCTAGTCCTCGTACATTTTGATAGTACCACCTAAACGAATCAGTGCGATCCTCGCGCATGCTATAACTGGACACTTTGTTATCACTATCAGTCTCAGGCCCCAAATCTTGATCACACGGCCTGATCGCCTTTAGTTGCTATTCAGTTTTAAGGATGTTCGCTTTAAACCTTGCCAATGCATCCGTGTATACACGACACCGATTATCCCAAACTGCATGGTCTGTACGCAGCTTGGCATTCTTGGAGACATTAAAATTGCTGCAATGAACACATTTGAGACTTTCTGAATTGCATTCTTTTATTGTGTGTGCCTTCGAACATCTTGGACAAATAGGGTGTTCTTGTGTGCAGTCTTTTGCCAAGTGGTGGAATCCGGAACATTTAAAACAACGCCGCAGCTCGATTGCGTCGTAAACAGTGCATCGGTCGTAGGCAATCATTAATTTTCCCGTGCTTAAGATATTCTTATACGTAGCAATATCTACCTGGAGCAAAGCCATGAATATATTGTAGCATTTCAAATGCTACATTGTTTTTGAAATTACTTTTTAGTGCATTTGGTTTTCTTGACAAGATGGTGAAGATGATTTTGTAGAAAATTTTGACATTACTTTAAGGCAAACACTAAAAATCTCATAAAATCTTATTTTATTAAATTATTAATTTCTTACACAAATAACAAGCATTTATGTTTTACAAGGATGTAGGTTATGCAACTTAGCATCCTATTTTATTCTATATAGTTCAACCCCACAATGTTGTGCGGGTCCAGAATGTTTTAATTTTATTTCTGCACTTGAGTTGATACACCCTAAAAGATCAATTTACAGTATTGTATTCATTGTTTAATTTAGCATTTCCTAAGAATATTACCTATATCATTGCGTGTACTTTAAGAACTACGTAACGACTGGCCCTGATAAAAAAATTCCTATTCTTGTAGCACGTTTCTCCCATTTTAACTGTATATAGTATATTTTGATTAATTGTAAACTAAAATAAAATACTAATTAATAATTGATCACTAATCCTAATTAACGAAGTGAATACTTTGTTTTTCTAAGGCTACAGTGTCTGCACGTCCAGAGAATCTTCCGTTTCTTTTCTTCTTATTTCCTAATATGATTGCCATTTCAAAACATCGTGTTTACTTTTGGGAACAACCAAAATATAATTATGTAGAGGCCGAGTTTTGAACGGCGCACATTCGGGCTGACGTCGAATGCTTTGATTGGTCCGATGTGACACATGGAGTTCCAATTGTGAGGGGCAAGAAATTGATGCCGTGGGAGGTTTTTGGGGTGAATTTAAGGAAGGACAAGGTGGTCGTGAAGGACAATCTTGGCCAAAGAGTCTTGGCAAGAGAGGGCCGTTAGTTATAACCCTCGTTTTATAGATTGAAGTTAGTTATAGTTTGTGATTGTGACAAAAGTCACAATGGTCGTTTTTTCATTTTGGTGACCCTCCAATGGGGATGAGGTAAGCAAAGCTTTTATTCTCCCCGAATTTCTTAGAGTGATTTGTACTGTTGTATTACAGGGTTTTTTCCGGGTAAAGGAATAATTTTCGACAGTTGAAGGGATGTTTTATGGTGGATGCAACCCTATGTATGTGGCTTCTCATGAGTTTCTATCGTCAACACCATAGAGTCTGAAGGGGTACTTACTCCAGGTGGCCCAGCCGCATCACCTCGATACAACCTTGGGACCATGCCGATCCACATCTAGAAAGGTAGCTTTTCAGAGCTTTCCTCCTCCGTCAGGATAGTCACCCTAAGCACTCAGTTCCGCGTGCTATGGTGGATTGTACTCCATTTTGTCTCTGGGTAAGGCCTGTACGCCGATTTTTGGTTATAATTGCATATATAAAATGTTAATTTATGAATTTATTATTATTACATAATCCCTTTTATTTAAAGCTTAGCAGTATAAAGTCTCCTGTGGACTAGTGTAAATTTTGTAAAAATAAGTATTTAGAGATAATATTATTACGTAATTACCCCTATTTTAAATCTGCCGTATTATGTTTTTGATTACTGATGAATATAAAATTGTATATATATTTTTTTTGGTACCATGCGGCTTATCAAGTGAATATTGACTTAATAGAGTGTATAAAACTGTTTTGGTAAGTTTTGTATCATTTTCTTTAGGGCGTAGCGAAAAGAATCATGATGTTTTTTTGGTATCTACCCTCGTTGCGTTACCTGACGATTTACCTTATCTATTTTATTAGACTGTTTGTAGCAGGGTGTATATTTTATACTTATTAAACTGTACTTGCCAAAATGGTACTAAAAATATTTGATAACCTTTCATACTGTAATTTAATTTAAGTATCTACTACCCATATGTTCAAGTAGGTATTATTTTATTAATGACCAAATACTTTTAGCTGTCGACAAGCTTTTCTAAAATAAGAGTAAATATATTTTATTTTGGGGAATGGTTTGTTTTATTGCCTGCTAAAACACATGCAAAGAATTTTATAACATTTTTTTTAAAATCAAATATCAGCTTAAGTTCTGAGTTTATTAAGCTGTAAGGGTATTTTTCTTTAACAAAAACTCAGTGGCGCCCTAGTGCCTTGGAAAACCTAAACAAAGAAGAGGAAAAGGGAAAATTAAAAAACCTACGGCCCATAAATGCTCCTGGCGAAAAGCTGCCGCGCACTTGTAGCACTTCTGGGTAGTTAAATTTATCAATTTAACCCCAGAACGCTGCAAGTTAAATAGCGCCCAGTAACGTGAGGCTCCGAATTTTCCATTTTCCAAATTAAGAACGTTAAAAATTATTTAATATTAAACTATTTTTTAATTCCAGGCATTTAAGTAAATTTTATTTTCTCAAGTTGCATGTGTTTGGTAGCATAAACAAACTTATTCTTATCTACGAATGATAACAAAATTCTTGATATTTTTACCTACTCATTTTAGACTGTATGAAATTCCTTTTTTTGTGGTACACATACATTCCTTTGCGATTTTGACTAGATATTTATGAAATATTTTATTTAGAATACAAATAATATAGTACCGAAAATATTTATAGAAATGGATTACCAATTTTCCCCTAGACATCTTTTGTTACCTGAGATTGATTATGAATTGAATATTCGTGGTGTTAGAAGTAGAAAAGAACGTTCCGAAAAAATTAAAATTTTAGCTAGACTCTTGCAGAAAGAAGCCCAAGGAGCTGATAAAATTGATTTAGATAATTATATAAGTGATTTTGACAGAGAACGCGATGCTATTAACGCGACGGTTGTCGATATAACCGGTCTTATCTTAGATTTCGAAGGCAATCCCGAAGATACGCTTCTAGCTAGAATAAAATCACGAATTGCTCATGTTACGAACCGCGTTCTTAGACTTAAAATTCCTACCGAAGGGGATGATATCGAAGACGTAAAACTTTATAAAGAAGAAACGTACGCAACATGCCTTCAATTAGATGCAGATGTACATGCTAGAATAATTATTACCGATACCGCGAACACAAGTAACCAAAGTTTTCCTAGACCATCAATAGTAAATGTTCCACCCCCTATAATAACGTGTCAAAATAAACAGATTTTACTTTCAGATTGGAATGTTAAATTTAACGGGGATCCAAAAGCCGTGTATAATTTTATTGAACGCATAACTGAAGTCGCGGACGCGCGGGGTGTTTCTGAAGACGATTTATTTAAATCGGCTGTTGAATTGTTTGTGGGCGATGCTTTTGTTTGGTACCGTAGCATAAAGAGCTCTGTTTTAAATTGGCCCGATTTATTAGAAAGGATAAAAAGAGACTTTCTATCGCCGTGTGTAGAAGACGAAATTTGGGAACAAATAAAATCGCGCAAGCAACGCAAAGATGAGTCGGTCATAATTTTTGTAGCCCAGCTAGAAAATCTTTTTTCGAGACTAAGCAGAACCCCATGTGAAACAATTAAAGTTAAAATTTTAAAACAAAACCTTTTAGCCGAACATATTACTCAGCTAGCTTTATGTACTATTGATTCCGTTCAAGAATTGGTAAATTTAGTTAAACGTTTAGAGGAGGCTAATTACATAAAAAATAAAAATCGTTGTTCTGTTTCTCGTTCTTCCTCTCAACTCTGTGAAATTAATACGGATAATAATAATAATTCAGGCAATAGGAATAGACAAAATATTTCAAAATTTCCGTCTCGTGTTTTTGAACGCCACGTTTCGACACAAAATTCCTCCTCAGGAAACAGTAAAGTAAAATGTTGGAATTGTAATAAATTAGGTCATGTTTTCTCCAATTGCAAAGCCAAGAGAAATAAATTTTGTTTTGGTTGTGGCGCTGCCAATTTTACTATTAAAACTTGTACCAGGTGTTCAAAAAACTAAATCGTAGCGGCATACGTTACGGCCGAAACTATGTCGCAAATAAACAGGCCAAAATTAAAAATAAAAGCTACCCTACTGTTGAACAAACTAAATATATAGAATTCTTTAAAAACTTTTATCATAACTTAAAATTTCCCGTAGTGAGGAATGAAATTTCTCCAATGTTGGAAATAAGAAATTTTGACAATAGACCTTATATTTCAGTAAAAATATTTGATACCGAAGTAATTGCTCTTTTCGATTCCGGCGCAACGTCGTCAATTATCGGTGCTAGCGGTCAAAACATTTTAGATCAGTTTAAAATTAAAATAAACCCAGCGAGTGTAAAAAATATTTCCGTTGCAGACGGCTCGCCGCAAAAAGTGATAGGCCTGGTTGATTTACCAGTGGTGATTAGCGATGAATGTCGTGTAGTTAGGGCATTAGTTGTACCTTCAATACGCCATGGGTTTATTTTCGGTAGCGATTTTGCACGCCAATTTTCACTATTATTGGACTTTAGAAATAATACATGGAATACTCAGAATAATTTAACTAGCATATCAAGCACGAATCAAACTAATTTAAATTATTTGGTGACTTTAGATGAACTAGAGTTTGAGCAAAGAGCAGCCGCTCAAAAATGTATCGATTCTTTTCAAGAAATTTCTAGTGAAACGCGTTTGGGGCGTACAGATAAAATTACTATGACAATAGATACTGGCGACGCAAAGCCATTTAAGAAAAAACAATACCTTATGTCACCTTATATGTCAGAAATTTTAAATAAGGAGCTAGACGAGATGTTAAATTTAGATGTTGTCGAACCTTCAAATAGCCCTTATTGTGCACCGGTTTTACTTGTGAAAAAATCAAATGGTTCTCATAGACTGTGCTATGATGGGCGCATGCTTAACGCGCAGACGCGTCACGATTCCTACCCTTTGCCTAGTATCGACCGTATTCTGAATATGTTAAGGGACGCAAAATTTATATCGACTATAGATTTACGCAAGGCGTTTTGGCAAATACCGTTAGACGAAAAGTCACGCGAAAAAACCGCATTTAGTGTCACCGGTCGAGGTCTTTTTCAATTTAAAGTTGTTCCGTTTGGACTTTGTAATGCTGCGCAAGTACAGCAACGTTTAGTTGACAAAATTTTTGGGCCACGTTTCGAGCCTAAAATATTTACCTATCTTGACGATATAATAGTGTTAGGGTCTACTTTTGAAGAGCATTTATCTTTGTTAAGAGAAGTAAAGAATCGTCTTAAAGACGCAAACTTGACTATTAGTATAGAGAAATGTGAATTTTTTAAAACTACCCTTAAATTTCTTGGTTATGTTGTAGGCGCAAACGGGTTACGTACCGATCCTGAGAAAATTTCTAGTATGATAAATTACCCGCGTCCTACGAATAGTACCGAAATTAAACGATTTATTGGACTATGTTCGTGGTACCGTCGTTTTATTAAAGATTTTTCTACTTTGACTTCTCCTATTAACGATTTATTACGTGGTAAGAAAAAAAGAGAGCCTATTAAGTGGACGAATGAAGCAGAGGAGGCTTTTACGAGAATTAAGCAAGCCTTGGTGTCTGCTCCAGTTTTATGTCAACCTGATTTTACTAAGCCTTTTACTGTTCAAAGCGACGCTAGTGATACGGGTTTAGGCGGTGTGCTTACCCAAATTTTAGACGGTGAAGAACGGGTTATCGCGTACGCGAGTCGTTCTCTTACTAGAACTGAGCGTAATTATACAGTAACCGAAAAGGAATGTCTAGCCTTGTTATTTAATTTAGAGCGTTTTCGACCGTGGATAGAGGGTGTTAGGTTTACAGTAATAACCGATCATTACTCTTTACTTTATCTGAATAACCTAAAAAATCCTACGGGAAGACTTGCACGATGGGCAATGAAATTGCGCCAGTACAATTTTGATTTAATTCATAGAAAAGGACGTTTTAATGTAGTCCCTGATGCTTTAAGCAGGATTCCACAAGTATCCTTAATAGACGTTTCCTTAGAACAGCTAGATCCGTGGTATATTACGTTGAAAGAAAAAATAGTTAAAAGCCCCGATTCTTACCCTCATTTTAAGGTAGAAAATAATATAATTTATAAGCTTATTTTATCTAGATCTAAAGTAAAGACTAATATAAACGAGTGGAAAACTTTAGTTCCAAAGTACTTGTGTAATAAAATAGTTAGTTCTTGTCATGATCCACCTACTTCTGGACATTTTGGTTTCTTTAAAACTTTAGGTAGAGTTCAAGATAATTATTATTGGCCGCGAATGAGAAAAGATATTTTGCGGTATGTTAAAGCTTGTAAAGTGTGTTCTTCACAAAAACTAGCTAACAGTCCGCGTATGGGTTTTATGGGTGCTGAGAAATCCGTACAATTTCCCTGGCAAATTATTGCCGTAGATTTAATGGGACCTTTTCCCCGGTCTTCCAAGGGTAATGCTTATTTACTCGTCGTGGGAGACTGGTTTACTAAATATACTCTCCTTCATCCGATTAGACAAGCTACAGCTAAGAGTGTAATAAAATTTATCGAAGAAGAAGTTTTTCTTGAGAGAGGCGTTCCTCAATTTATATTGTGTGACAATGGTTCACAATTTGCCGGTTCGGAGTTTAAAAAGCTTTCTCAGCAATACAATGTTCAAAAAATTTGGTATAGCCCTAAATATTCTCCCCACTGTAATTTCGTCGAGCGAAATAATAAAACTGTCGGAACCGCAATCCGTTGTTACATTGAAGAACATAAAGACTGGGATAAAGAATTACCCAAAATTAGACATGCCATTAATACCGCCAAACACGAAGTGACTGGTTACTCACCAGCGTTTTTAAATTACGGTCGTTATGTACCTATTTCTGGTCGTTACTACGGGGATATAACTTCTACCGAAGGTATAGAGATTACTGCCGGAGATCGCGACGAGTACGTCGGCGATGTTAAAAATTTATCGGATATTTTCGAAGAAGTTCGAAAACGGTTGCACGATGCGTATAGACGCTATGCCAAGTCTTATAACCTCCGGAAGCGAGATGCTAGTTTTGAACAGGGTGAACGGGTTTGGCGACGCAACAAAGTTTTATCGGACGCAGCAAATAAGTTTTCCGGTAAATTAGCCCCTAAATATGTTCTTTGTACCGTAGAAAAAAGAATCTCTCGTTTAGTCTATGAATTGCGCAACGCAGACGGCACATCTGCTGGTCGTTGGCACGTGAAAGATTTAAAACCATATTTTGGTTCTAATTCAGATGTCTCTGTAAATTAACAGGAATGCAGATCTTACGTAGTTCTAAAAAAGAAAATGTCTAGAATACTGTCGAATATCTTTGAATACCTAGTAACTTGTTGTAAATTTTGTTTTATCCGTGCACTAAAGTTTTGGTAGACTTTTACCGATTAAGACTATAGCCGAATTGTGACTGTACCCGAATTATGACTTATCAAACTGTGACTCCAGTAGGACGTTTTGATACGCGTGAGATATCAACCCAGAACTTGGTGTACGAGATAAAAAATATGTTAACTGTAGTTAACATATTTTTATTTTTCGAAGGGGGTAGTGTAGCATTTCAAATGCTACATTGTTTTTGAAATTACTTTTTAGTGCATTTGGTTTTCTTGACAAGATGGTGAAGATGATTTTGTAGAAAATTTTGACATTACTTTAAGGCAAACACTAAAAATCTCATAAAATCTTATTTTATTAAATTATTAATTTCTTACACAAATAACAAGCATTTATGTTTTACAAGGATGTAGGTTATGCAACTTAGCATCCTATTTTATTCTATATAGTTCAACCCCACAATGTTGTGCGGGTCCAGAATGTTTTAATTTTATTTCTGCACTTGAGTTGATACACCCTAAAAGATCAATTTACAGTATTGTATTCATTGTTTAATTTAGCATTTCCTAAGAATATTACCTATATCATTGCGTGTACTTTAAGAACTACGTAACGACTGGCCCTGATAAAAAAATTCCTATTCTTGTAGCACGTTTCTCCCATTTTAACTGTATATAGTATATTTTGATTAATTGTAAACTAAAATAAAATACTAATTAATAATTGATTACTAATCCTAATTAACGAAGTGAATACTTTGTTTTTCTAAGGCTACAGTGTCTGCACGTCCAGAGAATCTTCCGTTTCTTTTCTTCTTATTTCCTAATATGATTGCCATTTCAAAACATCGTGTTTACTTTTGGGAACAACCAAAATATAATTATGTAGAGGCCGAGTTTTGAACGGCGCACATTCGGGCTGACGTCGAATGCTTTGATTGGTCCGATGTGACACATGGAGTTCCAATTGTGAGGGGCAAGAAATTGATGCCGTGGGAGGTTTTTGGGGTGAATTTAAGGAAGGACAAGGTGGTCGTGAAGGACAATCTTGGCCAAAGAGTCTTGGCAAGAGAGGGCCGTTAGTTATAACCCTCGTTTTATAGATTGAAGTTAGTTATAGTTTGTGATTGTGACAAAAGTCACAATGGTCGTTTTTTCATTTTGGTGACCCTCCAATGGGGATGAGGTAAGCAAAGCTTTTATTCTCCCCGAATTTCTTAGAGTGATTTGTACTGTTGTATTACAGGGTTTTTTCCGGGTAAAGGAATAATTTTCGACAGTTGAAGGGATGTTTCATGGTGGATGCAACCCTATGTATGTGGCTTCTCATGAGTTTCTATCGTCAACACCATAGAGTCTGAAGGGGTACTTACTCCAGGTGGCCCAGCCGCATCACCTCGATACAACCTTGGGACCATGCCGATCCACATCTAGAAAGGTAGCTTTTCAGAGCTTTCCTCCTCCGTCAGGATAGTCACCCTAAGCACTCAGTTCCGCGTGCTATGGTGGATTGTACTCCATTTTGTCTCTGGGTAAGGCCTGTACGCCGATTTTTGGTTATAATTGCATATATAAAATGTTAATTTATGAATTTATTATTATTACATAATCCCTTTTATTTAAAGCTTAGCAGTATAAAGTCTCCTGTGGACTAGTGTAAATTTTGTAAAAATAAGTATTTAGAGGTAATATTATTACGTAATTACCCCTATTTTAAATCTGCCGTATTATGTTTTTGATTACTGATGAATATAAAATTGTATATATATTTTTTTTGGTACCATGCGGCTTATCAAGTGAATATTGACTTAATAGAGTGTATAAAACTGTTTTGGTAAGTTTTGTATCATTTTCTTTAGGGCGTAGCGAAAAGAATCATGATTTTTTTTTGGTATCTACCCTCGTTGCGTTACCTGACGATTTACCTTATCTATTTTATTAGACTGTTTGTAGCAGGGTGTATATTTTATACTTATTAAACTGTACTTGCCAAAATGGTACTAAAAATATTTGATAACCTTTCATACTGTAATTTAATTTAAGTATCTACTACCCATATGTTCAAGTAGGTATTATTTTATTAATGACCAAATACTTTTAGCTGTCGACAAGCTTTTCTAAAATAAGAGTAAATATATTTTATTTTGGGGAATGGTTTGTTTTATTGCCTGCTACAACACATGCAAAGAATTTTATAACATTTTTTTTAAAATCAAATATCAGCTTAAGTTCTGAGTTTATTAAGCTGTAAGGGTATTTTTCTTTAACAAAAACTCAGTGGCGCCCTAGTGCCTTGGAAAACCTAAACAAAGAAGAGGAAAAGGGAAAATTAAAAAACCTACGGCCCATAAATGCTCCTGGCGAAAAGCTGCCGCGCACTTGTAGCACTTCTGGGTAGTTAAATTTATCAATTTAACCCCAGAACGCTGCAATATTAGTGTTTTTACGTGTGGGCTGAACGTTGAGAACCTGACAAATACTACCCTCAGTGAATAAGTGCCTATTGCCCCGTTTTATATAGTCCAATACCATGTCAGTACTCATGTTTTTAGTTAGACCAACCACGCGGAGCCTAGGATTTAATGAGGTGAGTTCCTTTACGTCATACTTATCTCCTAACTTATCACCCAATAGTTTTTTAAACTTGATAGACTCAGCGTCGTTACTACAGGACACAACCAAGCCACCTTTACGGGTATCCCTCACATCAATCAGGTTAATATCTTCATTAATGGGGTTAACATTAGACAATATTTCAGACTTCATGTCAACAAGGGGTACATCAATATTTTTTGGGCTTATCATTATCGACGATTTCTTCGCTAGTATAGAAGCATAAGAGGGCTTTTCAGATATATAATTAATGGATGTCAAGACACTATCCTTAAACTCCTTTAGGTCCGAGTCCACGGCTGTAAGAACACCCTTTTTTAGATCGGAAAGCTTAGAATTAAGCTGATCGGAAATTTGTGTAAAATTGGTTTTTAATGTATCTGCGGTTACCTGTGCGTTGGTGATTTCATCCATTTTCATACTAATATTCTTGACTGACTCAAAGACTTTATAGACTTGTGACTTATCCATAACCTCACAATTTTGTTTACACAAATCGCACATGTAAAACAGATTTCCGCATTTTTCCAGTAATGCATATTCATTTTCCTTCAGTCCAGCACAAGAGTAGTGATACCAGAGTCTACACACCCCCTCACAACCGACCAAACCCTCTTTTTTGCGAGAGCGACACTTAGAACATGTATCCGCCATCTTTTCACACTTTCAGATATATATTATATATATATATATATATATATATATATATATATATATATATATATATATATATTATCGTATGGAACACATCTCACAGTATAACATTCTGTATAACGTACATCGTGTAAATTAACGGTACAACATATAGCAAAATGTAAGACATAAAAAAAACTTAAAACTATAACACACGATTCACAGTTGAATGTCTAAATCATTAATATAATCAATTGAGTCTGGTGTCGCTGTCAGAAAATCACCCGGGTGCCCTCCATATGCCCTCAGGTTGCAATGCTCCGTGATGTGGCTGATCGTCTGCCTCTCACCACCGCAGTCACACTGTGGGGAGGGTGTTATGTTCCACTTGTAGAAAGCATCGGCACATCTGCCATGGCTGGTCCTGATACGGTTAAGTGTTGACCATGTCTTACGTGGTAGTTCACAGCCGGCTGGGGTAGTTGTTATGCACGGCATATTGTGAAGTTCCGGTTGGGCTGCCTGGGTCCATTTCTACCTCCACTCATTTATTGGGTTGAAGTCGGCGGACGCCAGGATTTCCGCTGTTCTGATGGGAGGTTTTCTTGAGCGCAGCCTGTTCCTTCCTACGTCATCCAAATCTATGTTTATTGGTAGTTGCGGGTTTTGAAGAACCTTGTTGTATTCTCTGACTAGTGCAGTGGATCTCCGCACCGCTGGAGGTGGTATATGGCTCAGAACTGGTAGCCAGTGGCTGGGTGTAGATCTAATTGTGCCCGAGATTAGACGCATCGTATGATTCAGTTGTACGTCGACCATTTTAACATGTGGGCTGTTTAGCCAGACCGGGGCACAATATTCCGCCGTAGAGTAAACAAGTCCTAAGGCGGAACATCGTAGCGTGGTAGCGGAGGATCCCCATGAAATGCCGCATAGTTTTTGTATGATGTTATTTCTTGTTTTGAGTTTTGAGGCTGTCTTAGTTAGGTGTTGTTTGAAGGATAAAGTTCTGTCAAGAGTTACTCCAAGATATTTATGGTACCGGTTGTGGTGCAATTGCCTGTCGCTGAAGTTCACACTGAGTTCTCTATCGGCCATGCGATTGTTTAGGTGAAAGCATGCCACCTCCGTCTTGCTTGCACTAGGTTGAAGTCTCCAGTTGTGGAAGTATTTCCCAAGGGTGTTCAAGTCATCTGCAAGCGTTTCCTCCATTTCCTCCATTGACTTGCTTCTGGTAGCTATTGCCCAGTCCTCAGCATAGCCAAATTTTCTGGATCTTGTTGCGGGCATATCGACAATGTAGCAGTTGAACAGGAGTGGAGCCAGGACTGAGACTTGAGGCAGGCCATTATTGAGTTTCTTCCAGTCGCTCAGTGAATTTCCCATGGCGACCCGAAACAGTCTATTACTCAGCATGTTATCGATTAGTCCCACAGTTGTTTCACAAGGTATTAGACGAAGGAGTTTGTAGAGCAGTCCTTGCTTCCAGACAGTGTCGTATGCTGCAGTTAGGTCTATGAATGCAACGGATGTTTTTAGCTGCTTCTGATACCCGGCCTCTATGTGTGTCGTAAGTGACAAGACTTGATCGGCGCAGCTTCGCTCCGGCCTGAAACCAGCCTGCTCAACTGGTATGCTCTCTAGGATCTTTGAGCTTATTCTGTTGTACAGAAGCCGTTCTAGTAGTTTGTAGCTAGCACTTAGAAGCGCGATGGGACGGTAGCTCTCCGGTCTGTCATTTGGCTTTCCCGGTTTTAGGATCGCTATTATCTTTGTTTGTTTGAATGAGCGTGTGATAGTTCCTGTATTGAGAATATTAGTGAGAAACCTGGCCAGCCAGTCACGGGCATTTTTACCTAGATTTATTAGAAACTCCGGGTGAATACCATCGAACCCTGGAGCTTTGCCTGGCTTGACATCCTTCAGTGCCTTTACAATGTCCTCATGGGTGAAAGGCCGGGAGTATTCTGATTGTAAGTCAGTAGTAGCTTTCAGGCGTTTAAGCTCCCTCTTGACTTGGGTAGTGTGCTCTCGATCTACGGGTGCCCTAGAAGTTTTTTTTTTTTTGTGTGGGGGTTAGGAATGCGTATCTATGCACGCCCAGTCTCACTGGACGAGTGAGACTCCGGAACGTAGCCGACCCACTAAACCCTTCCCCCCACTTTGGCCTTTATCGTTGACTCTTCCCGGGACTGCTGTTGGCATTACTTCGGGAAGAGTCGGGCATATGATGTTGATGAAATGTGTTACTCTTTCCTCCTTTTTTCCTGTTTGACCTCTTTTTTACCTCTTTTATGCTCTTGCTTTGTCTCTTTCATCTATTAGCATAATATCTTTCACCATTTTTGCCATTTTCTTCCAGAAAATATTGTTATTTAGCATTTGATCTACCACTTCATGAGGCTGGTTTATGTTTAGTCCATGCAAAACTTCCCCTCTTATGTTGTTAAACTCTACACACTCTAGAATGCAGTGTCTCGGACTATCCTCTTCTTCACAGTACAGGCATCGTTCTTCGTTTACTTTTCCCATTATTTTAGCATACGTTCTATAGTACCCGTGACCAGTCAGAAACTGTGTCAGCCAAAAGTCTGTGTCTTTATGCGGGCAATTTAGCCATTTTTCTATATTAGGGATGAGTCTTTTCGTCCATTGCCCTTGACTAGTATTTTCTTCCCACCTTTGTTGCCATCTTTCTAAAATGTGCTTCCTCACTTGTGCCTTCACGTTGGCATTTTGCCCGTTTTCTCTGCTATGTAGCATTCTCCGTTCTTCAATTTGTAGATCTATTGGGATTACTCCCGCCACTACCTGCAACGCGTTATTGGAGATGGTTTTGAATCCCTGGACCACCCTTAATAATATCTTTCTTTGTGATCTCTCCATATTTTTCTTATGCACACATTTTTGCATAACTTCATGCCATATAACAAAATCGAGCGTGTCACTCCACTTAAAATCCTCCTTTTGCTTGTTTGCGGACCTCCCACATTTGGTAGTATTCGTGTTAGTTTTGCTGTAGATTTATCTGCCTTAACGGTTGTATATTTTGTATGCTCTCCAAAGGAAAATTGGTTATCCAACACAATACCCAAGTATTTGACGGTTTTAGTTGGCTCCACGTTACTGCCTCTTATATTAAAGTGAATGTTTTTACATCTTCTAGATCCTTTAACGATGACAACCTCTGTCTTCTCCGGAGCCACTTCCAGATAATTACCTTTCATCCACACATCCACTCTTCTTAGTGCTTCATTCACTGTTATTTGTAGCGCTTCTACGTCATTTGCCGTGATAACCATCGCCAGATCATCCGCGTAAGCCACCGATCTCACGTTGTGTCCCAGATTTTGTTTCAGGATATCATCGTATAATATATTCCAGAGAGTCGGCCCGAGTACCGACCCCTGTGGAACTCCCGTGGTCGCGTTCAAATGTTTTTTCCTGGTTACTTGAATTTTCCGGTCCGACAGATAGCTACTAATTATGTTAATTAGGTACGTGGAGATATTTCTTCTTCTCAGCTCGTCTATTATTATACTATATGTGGCCGTGTTAAACGCATTTCTGACATCCACTGTTACGACCGCACATATCTTGTCTCCGGTGTTACTTATTATTTGCTTGACTGCCTCTACCGCCTTTATCGTCGAATAACCTTTCCTAAACCCAAACTGAAAACTGGAAAGACCTTCCCCTTCTTCTATTTCTGCTTCCAACCTAGCTCTAATCATGGTCTCCATCAATTTTCCCATAACATCCAAAAGACATATGGGTCGGAAAGACGACGGATTTTCCGGTGGTTTTCCGTTCTTCCATAGTAGGATTAGGTTGGCTATTTTCCACTCTTTTGGAAACACTTGCTTCCTCAGTTGTTCATTCATCATTCCTAGAACAATATCTGGGGCTATCTTCACTATTTCTTTAACCACTTCTGGAGGTATACCATCTGGTCCTGGGGCTTTATTTGCCCTTATTCTCTCAGTAGCAGTTCTCAATTCTTGGGTGTCAAAAGGCTTTACGATTCTTACTGTTGGGCTTCTCTCCCATACATCCTCCCTTTCCGGGAAGAGGTGTTTTGCTATTTCCACTCTTTTTTCCTCTGGTAACCTGTAAGGAAGTGTTACCCTTGTCAGGAATTGTGTTGCTATTTTATAACCGTTTCCCCATACATTTTCGTTTAGTTCCTGGCACAGATCTTCCCAATGTCTCTTTTTCTCGTTATAAATGAGTTTCTTTAATGCGTTCCGCTTTTCTCTGAGCTTCTGTTTCAGCTCTGCAATCTCAGTCTCTGGGATATTTACATTTTTATGTCTCCTTGTGATTTGTCGCCTCGTCATCAGGCATTGCTTTCTGGTGTTCTCAATTTCTTGATTCCACCAGTATGGTAGTTGAGTCTGTGTGCCTTCTTTGTTTCTTCTTACGCTTTTGTCATATGCTTCCTTTAGTAGATTCATTCCTCTCCTAAACTGGCTTCCTTCACATCTCTTTCCTATTTCTTTCCTTATTTCCGCTCGCAGTACATCTAGATTTATTTGTATTTGTGTTCTTTCATTTTTTTTTATGGGTACACTTTCTATCTCGAAATAGATGTGATCATGATCGTCGAGCACCTCGTTCTCGATTACTCTCCAGTTGCTTATTTTCTTTGCTAGCTTCTGGGTTGAACATGTGATGTCTATGAAAGAGACTGTGGGCCCTCGCCTAAAAGTGGGTGTAACTCCATCATTGTGGATTACTAGGTCCAACTGTGCTATCCACTCCTCTAGAAGTTTGCCCCTTTCATCAGTTATCGGAGATCCCCATTCTGCCGATTTTGAATTCAAATCTCCCAGAAATATCTTTTCCCCTGGAGTATTGTTCACATCTTCCATAATATTATCTATGCACTCTTTGAAATGTTGCAATGTTACATTTGGCGACATGTAACAACAAAATGTAGTGAAACCCTTTAGTTTCAGCCGCAGATATCCACCTCCCTTTTTTACTTCTTCCGCGGCCCTAGAAGTAGAGACAATATGAGACGCAGCGGCATTTGGTGTTACGGCAGGGTTATCACGGATCGGCACGTTTCCACTTCCCAGTTTTCGTTGTAGGGACCATGCCTTCCTGCTGGATTGTTTGAAGTCCATAGCCTCGACAGTTTCGGTCCACTTTTGTTTGCGTGCCGCGTCCAGGCTATGAAGAAGTTCTTCCGCTATTTCCTGATCACCACTCTCAAGGAACTCCTGGTATAGGGTTTCACTTGTGTTACTCCAGCCAGGGATATATTCCTTTCGGTAGCCCCTAGCGATGGTCTTCTTGGCTATGCTCATTACCAAGCCAACAAATCGTTCGTAGTTTGCGCTCGTTGGAGGGATAAATCTTATGCATTTATCAAGCTCAGTGGTGAAAGCGGGCCAGTTTGCTTTATTAAAATTCCAGCGTGGTCGGGGAATAGATGACACCAGAGGGACCTGAGTGCCGATCTCGATGAGAACGGGTCGGTGCTGGCTATGTGGAAAGTCAGAAAGCACTTTTCGTGACGTCGCTAGTGAGAGATTGTTTTTGTCTTTCGAAACAAAGCAGAGGTCGGGATTGTACTCCCTTTGCCATGCAGCAGATCTGAATGTTCCTCGGTCTTTCGCATCGAATACTAAATGTAAGTTGTGATCTTCAGCCCAGCTTGTTAGAAGCTCGCCATTCATGTCGTTACTCTGGTACTTCCACTCCTGGTGGTGGCTATTGAAGTCGCCGATGTAGACTGCTGGGTGATTACATTGTTGTAGAATATCCTGAGGCCATAGAGTATTTGGGGGTTTGTAAACATTTGTGACCGTTATCTCTCCTCCAACTTGGTGACAGAGTTTTATACTATAACACAGATTCTGTTATTTACATTTCAAGACCCATTGAAGCTGTCCTACCAACGGAAAAATTTATAGGGGATTTGACTAATGAATTGGAAGGTTATGGACTTAATTCGAATATAACAAAGTTTGTTTCAGGGGGTTCTAAGAATTATGCCTTTAAAATTCATGCTACCAAAAATAATTCTGAAGTAGTTTGTAAAGTTAAAGGTATATCTTTAAACTACGCTACACCAAAATTAATAAATTTTGAGACCATCAAGGACATGGTTCTCCAAGAGTTAGACCCTATACCGATAATATCAAAAAAACATCCGATGCACCAAGGATCATATTGTAAGAACATGTACATGTATAAACCAAATTCCACAAAAAGAAAATTTTTACCCGATGGCAATTCTGAACCGTATGGATATAAGAAACCAAAAGCCTATTGAAATGTAGTATATTGCTATGTAATTATAGAAAAGTTATTTTGCATGGACAATTGTAAAATTTATTAAGTAATAAAAGTAGTTTACAAATATGCATAATTTTGTTTTTTTAATAAAAATGCTTTCCGCTCTAAAAAGTGAAGTCGACTTATAAACTGATGCACCTTAACCACTATTCATTAAGCTTTCTTTAAACTACGACTATTTACTGCCAGTTCTATTGTAAATTATCCGCTACAGCTCTTAATGAAAGCCCTTGGCTGTTATGTTGAGAAATATATCTAAATCAGCAGATTATAGCCCTAAACAAATATGCTCTCTTAAATACAGAACTTCAGTTAAGGAAATCATTTGTAAGTAATTTAATGACGTACATAGATTTATTAAATAATATATTATATAAGTGTGAGGGGATAAATTAGTAATGAGGGAAAAGTGGGCGGGGCTTATGACGTAGAGAGAAAGTGGTGGGGGTACTAAGGCATAATTTCACTACCTACCTACATGTTAAAAGAATTTGTAAATAGTCATTTGACCATTTGTCATCAATGTCATCTAAGCGATGGGCTTAAACTTACATATACAGTGGAAGTTTTTAAAACCTGACAGTCTAATTTTTTTATTTGAGAAGATAGACTAGCATTTCCAAAAGCAAAGTTGTATGTATTAACCTAACTAAAAAATCAAAACATTTTTCTCCAGCGTTGCCCGATTTCACAGTAGCTACTTAAACAATATTTAAAAAATATATTTAAATTTCAACACCGCATTTTTTAATCATTACTCAGGATATCTCAAAATTATGAATAAAAAATATGCAGTAACATTTTTTATTCGAGTAACCGTTTTTGAGCAATCGGTCGAAAAAATTCAAATAATAGCATTACACCTGATACCTATATTGGAAAATGTTAACAGTAATATTGTAAAACGGGTTTTCTGATGTAGAATACAAAGAGGGCATCAATTTGAGCAATTATTATTGAAGAATTTGTGCTGTGGTGGCTCTCAAATAAATGTTTTGATACTAATAATAGACTGCGGATTATTTTAATTTTTTTCGACCGATTGCTCAAAAACGGCTAGTCGAATAAAAAAGTGTTACTACACATTTTTTATTCATAATTTTAAGATCTCTTAGATAATGATAAAAATGAGGTATTGGCATTTAAAAAAATATTGTTTAAGTGGCTACGGTGCAATCTGGCAACGCTGGAAATTTTTTTTATTGATTTTTCTTAGTTAGGTTAATTCATACAACTTTGCTTTTGAAAGCACTAGTCTATCTCTTCAAATAAAAGAAGTTAGCCCATGTCAGGTTTTAAAAAACTTACACTGTATATTTAGTGTAATATTGTGGTAACAAACAGATTAAACCCAAATATTGGTTTTATTAGACGAAAAACATGATTACATAGATGAAATGACAAAGAAAAAATGTTGTGGCCAATAAACTAGCGTATAAGGCCGGCGCAACATTAAAAAAAATAACAAAATTTTACCATAACTAGTAAGGTAAATTGAATAGATATATAGATACAAATAGTCATCATATTCTTTCTCGGATTTAAAAATGATGATCGTCTTTTAAATATCTCGGAGGCATTTTGTTTCTACGGAGTCTTTCAGTATTTTGAGAGTTTAAAAATATTTGGGTCGACATATTATTTTGTTCTAAAGTCACTATTCGATTCTGAATTTTCTGTAGAGTCTTTTAAATTATGATTCCTTGAATTGTCGCTTTTATTTTCTTTCTTAGGAAGGTACGTCGCTTCTAGGTTCAAGATGTTTGTTAGATACTGTAGTTGTAGTTTCTCTTCTATCTTCTAGTCTTACATATGAATAATCCGAATTTGATTATATTGAAAACTGCCCTAATGCATTAAATAATACAGAACTTTAAAGACAACTCAATGACTTTATTGGCAATCAGCAACGAAATAACAATATAACATGTAGTTACTGCACAGGTTCATTGTTGAATTGGTACTTCAACACTCCCCCCTTAATTAAGCAACCCCAATTATGGACCTTATTTCTTGAAAATAGGATTTTGTCAGGCGCTTGGTAAGAATATCTGTTCTTTGCTGCATGGATTCAATGTACTTAACTTCAGTGGCGGCTCGTGACTTTTTTATTTGGGGGGGCACAAATACAAATCAATAAATAATACCTACTTAAAAAATTGTAAAACAGTCTTTTGTAATAAATACTGCACTGAGTTTATTTTTGATTCCATTTTTTGGAAACGGCAGATTGGGAAAACCCAAAAGTGAAAACAAAACAAAATACACAGTACTAGAACTACTAGTAATACTACGCACTAATGCACTAGTAATAACTAATAAACTATTTAAACAAACAGTCTAATACAAAAACATCCCTCAACTGATCACAAAAAAATTATTAGGCCTTCTCGTATTAATATATCAAGAAAACTAAACATAAAATAGTGCAATAATCTCTTCCGCCCGCCGCACCAACGACAACGCCGCTCGAAATCCAAACAGTAAACAAGCGCGAGGAGACGCGAAATATTGTGCCCATCGAGATGCCGATAGCACGCGATTTTAACATTTTAACCCTAATTCTCCGTTGCATAGACCGCGACCGGCGGCGTCGCCACCAAAATTGATAATGAAATGGGGACAAATCTGCTGTGTCCACGGAGATAAGTTTTGATCGCCGGCGGTCGCGGTCGCCGTGGTCTGACATGCAAGGAAAGAGGTATTGAGGCGCGGCGGTGTATTATTTCTTTTTGACTTTTCATAAAAGATTTTTTTATTTGTTGAAAATCTAGAGTGGGCACGTGCCCTTGTGCCCTTTAGGACCAGCCGCCACTGCTTAACTTGTATTACACCATTGATATGTAAATTTCTGATAAAATGGTATTTTATATCTATTGCCTTATTCTTTTATGCTCCCATTTATGTAGATGAATGCAAGATTCATTATCTTCAAATAAAATAGTACACATGGGTATATCAACTTCAATTTCATGCAAGAAAATCTTAATTCTATTGAAGGCATATTTTTAATATGACACAATAAAACTGGCTTCTCTCGCGCATCGCCAAGCTTTTGGGGATGTATCCCTTTTGTACCGGCACTTCCCTGATTTTTCTCTGAAGAACTAGCCGGTATTATTCCCCCCTTAACTGTTCCTAACAGAACAACAAGAGGCGCGTTACGTATGCATCCCTTTACTGTCCGGCTACAAAAGCCTAGAATAAACCAATTATCGCTCATTTATACCTAGGGTCTTCAGATTATGTAACAAATTGCCTGCAGATGTTTTCCCTTCCCGTCCCAACCTCTAATAATGTAACTGCATTTTCTTTTCCTAGATGAGATATTATATCGTATTTATAACATGCAAGATCTAAAGGCCAGCGCTGTATTTTATCATTTTTAATTTTTTCCACATGCCACATTGAACTTAAAAGAAACTGATTTTAATCTATCAGAAGTCGAAAGAGTAGATAGTGTCTCCATTTCGAAGAAATTCAACGATTGCATGGACTTCTTTTTCCACAGTTGAGTTATGACGTTCACTTTCCGATAACGTTCTTGAGAAAAATGCTACTGGCGATCCGTCTTGCTAGAGTGTTGCTTCTATTGCATAATCTGATGCATCTGTTTTAACAGTAAAAGGTATTTTATCATTTATATCAGTGACTACAGATTTAACTATATCGGTTTTGAGGGTTTCGAACATCTTCAGCGCTTCTTGGAAATGTTTTAGTTTATACTAAAGGTTGGATTTTATCAGAAAATTCAGGTATCCACTTGGCATAATGAGAAAGCATTCCTAATACACGTTTAAGAGAAGTATGATTGTCAAGTGTAGGTACATCTAAAAGAGGACGAAGTCGCTCAGGATCTAGTCTAATTGTCTTATTTTCAACCATATATTCAAGTAAATTAATTTTTCTTAAAGATAATTTAGATTTTTCTAAATTTAGTGTTAAGTTACATTTTTACTACCTCAAGAAATCGTTGAAGATTTTAATCATGTTCTGGTTGATTCTTTCCAGTCGTCGAAATAGGCAAATGTACCTTGCAATTTTTCACTTCTTATGATTTATGATACTGTCTATATCTCTTTGAAACCTGGCAACATTCGCCATTCTAAAAGGAATTATTTAAAAAATTTATAAACCACTACAAGCTTCAAAGGCGTGCTTTGCAATTGGTATTTGATGGTAAGCACATTTAATGTCTGTTGTACTAAAAATTTGATACTTTGACCAAAGAAAAACCCAGACAGAGAGAAGAATATCTCGTACTGATTTCATTCATAAATACGATTTGCTTTCTATGACCTCCAAAGCGGCCTCACTCACTCTACTGTCGACGTGTAAATAAAGCTGCCCCGGGCGTGCGTTGTAGATTTTGGGATATTATAAAGAAATGCTGCAAAATAAAAAACACATGAAAAACAACAATCAAAAGTTTAAAAGATTCTCCAAAAATGTAGCCACGCGTTAAAAACAGAATAGCCCGTCCGTATAAATGTTTTTGTCACAGTGAGAGTGAGTATTGAGACGCGCCGCGCCGCAGAAAACCCTCTCTGCTGGCCGTGTTGCTACCGCATTGGCTATGTCGGGGTGTATTGTGAGAATCGCACGTGCCAATCTCGGGGTGTTGCCGTTTGAAGGCCATGGCGTTGTCGAGCTGGCGGGAAGAAGAGATATTCTTCTCTCTGTCTTGTTTTTTTCTCTGCTTTGACACGAGATCTGCGCTGTTGAGCGTGCATCTAGTTTAGTAAATTTATTGATATTTTGCACGTAATTCATAACCATTCGTTTCTTGTGCTTTACAGGCCGTTACTACTGCTTGAGCCCGCTATGAGGAACTACCTTCTTCTTTTAATAATTCCTTCTAAACTTCCATTTCAATAAATTTTAAGTCATCTACCGACTATTTTCGGGAATTTATAGCTATGGGTCTACAATCTTCAGTTAAATTATCAATTAATATAACTGGTGAAATTGTTGCTTGAGCTAATGTACAGGGTGTCCGAGATAAGACGCCCTATCCCCTTATATGGAAAACTGTAAGAGATACTTTAGAATGTTTAAAATAAAAGATTCTAAATTTTTCCTGTTGTTTTAATTTATTTGGATTAACACAGGGTGTTTCATTTTTCCTGGGCAGGTACGCACTTTATTATTTTCAATGGTGCACCCTATATATTATAGATTTGAATAGTGCCTTTAAAGGCGAGTTCAATAATATATAGTAGTATGGGTCTATGATGCAACGTTTCGGATTTATTGGCAATTATCTTCAGTTTTTGACATTTTTAAATTAACATCATTTGGTTATTAACATGTTTTTTAAAATTCTGCTTGCGCCAAAAGAAAATACTAAAACGTACCCCATTTACAGCCTAAAGTAAAAATTTAAAAATAAAGGAATGTTACAATGTTATCATATTTCGCGTATTGGGAAATTACTTGACTTTTTTAAAATGTAACCCCTGTATATTATGTCAATTCCAAATAGGGAATTAAAAGACGAGTTCATTGATGTATAACAACATGGGTCTATCAGTCTCTGTTTTCGATATATTGATGATTAGCTTTAGCACGTAACTTACATTTAAATAAAAAATAAAAATAATTAAATATATCTTGTATTTATTTTACAAATAACAATACAATACGACAAACAACCAAGTTAAAAATAATTTTAAATTAACTCAGAGTAAATTTGCCACATGTCCCCCGTCCTGGGCTATACATGTATATATTGCTTCAAGTTTTCTTATTGCCCTTCCTTCTGATCCGCTCTGGTTTAGAAACTGAATTCCTTCTCTTATTCTTTGCCTCAGTTCTTCTAGCTCTTGACATCTATTTTTGTATACCATATCCATTAAAGCTCCTCATAAAAAATAGTCCAGTGGGGTGAGATCGGGGTTCTGGAAGGCCAGAGCACAGTTCCATTGTGCCCAATTATCCCCGCAAAACTGTTCCTTAAAAATTCTCTTACATCCGCATTATTATGACATGAAGCCCCATCCATTTTGAAGATAATTTGGTCAAGGTCTCCATCAGCTTCTAACATAGGTAAAATATGCTCTTGTAATAGATTTAGGTAACTATGACGATTTAAATGTCTTTCTAAGAAAATAGGTCCTTTAATTTAGTTTCTATAAATGCCATACCAGACATGAACACTTTTTCTACCTTGATATTGTATGGTTTTTATCTTTTTTTGCTTTCCTGTGACCAATAGTGAACGTTTTTTCTATTATATATCCCCGCAGTAGTAAAATGGCTTCATCAGTCCAACACCAAGTCCAATCCTTTCAAATATATTGTTTTCGAAATGGCGATCCATTATATCCATACAAAATTCCAATCGTCGAGGTTTGTCATCTGGTCCTAACTATTGCAGCTTTGCAAATTTGAAGGACTTATATTTGTTTATCACGATGGAATCCTAAATTGTTGATCTAGCAATTGCCAAAACTCTCTTTGCATCATTTAGGGAATTTTCTTCACTTTCTTCAAAATAAAGTAATATGTTTAATTGTGTCTCTTCTGTTAATGTTCTCCTTGGCTTATTTCTTGTCTTGTATTTCAAAACACCATGATTTCTTAAGTCGTACTCAATTCATTGAATAATTTTTCTATCAGGAATTCTTCGTTGTGGATATCTGCCTAATATTCTCTTACGGGTTAACGCAAAACTCCCATTGTTTTAACATAACACAAATAGAAATTTAAACGCTCTTCTTCTGAATACATTTTAAAGGAAATTTTTAAGTTTACCAAATTCTAGCTAACTCTTGTCAAGTATAAAATGTCAGATTTAACATTTACATAGGTAGTCCTTTTGTTTCGTGCATGGCATTCTTTGTAATATCTATCGAGAATTTTTTTTATATGTGCATATATTATTATCACCATTTCGAGAATGAGTATATTTTAGAAAATCACTTTGACAGTAAACCAGATTATATTTTAAATGGGTAATGTCCCACGATACCTAACGCGAAGAGATAATCATTATTTATAAAATAAATATTAGAGAAATTAAACCATTTTTATTTTTCATTTAAATATAAGTTACTTGCTGACGAAAATCGTCAATAAGTCAGAAACCGAGACTAATAGGACCATGTTGTTATACATCAATAAATTCCTCTTTTAATTCCCTATTTAGAATTGACATGATATACAGGGGTTCTATTTAAAAAAGTCAAGTAAATTCCCAATACGCGAAACATGGCCACACTGTAACATCCCTCTATTTTTAAATTTTTACTTTGGGCTGTAAATGAGGTACGCTTTAGTATTTTTTTGTTGGCGCAAGCAGAATTTTAAAACACATGTTAATATCCTAATTATGTTAATTTAAAGATATGTCAAAAACTGAAGATAATTGCCAATAAATCCGAAACGTTGCATCATAGACCCATACTACTATATATTATTGAACTCCCCTTTAAAGGCACTATTCAAATCCGTAATAATATATAGGGTGTGCCATTGAAAATAATAAAGTGCGTACCTGCCCAGGAAAAATAAAACACCCTGTGTAAATAAAATCCAAATAAATTAAAACGTCAGATAAAATTAAGAAACTTATATTTTAAACATTTTAAAGTATCTCTTACAGTTTTCCATATAAGGGGATAGGGCGTCTTATCTCGGACACCCTGTACATATTTGAAGTGAGGATATATTTTTACCAAATGATTCTTTTAATTTTATGTTTTTTTTACCGATGTCTTTTCTTAAATCGGTTGTACAGACAATATCAGCTGCAGGGCACTGGTATCTAGAATGTCTGTTTGCTTCACGGAAGTAGCACTTTTGAGTTTTGGGTATTGCAGCTAATAGACTGTCGGGTTTGATGAACTCAAATTATTTTTAGATACTTATCATTTTGATTTGACACACTATTTTGATACAGTTTTGACTAGACTTTGAGAAGTAAAGCTGTGAGAATGTCTTTGTGACATTTTAAGCACTAAGTTTGATGTAAGTATTATTAAATTCAAGAATGCTATTTTTCAAAATCACTGCCGTATTATTGGAGAATGTGAAAGCATCTGTAACTGTTTTAAAATAACATTCTCTGCGAAGTAGTTAAATATTGATCTATGGATTTACCGGGTTCTTGTCGTGTAGCTAAACAATGTGTGGCATAAATTTCATTGTTGGTTTTTATATAGATTTTGTCTAGAGTTGATATAGCACATTTATAATCTTCACACTCACAGATTAAAGTTTTATGGTAGGAGCTATATAAATAATTAAGAGCTGGAGCTTCCTTTCTTCTGAGTCGACTTCATGAGAAGAAAGTTCTCATATGTCTTCGTCCAGTGGATCCATTCAAGGTTTGCAGAGTTTGCTGGAAGATTCTATATCAGATTGTTCTGGTAAAAAATATTTTTCCATAATGCTTCTTTACGTAACAATTTCATTTAATAAATCGTATTATAATAAACAGATTTAACCAAAATATTGGTTTTATGAAAAAAAAACATGACGAACATAAATGAAATGACAATGACAAAGTTTTACTATAACTAGTAAGGTAAATTAAGGTAACAATAAATAATCATCACAAATATCGTAATAGACGAAAAGCTGTCTACGGTTTTGTATCACGATATTTCAGCAAGCGAAATATTTCAGTTCACAGTTAATAGCCCTCGTCCATGGCACTGGTTGGCCAGCTCACCATCCGGTCTGACATTTACTTAGAACCCCAGCAAGCCTTGCGGATGATTTCCATGTCCTGCAGTTCGGGTGGCATATCCGTAGAACCTCCAGGTTATCGGGTATGTACACCCGAAGGTTCCGAACAAAGCAAACATCACAAAATTTCCATCAGAGGTATGGCACTAATAAGGTTGTGAGATTTCCCGCCCTTGCTAGAGTTCATTGTATATGACATTTTCTATCATCCACACTACGCTCCTTCCATATCAGACACGGTCATCACTTGTCTACCAGGTGCGTTTAAGAAAAAACGCAGCACGAATAGAGATTTTAGGCCTCATCGCTCACCCCGCCTAGATTTGGTAGAAACCTCCCTTCAAAGTCCGCGGAGCTTATCTTCGTATTTCACCACGAAACAGTCTATCATCGCCCTAGGTGATCCAGCTCGAAACCTACCATGCAGTAGATCGAGTGATATGAACCCGACGGAAGTCCAAAGAGAAACTCGATCGTAATATTTCGTTCATAACATTCCCATTTACATGTCTAAAAGACTATGGAATGTCTAGTTACTTGCCGTCAGCTACTTTAGAACCATAACCCTAACATTATGTTAAGATGTTAAAACCCCTACTACGGCTCATTAAATATTTTAAAAATATATTATTTAAAACATACACTGTGTAAAAAGTCCCGGACAGGCTGATTATTTTAAAAGTTAGACAAGTTAACGAAAAATATTTCAGATAAAAGTTTTTGGGCTTTCTGTATCAATTAATTGAAACTTAGTTGGAATATACAGGGGTGCTTAAAAAGTTGTGACGGATGAAAGTTATATTTTCTTAAATGAAATACTTTAATTTTTTTGCTTTAATTTCTAATTCTGCTTGAAATTATAGGCTACCTTTATGCCACACTCCCCATTCCCAAACGTAATAGTTTCAGAGTTATTGCTATATGATTCGACAAAAAGTACCTGTTAGAGAAAGAAGTTTCGGGAAAACAGTAAAAGGGAATTGAAATTCTTTATAATGAAATATTTCTTTTATATACAGGGCCGCCCAAAAATTTGTGGCTGGCCAGTGTCTATTTTTTTTATGAAGAACACTTTTTTGTTATTGTGTATCACAGTTTGTAAAAGTTTAAACAGTTTTTAAATTTGTGTTTATCATCATCATTTAAACCTATTTTTAAAAGATTTCAGAATAATTTGTTTCAATTTTGCCACACTCTTTTCCGCAATAAAGAAGAATTTAATAAACTTCAACTTACACTTCAGAACTAAAATTCCAAGTTCAAAAAATCAAAGTTTAAAACTCCTGAATATTTAAAATTTAAAAGGCAACGAGTCGAGCTGAATGCAAGTAGCTTGCGAATGCGTACCAAAGAATACCTTAGCTCAAATGCCGAAGAGTAGGGGGTTTAAAAGGGCGCCACTGTTTTATTAGCCGAGTTAGAAACAGAAACCCTCCTTGGTGACATTGGGACCTCGCTTTCAACTCACTCTGTAACTAAAACCAACATAAAAAAATTAACTAACTTGAAACTGCGCTGCTTGGTGAGTCAAATAAAACAACGATACTTCAAAACACATTTACAATTTATTTCCTTTTTTTCAAATAAATAGGTTAAATGAAAATATATATTAAGTGGACAAAGCGAAAGGCTTCCAGCAATTCGTTTTCCTTTAAATTTAACACTTGGAGAAAATAAATACCAAAATCAGTATTACATTTTCCGCCTACACCTATCAATTTAACGGCATTACAAAGGTAAATAACAACAAGATGAGGCGCAAAATTACTCAGTCACGTGACCAAACCCAATCAAACCCAATCAATATTACATTACCTATCAATTTAACGGTATTGCAAAGGTAAATAACAAGATGAGGCGCAAAATTACTCAGTCACGTGACTCGCAGATTGCTATAAGCGACGCAAGGTAGGGTATGTAAGGTAGGTCACAAGACCAAGAACTTTAAACGCAACGCAAAAAAAGAAAAGAAATTTACTAACTTTTAGCTAGCTGGTCCTGTCCCAAAGGTATCTCTTAAATTAACTGCTTCACAATGGAGAACAAGGAAAATAATGATAAGCTATCTAGTGACTAAAGGGGTGGCAGGAATCAGTCAACTACATCGGGAAAAAATATTTAATTTTATAAATAGCAACTCATACCCATCATAATCCCACAGATGCTGTAGCACCTAAAGAGATGGCTAGCGATAACGTCATAGAGGAGATTGAAGATAGAAGACGCCGAGAGAAGAACGTAATGTTTTATAATATCGCTGAATCGACATCTAGCGATACCCAAGTTCGCTTAGCTCATGATGCTGCTAAGGTGAAGGAGGTCCTTCATAATATTGTTGATGATGATGAGGTGGTCAAGATTGTACGAGTGGGAAAGCGAGGAGAGAAGGCAAGACCTGTTAGGGCTATCATGGGCAGTAACACAGCCGCAATGGACGTGTTAAAAAATAAGATCCAAAATTGCCCATGGAGCGGTAAAGATTGGCCACGATCAGTCATACTTTCAGAGGCAAAATCTTAAAAGCCTACAAGCACAGCTGCAGAATCGCCTTAATAATTGTGAAAATAATCTAACCATTAAATACCTTAAGGGTGTACCGAAGATTGTCTGCTCCGATTGGCCCACCATTGGCCTCTACTAATGAAAAAAACTAGAATCGACGGATAAAACGAAAACTGATGTGCACATTTACTACCAGAACGTAAGAGGTATTATTGGTAAATTGAGGGAGTTATTGTTAAGCATGACCGACTGCGACTATGACATCACAGTGCTATCAGAGACTTGGTTAAATTAAGATATTCACGATGCTGAGATGACGGGCTATAAAATATACAGGAGGGACAGATCAATGTTGACTAGCCTGAAGCGTTGGGGTTTGGGATTTTTGATACCTGATGAACAAAACAATGTTGAGAAGTTGTTCGTCTCTATTTGTAGCTGTTCAGAGAAGTTAATTATTGGAGCAATTTATTTGCCGCAGCCTCAAACCGTTGAGATTATCCAGGCCCACTGTTCTGCTGTTGACTGCATATCACAAAAATATCCGAACCAGAAGCTGTCAACCTCATGTCAACTTGGTTAATGATTAGCTGGATGTGTGTGCGCCACAAGACAGCAGAGAAATAGTTAGATATCTTAGTGACTGCTTTGCCTATAATCAGTTCTTTCAAGTGAATAGCATCCCAAATGCCAATAATGTGATGTTGGACTTGGTGTTTGCACATGATAGATGCGCTACTGTAAACATTGCACATGGGTGTTTATAAGTGTTTCGTGTGATCGGCATCACCCTGCTCTGGCAATTGATGTCCCTAGTTCAGTTCGCTCTAATGGTCTACAATACGATACTTACTCTTGTGACTTTAATAAGGCGGATCATGTTGGTTTAAATGACTTTTATCATCCGATTGATTGGAACAATATGCTGGGGTCCATTAGGGACATAAATGAAGCAAAAAGCGCTTTCGATGAACTGTTATCTTATGGGATCAGCCGGTTTGTTCCGGGAATCCAAAGTTTCCTAAATGGTACTCAAATGAACTTAAAAATATAATTTTTGAAAAAAAGAAATGTCAGAACGTGTGAACTCACGAAGGGGAACAGTGGTGCTCCGAGTTATTTACATTTGGATGGGCAGGCAGGGAGCGATGGACAGTCGATAGTGGATATTTTTGCGACACATTCTCAAAGTGTACAAGCTAGATGTAAGTAGTGATGGTCTGCCTGGTCTTGCTAATGACAATGATTTGCACTAAGGTTATGTTGCGGTTACGTTGGGAGAAGTCTTTGAAAATATTTTTGAATTTAAATATAAATAAGGGACCAGGTCCTGATGGAATACCTCCTGGATTTTTGGTAAACTGTGTTTATTCCCTTTCAGGTCCTATTTATTTGCTCTTTAAGCTGTCACTTGAGAGCGGTGTTTTTCCTGAGCAGTGGAAATACACTTTTGTTACTCCTTTATTTAAGTCGGGAGATCAGTCGGACGCTAAGTATTACAGATCAATTTCTATTTTGAATACAACTCCTAAGATTTTTGAAAAAATAGTTTGTGATCATATTAAAAATTCAATAATGTTTTGTATCAATCAGGAACAGCACGGCTTTAGTACGGGTAAATCTACGACTACAGGTATGGTTATTTTTCCCAAACGGTGTTGGATGCCTTGGAGAGTGGTTTTCAGGTAGATGTTGTCTATACGGACTTTTGCAAGGCGTTTGACACCGTGAATCACCGTACTTTGGCACAAAAACTGGAATCCTTTGGGTTTGCCGGAACCTTGTTCGGGTGGCTAATATCATATGTAAGTGACAGGAAACAGTTTGTTAAGGGGAATGGGTTTGTTTCAAGGGAGATAACAGTTACATCGGGTGTTCTACAGGGAAGCCATTTGGGTCCCTATCTGTTTAACATATTTATTAATGACCTACGGCGGGTGGTCCTCTTCTCACGGCCGTTGTTCTTTGCTGATGATTTGAAATTGTTTGCAGTGATCGGCTCCGTTGACGACGCTGTGAGAATACAGGATGACTTGGATAGAGTGAGTGAGTGGTGTGTTCTAAATGACATAGACTTGAACATTAAAAAATGTAAGATTAAGATAATGACCTTCCACTGCACAGCGCATCCGCTTGAATATGATTATATCCTAAATGAGTGTGTTTTGGAGAGGGTTGCCACTGTGTGTGACCTGGGTATACACTTGGACGTTAAACTAGATTTTCATCTTCACTACGAACATATTAACAAGTCATTGAAGGTATTGGGTTTTATGTGTAGAAATACTAGAGACTTTCAGAATATAGTAAGCTTTAATAATGTATACAAAGCAATTGTTGGGTATTGTCTCGAATGCCTGTCCTGTGTGTGGTCATCGTCCTACTTGGTGTATATTCAAGGCATTGCAGGAGTACAAAAAAATATGGTAGGTTTGAATCATTTAATTTAGGTTGCCTGGTGAATCCTATGATGGTCTGCTGCGGCGACTGGGTTTGGAGCCACTTTCTGAACGTAAAATCAGATCGGATATCTATTTTTTATTTAAAATTGTAAACGGAATGATTGAAGGTCCTGATCTCTTACAAATGATAAAATTTCGAGTTCCACAAGACACAAGAAATCACTTTCTCTTTACTCTTGACCATCATAGGTGCAACGTAGGACTTCTCCCATACCTAGCAATGGTTAGCAACTCTTCCTTCAATTCCTTTAAGAGAAATGTATCTCGACTTGAACTGTTATTATTGCTATCACGTTAGAATTGTTTAAGATTTAATTAATTTTAGTATACTAAGTATAATTGTAAATGGGGTTTTTGCCCGTTGATAAATAAATAAATAATGCTAGTCCAGTAAATTTTGTAGTAAAAAAATAATAAAGAAAGAGGTTGCCTGAAGGAGTGCTGTGAGGCCCAAGGCTATGACGGCCTGGGCGTATCATTCACCACCGTAGAGGACTCTCCAGTGAGCTGCTGGTTCCTGACAGAGGCCTAAACTTCCGGCCCAAGCAACAAGGTCAGTTTCCTGTCCAGCAAAAGACGTGTCCAAGCATAACAGTGATGTTGGAAAGGAAAGATATGATGATAGGAAAAGAAGAGATGAGAAGCAAAGAGAATATTCTCTCGATGGAAAAGAAGACCCTAATAAAAAAAAAGAAAAAGGTACGCATCAGGGCAAGGAAACATCATGCACTAAGCAAATATAACTTTTCAAATATCAAACTCAAATGCAAAGCAAAACTATAACTGGCTGAAGGCCTTAAACAATTGTTTCGTCTCTTTATATACGACCGATAGCAAAACAAAAATACCAATTTTAAAGTAGTGCAAAGATATCAAATAAAAAAACCCTGGCATTACTGAAACCAACTAATTTATGAAATAATAAAAATAAAGCTTACATAAGAGAAGTTATTCTACATTACTGTGCAAACATATTATATAAACAAATCATATATACACCTGTAACGCATGTTCTAAAATCTTTATACAATCAAATTATACACAGGTAATAAACATAACCAAGGTATTTAGGTAATATCTTGGTTATAAAAATAAAAAGGCACAGCAGTATACTGTCGCCATAAAAAAACACGTATCCCACAATTTCATCAAAACTGCGATATATCATTCGTAGAACATGAATAGACTTTTTAAACAATGTTACGAAGAAAAATGCGCGAATTATAAAATTTTAAAAAGGCTCTGTCTACTTTGAGGACACATATTTGCGCCCCACTGTAAGTACTAAGCATAAGCCACATATGTGTCTAGGCAATACCGTAGACTAAATATTACATAGATGAACATTGGCGTGTAAAAATGGACCAAAAAGCGGGCCTCTCTTGAGATATTTTGGGGGTATACTGGTTTATGGTTTAGGAATTTGTTTGTCCACCATTATATGCATACGTATATAAGTATAAATACTATATATATATATATAATAAATGTATATATATATATATATGTATATATATATATATATATATATATATATATATATATATATATATATATATATATAATCGTGAACAAACAAATTCCTAAACCTTAAACCAGTAAACCCACCCACATGTTTCAAGGGAGACAAGCTTTAGGTGTATTCGAGAATTTGTCTATACTCCATAGTCTGGTAATACTAAGAAATAGCAGCGCAAAAACATAGCACTTACGCCGTTCTTTCCTAGCAAATCTAAGTATGCTATTGCTTAGCATTTGACATTTCCGCGGTTTTTTCCTCTCACAGCTTGCAGATTTAGAGGCGATTTGCACACGTATTTTGTGTTTCACCAGACTCACATGTATAATAAATTATTATAATACTATTATTATTAATCATGAATCGCGAACGGTTTTTAGTAAATTTATCCTGCAGAAAATAAAAAAGAATGTGTTCAAAGGTGGAGTATTAATACTAACCAAAAGTGCGTACCTAGTGAAGAAAATACCGATTATAATCTTCAAATTCATACAGCATCAGATTTACCTATTTTTAGTGAAAACAACCACGAAATTGGATGTATGTCATATGTCATAAATGGAGATAAGTATTTGAATTGAAAGCTAAAATAGTATTCATATATTATTATTAGTATAACATGCACTTAAAGTAATACTTTTTGTATGATTGTTCCAGAATTACGACTGTAGGGCAAGGCATCTTTTAACGTACTTTTGTATATCCAATTGGATACGCAGGCTTTCCAACGGGGTACACAGGTAGTGAACATAAAATGGATTTTTGGAAATTTGATGCTACGATCTAAGTATCAGATTAGTCAGAGTAAAAAAATAAATATTTAAAATCGGGCTTTTTGGAACACATGGATACGCAGTAAAAAATCAGTAAAAGATGCCGAACAAACTCACTACAAATACAATCGGTATTACAAAATACAGACACCGAATAGAGAACGACCGCGAAACGCAAACAAAACGAGCGAATGGGCGCGAAGACCATCCACACTCGCGTTCGCGCTCCTTTGCGGGTCTTCGTGCCATGAGTGTAGAGCCGCCTTTAGGAACAACAATTTTCCCAGAACTGGATGGAGTACCAAGATCCGGATGACTGGTTCCTTCATATTTATACAGCATGTTGTTCTCTACGCGCCAGGAAGGAAATTTATCCGGCCGTTGTTCGAGCCTCACAAACATTTTTATACCATCCATCTGTGGCGGAAGTCAGTGGAACATCACTATCATCGGTGTCTATTGCTTCTGCGGAAACAGGACTCATCTGGAAAGAAAATCTGCAACAACTTTAACCTTTGCACTTTACTAGGGCGATGGATCAAAGTGAAATCATAAGGTTGCAGACGAAGCGCCCAACGCGCTAAACGACCTTAAGGGTCTTTTAGTCTATGCAACCATAGGAACAAATGAAGTGTACCCCTTCCAAATAGTGTCTTAGTTTCTCCACATCCATATTACTGCCATTTTTCGCTGACTGTATATTTCTTTCCCTGCTTAGTCAGCGAACGGAATAGAAAGCATATTACCTTCTCACCATCATCAAAAGTCTGTGTTAAAACTGCACCCAGGCCAAATGCGCTTGCATAGGATTGCAGGACAAAAGGACGGCTAAAATCAGGACAGGTAAGGATAGGTGTTGAAACCAAAGCTTCCTTAATTGCGTAAGTCTTTATCACAGTCGGTTGTCCATGACCATCTGACATTCTTCTTAGTTAAGTTAGTTAACGGACCTGTGGTAGATGAAAAATTCGGAACAAAACGCAGGTACCAAGATGCTGTCCCAATAAATCGGCTGATCTCTGTAACATTCTTTGGTGGTATAATATTTACAATCGCCTCCACTTTCAAAGGATCTGGTTGGAGTCCCTGACGATCCACGACATAGCCTAAATACTTCAATTCTGGTAGGCAAAACTGACATTTGTCCAGCGAAACAATTAGCCCCGCTTCATGTAGTCAGTCGAAAACTAAGCCCAACAGACGTAGCTGTTCTTCAAAGTCTTGAGTTATAAGAATTATATCGTCCAAATATACCGTGACCGCTGGTTAAAGGTCTGCTCCAAGGACGGTATCTACTATACGCTGGCAAGTTGCTGGTGAATTAGTCAAGCCAAAAGGCATGCGGCGCAATTGAAATACTCCTCCTCCGGGGACGTTAAATGCGGTATATTCACGAGAAGATTTGCTCAAGGGAACTGTCCAAAATGCTGACTTGATATCGATGGAACTGAGATAAGTTGCATCTCTCAGGCGATCTAAAATGGCAGAAATGTAAGGAAGGGGATATGCGTCTTTCTTGCTGAAAGCGTTCAGCTGTCTATAGCCTACGCAAAATCTGTAGAAATGATCCTTTTTCCGCGCTAAACATATGGGGCTAGACCCGCACTCTTTGACGGTTCGATGACTCCGTCCTCTAATATTTGCTTAAGTTCCTCGTGGATAATTTTCTGCTTAAATGAAGACACGAGGTAATATCTTTGTTTGATAGGCTTCGTACCTGGCTCCACCTCTATATCATGTTCAGCCACCTTACAATATCCCAGGCCTGTACCCATTAAAGTTTTTTTTTTTCGACTAAATTATTATGAGTCATAGGCTGAGTCTTCGTAAGGGTACTCTAGTGGTGTGCTTTAGCCGTTTGTCCATCAGGGATATACAAGGATATATATCCATTTTACATGGATATATATGGATATACCAGCTTTTCCCCGCACCATTTTTATTGCTATAAATTCTCAATATTTATAGTATTTAACGCAATTCAGATCATGTCTGTAGCAGTCCCTATTGATTACACCGGCACACAAAAAAAAAAGTGGTCTGTACATTTGACCAGACCCATCTATCTACATGTATTTTGATGCGCTGAATCCAAATCCGAAGTCCGTTTGGCCCGTACACCCTCAAATTTTGAGTAAATTGCAAAAAACGCTGAAAATGGCTAAAAATTGCGAAAAAGTGCAGTTATGAAAAAGAAGAAAATTTTATTGAACTAGATCAAGTATGTTTCTTATGTATTTTGATGCGCTAAATCCAAATCCGACGTCCGTTTGGCCCGTACACCCGCAAAATTTTGAGTAAATTGCGAAAAAACGCTGAATATGGCTACAAATTGCGAAAAATTGCAGTTATGAAAATGAAGAAAATTTTATTGAACTAGGTCAAATGTATGTGATGTTCGTTTGGCCCGTACACCCTCAAAATTTTGAGTAAATTGCGAAAAAACGCTGAAAATGGCTAAAACTTGCAGTTATGAAAATGAAGAAAATTTTATTGAACTAGATCAAGTATGTTTCTTATGTATTTTGATGCGCTAAATCCAAATCCGACGTCCGTTTGGCCCGTACACCCTCAAAATTTTGAGTAAATTGCGAAAAAACGCTGAATATGGCTACAAATTGCGAAAAATTGCAGTTATGAAAATGAAGAAAATTTTATTGAACTAGGTCAAGTATGTATGTATGTGAAGTTCGTTTGGCCCGTACACCCTCAAAATTTTGAGTAAATTGCGAAAAAACGCTGAACATGGCTAAAAATTGCAGATATGAAAATGAAGACAATTTTATTGAACAAGATCAAGTATGTTTCGTATGTATTTTGATGCGCTGAATCCAAATTCGGAATCTGTCAATCTCAATCATTCATATATTTATCAAAAATCGTAAAAAATAGCAATGAATAGCAAAAAATAGTATTGTTCTTACGCACCAATGAGGACTTTTATTACATATGTGGGAGTGATTTCTTGTAACATTATACTCTACCGAAGCCAAGATACCCACTACTGCAGAACTGCAATCGCTTGATGACGACGCCTGCGGGCCTGCTTTGTCACCCTGACCAGACGCCGATACTGGGGTTCCGAATCCCTGCATCGTAAACTTATCGCTTGTGTCTGCCATGACGGCATACACGCCGTTAACCCAGGGACTCTGCCATATGGTTCTGTTGCCCACCGTCACCACGTGGAGGTGCCCTGGTTACTTCACATACATACATACTTGACCTAGTTCAATAAAATTTTCTTCATTTTCATAACTGCAATTTTTTGCAATTTGTAGCCATATTCAGCGTTTTTTCGCAATTTACTCAAAATTTTGAGGGTGTACAGACCAAACGGACGTCGGATTTGGATTTATCGCATCAAAATACATAAGAAACGCACTTGATCGAGTTCAATAAAATTTTCTTCTTTTTCATAACTGCACTTTTTCGCAATTTTTAGCCATTTTCAGCGTTTTTTGCAATTTACTCAAGATTTGAGGGTGTACGGGCCAAACGGACCTCGGATTTGGATTCAGCACATCAAAATACATATAGATAGATGGGTCTGGTCAAATGTACAGACCACTTTTTTTTTTGTGTGCCGGTGTTATTCATGGGACGCAGAACATTGCGAAAGCTATAATCCACAAGAGTACATAGAAAACAATTTAATAATAATAAATCCACCTCCTAATCTATCTAAGAGTGCTAAAAAGTTTCGAACTCAACAGAGAAAGAAAGTTCAAGAATTGGAAGCAGAAAACAAAAACTATGTCTTGCCCAACAGCAAATGTAATGTTTAGTCATGTAAGCGGAAAGAAAACGTTGCAAGATTTTACTACAGATGAACTAAAAATGTTACCTTTGGAATATCTAATTAATTATGCAGACCCTTTGGAGCTCTTGGATGTATGGGGAAAATTACCAATGTCTTATGAATCAAGTTTTAATCTTCAAATTAAATTGCCATGTTTTTTTCCATTATAATCGTCCTGACTGGAGCACACACTTCGATGGCCCCCCTGTATCCCAGGAATCCTGTTTCGTGTGCAATAGAAACATAAAGTAGACTAATGTAGGTAAACATTTACTTGTATTTTAATGTATTTTAATAAATGTATTTTTTTATAAATGTTAAACAAATAATTAGAAGTATTATTCATTAATCCATGGATTCACTTTAAAGCATCCCACCACTCTTCACCCCACCAAATCCCCCACTCTTCACCCCACCAAATCCACCCACTCCTCTCCCCACGGCTTCCTCCCACTCCTTTCCCCGCTACTATCCCTCTACCCATATTTAAAACAATACCGAATGATTTTCTTGTTAGTTATGTATCCTCCGTGGTTTCGAATTACTCGAATAAGCTTCGATATTATATTAAGGTGTCGTTGTTTAGTTTGCAAAAACCTAATTTTTAAGAGTAATAGCGCTTGTATACAGTACTGTGCAAATTGCTGTTAGCTGAGATTAGTTAAAATATCCCAAGAATGTGTTGAGTTTTATAAAAGAATTGTTGAATAAGTATCAGTCTTTTCTGCTTTTTTGTTCAGTTCTCAAGATGTATCAGTGCAGCGAATGCAACAAGAGTTTTACTCATCAATCGAATGTATAAAAAAGAATCGTGTCCCATGAGACCATCTTGTTCTCGAGAAAAAAGAAAGTCCAACACCCAGTTATGTGATGTCCCGATGGAAAGACCAAAAGTAGAAGATAGACCCCCAATACCGAAACTTACTTTATCACGATGTAAAGAGTGTGAAAAATAAACTTGCTGCGCATTTACGGTCAAACCTACATAAAATTAAACTTGTGAAAAGTGACGATGAAGTGAAAATTTTAACTTCTGCGTTTAAAAACAGGAGTGTGTCTTACATGTTGCTTCCATCGAAAAAGTACGTGGACATTGAAGAGTTTTTTGATGACGTACAACAAAAGTTTGTAAGTTTACTTTCCGAACAGTTAGCTAAGCATAGAAGTGTTAAGATTAATGTAGAACTATTTGGACAATATCTCTTACAAACAATAGAGACAATCGAAACTAAATCGTTTAATACAAAAAATAAGGTAATATCATCAACAACAGATTTATCTGATATTTATAAACAGTTTTTGTCTGAAATTAAAGAAAAGGTGTCAATATTCACAGAAAATGGATCAGGTTGGGCATTGGAACAAATATTACATTTGGAGCTTAATATAAATAAATTTAATCCAATTAGAGCTTCATCCTATATACCATTACCAAAACAAATTTCAAATAAAAAGCTGTTATTAATATTAAAAATAATGATTCACACTGTTTCGGATGGAGTGTGATAGGTGCAATGGGTGATAGGACCATCTTGTTCTCGAGAAAAAAGAAAGTCCAACACCCAGTTATGTGAGGTACCGATGGAAAGACCAAAAGTAGAAGATAGACCCCCAATACCGAAACTTACTTTATCACGATGTAAAGATTGTGAAAAATAAACTTGCTGCGCATTTACGGTCAAACCTACATAAAATTAAACTTGTGAAAAGTGACGATGAAGTGAAAATTTTAACTTCTGCGTTTAAAAACAGGATTGTGTCTTACATGTTGCTTCCATCGAAAAAGTACGTGGAAATTGAAGAGTTTTTTGATGACGTACAACAAAAGTTTGTAAGTTTACTTTCCGAACAGTTAGCTAAGCATAGAAGTGTTAAGATTAATGTAGAACTATTTGGGCAATATCTCTTACAAACAATAGAGACAATCGAAACTAAATCGTTTAATTCAAAAAATAAGGTAATAGCATCAACAACAGATTTATCTGATATTTATAAACAGTTTTTGTCTGAAATTAAAGAAAAGGTGTCAATATTCACAGAAAATGGATCAGGTTGGACATTGGAACAAATATTACATTTGGAGCTTGGTGTATAATATAAATAAATTTAATCCAATTAGAGCTTCATCCTATATACCATTACCAAAACAAATTTCAAATAAAAAAGCTGTTATTAATATTAAAAATAATGATTCACACTGTTTCGGATGGAGTGTGATAGGTGCACTGTGCCCTGCTAATATTAATTTTGATAGAACAAGTTCATATCCTAATTTTTTTGATTATTTAAATTTTGAAGGAATAGAGTTTCCTGTGAAATTAAAGGATATACATAAATTTGAAAAGCTTAACCAAATATCTGTAAATGTTTACGGTTTGGAGAGTGTTTATGAGGATAATAAATTAAAATATGAAGTAGTCGGTCCTCTTCATTACACCAATAAAAAACTTCCAACACATATAAATTTGTTGTTGATAAGTGAAGGTGAAAACAATCATTATTGTTGGATTAAGGATATGTCAAGATTAGTGTCATCTCAGATTAATAAAAGAGAATATAAAAAAATATTTTTGTGATGGATGTTTAATTTATTTTACATCAATTAAAAGACTTGAAGAGCATCAACTAAATGATTGTATTGTTTACAAAAGTTCCTACCAATGACATTAAAATAAATAAATACGGTCAACATATACCAGAAAATATTTTTCAGTTTGAAAATTTTCAAAAACAACTAAAAGTTCCATTTGTCATATACGCAGACTTTGAATGCTTTTTAAAACCTTTGCCGTTTGATCAACCAGATAATGATGAGGATTCATATACCTTAAATACATTTAAACATGAACCTTATGCTTTTTGTTACCTTATTAAATGATCATATGATGATTATTTGTCCGTATTAGACTACTATTTTGGTGAATGATGAATGATGAATTTTGTAAACGAATTGAAAGTCATGTATATAGAATTTATAATGAACATCTTAAACCTGTAGTAAAAATGCTTCCTTTATCAGATGAAGAGAAGTTGGCTTATAAAGATAGTACTATTTGTCATATTTGTAATAAAAAAGTTGAAGAAAATGAAAAAGTAAGAGCACGATCATTTAACTGGTAAATTTCGAAATGCAGCTCACAGTATTTGCAACTTAAACTATCAAATTCCAAGTTTTATACCCATCTTTTTCCACAATTTAACTGGTTATGATAGTCATTTATTCGTTAAACAACTGTGTTGTGAAGAAGACAATATTGATGTATTAGCACAAACCGAAGAAAAATATATTTCATTTTCAAAATCCATATTAGTTGACAAAGTAAAAGACAAGGATAATAAAGAAAAAATCTATTTATTAAAATGAGATTTTTAGATTCATTCCGTTTCGTTGGTTCCTCTTTGGAAAAGCTTGGTGAAAACTTGGAGCTAAATCAGTGCATTGAGATTAAAAAATATTTTTAGGATCCTAACCAGTTCAATGAAATTCGGAAAAAAGGTGTCTATCCTTATTCTTATGTTGATTCTTTCGAAAAATTACATGAAAATCAACTTCCCAGTATTGATCATTTTTATGATAAACTGAAGGATGAACCTATGTGTCCATCGGATTACAATAGAGCAATTAATATTTGGAAATTGTTTAATTGTCAAAATCTTATGAATTATACCAAAATTTATTTATTGTCAGATGTTCTCATATTAACCGCTTGTTTTGAAGCATTTCGAAATGTTTCTTTAAGTAACTTTAAGCAAGATCCTGCACAGTATTATACATTACCAGGTTTAAGATGGGATTCAATGTTAAAGATGACTGATGCTAAATTAGAATTATTAACGGATATAGATATGATACATTTTTTTAAAAATAATATCAGAGGTGGTGTCTGTCATTACAGCGTTCGAAAAGCTGAAGCTAATAATAAATTCTTGGAAAATTATGATTCTTCAAAACCAAATTCATTTATAATGTATTTGGATGCCACTAACTTGTATGGACATAGTATGAGGCAATGTCTCCCCGTAAGTGATTTTTCTTGGTTGAACGATGAAGAAACTGAAGCCCTTGATGTGATGTCTCTTCATGACGATGCTGAATACGGGTATGTTTTGGAAGTAGATTTAAAGTATCCCCAACGTTTACACCAAGAACACAATGAACTACCCTTTTTGGCTGAAAATATTTGCGCACCAGGTTCAAAACAAAAGAAAAATCTGAAACAGGTGCTTCAAAATGGATTTAAAATTAACTAGAATTCGTAGAGTTATTAAATTTAAACAAGCTGCATTTCTAAAACAGTACGTCGATTTAAATACCGAAATGAGAAACAAATCTAAAAATAAGTTGGAAAAGGATACATATAAATTATTTAATAATGCTATTTATGATAAATCTTTAGAAAACATTGACAAGCGAGTTGACATTAGATTAATCACACACTGGGAGAACATTGGTAAAAAGCAAGGAGCGCAGACATTGATTGCTAAACCAAATTTTAAAGATCGTTTGGTCTTTAATGGAAACTTGGTTGCGGTACAAATGGAAAGAGTAAAGATAACTTACAACAAACCAGTTTATCTTGGCTTCACAGTCTTGGAATGATCAAAAACCGTTTTATATGATTTTTATTATGACTATATTAAGAGCAAGTATGGAGACGAAGCAATTTTGTTATACACGGATACAGATAGTTTAATTTTAAACATAACAACAGAAAACTTTTATAAAGATATGCAGGAAAATTTTGATAAGTTTGATACTTCGAATTACAATGAAAACAATATTCACAGCATAACTAAGAACAAATCTGTCTTAGGGCGAATGAAAGATGAATTTGCGGGCAAACCAATTTTAAGTTTTTATGGAACGGGAGCTAAAGCTTACTGTGTAAATTTAGAAGATAAATCTGAAAAGGCAAAGGGAGTTAAAAAATATGGTATAGAAAATTCCATTACTAAACAAGATTATAAAGACGTAGTTGAAAATTCTGAAACCAAATTTAGAAAAATGAATATTTTGCATTCAATTTTACATGACATGTTTACACAATTAAAAAATAAAATTGCTTTGTCTCCAAAAGATGATAAACGCTATATAATTCCAGATTCTTTTTGAATTTTAGCTTGGGGACACAAACATATAAGTATTTTGAAAGAGAAATCCAAGACTGATGATGATATGGTTAATAATGTAATTGATATTCTAAAAGATTTGGTTCATGACGAATATAAAACATAAGAACCGTGGAAATATATTTTATTTTGAAAATGGCTCTGCTACCGGTAGGAGTTCTATTTCTATCAGCATTCGTTAACAATACTTTGTTCATACAAGTTGATCCTAATGTTCGAGAAGCATTTATTTGTCTATCTGTTAATAATGTAAATAATGATAGTTGGCCATCAACATGGAAAAGAACTAGGGTGCATAGACCCCCTAATCGCCCCCCGAGGGGCTCTATAAGGTCGGTAATATCATCATTGTCATGCCCTGAAAATTTCGTGTTGCTAGAGCATGTATTAAGGAAGATATCACACTCCTTCGGACTGATGATGCAGAATAGACCGCCCTTCGTAACCGTATTGCTACATACATGCAAACACCTACACGTAGAAACTATTTTTGCCAACGAAAAGAATTTTCGGACACCCTGTATATATACATACAAACATAAACACATTTTAATACAAATATATTCGATTTGCGTGAAATCCGACCTAATAAAGTTTATCTAAGTACTAATAGGAGTATTTGCCCACACCAAGACTTTTTGGACACCCTGTATACATTCACATTAACACCTGAAAATTTCGTGTTGCTAGAGCATGTATTAAGGATGATATCACACTCCTTCGGACTGATGATGCAGAATAGATCGCCCATCGCTACATACATACAAACACCTATACGTAGAAACTATTTTTGCCAACGAAAATAATTTTCGGACACCCTGTATATATACATACAAACATAAACACATTTTAATACAAACATATTCGATTTGCGTGAAATCCGAAGATATCACACTCCTTCGGACTGATGATGCAGAATAGCCGCCCTTCGTAACCGTATCGGTACATACATACAAACACCTATTACATATAAATACAATATATACTAAATTAAGCTTGTCGTCTTTCGATCGGCTTGGAACCATACATTTGATAACATCGTCTTCCTGAAATGGTCGAGCTGGATGAAGATTGGTGGCGAGCCCTTCGGGCACGCCACTGATATGTCAATGAAAAAAAATTGTGCATACATTTTATGACCGTCGCTTCTTTCAATCTAAGAAGACGTTCGCGAGTTGTAAGTTGTTAACTTTACCCCTAATCGTTGCTATGGCAATCATCCAAATTGAAAATTGCAAAAAGATTTTTCATTGATTGACCGAATTCTACTTAGATGCGAAATTTCTACTCTGCAACTCAATAAATAACGGAGAAATCAAATTGATCGTCGTCATGACTACCAAAAATCGAAATTATTTTCAAATAAAAACGTAGTGTAGGTACTTACATCCCTTTCGATAGCCACCTCACTCGTTCCAACCGCAGAAGGCGTCCGCGAGTTATTAATTGTCAACTTTATCCTTAATCGTAGCTATGCCAACCATGGGAATCGATTTTTCCACATATATTTTTGAATGATTTACCGAATTCTTTCCAGATATGAAATTTCAGCTCTCCAACTCAATAAATACCGGGAATAGCAAATTGTTCGTCGTCATGGCAACGAAATGTCAAAATTATTTTCACATAAAAAAGGAGCTTACTTCCTTGCCTTTCGATTGCCACCTCACTCGTTTCAATCAGATAGGTCGTTCGCGAGTTAAAAATGATCAACTTTATACTCAATCGTTGCTATGGTAATCATCGGAATCAAAATTTATAAAAATATTTTCGGATGATTGACAGAATTCTACCCAGATATCAAATTTCAACCTCTCCAACTCAATAAATAATGGAAATAGCAAACTGTTCGTCGTCATGGCAACGAAATGTCAAAATTATTTTCACATAAAAACGTAGCTTACTTCGTTCCCTTTCGATTGCCACCTCACTCGATTCAATCAGATCAGCCGTGCGTGAGTTAGAAATTGTCAACTTTATCCTTAATCGTTGCTATAGAAACCATGCGAATCAAAATTTTACATATATAATTTTGAATGATTGACCGAATTCTTCCCATATATCAAATTTCAACTCTCCAACTCAATAAATATCGGAAATAGCAAATTTTTCGTCGTCATGCCAACGAAATATCGAAATTATTTTCAAATAAGAAAATAGCTTACTTCCTCCCCTTTCGATTGCCACATCACTCTTTTCAATCGAATAAGCCGTTCTCAATTAATAACAAATCTAAGCAAAATTTAAATCAGACCCGTCATTGTGATATCCATTGATCCATCTAAGAAGCCGTCCGCGAGTTTTAAGTTGTTAACTTTACCCCTAATCGTTGCTATGGCAATCATTAAAATTGAAAATTGCAAAAATATTTTTCAATGATTGACCGAATTCTACTTAGATGCGAAATTTCTACTCTGCAACTCAATAAATAACGGAGAAATCAAATTGATCGTCGTCATGACTACCAAAAATCGAAATTAGTTTCAAATAAAAAAGTAGTTTACTTCCATCCCTTTCGATAGCCACCTCACTCGTTCCAATCGCAGAAGGCGTCCGCGAGTTATAAATTGTCAAATTTATCCTTAATCGTTGCTATGCCAACCATGGGAATCGATTTTTCCGGATATATTTTTGAATGATTGACCGAATTCTTCCCAGATATCAGTTTTCAACTCTTCAGCTCAATAAATAATGGAAATAGCAAACTGTTCGTCGTCATGGCAACGAAATGTCATAATTATTTTCACATAAAAAGTAGCTTACTTCGTTCCCTTTCGATTGCCACCTCACTCGTTTCAATCAGATCAGCCGTACGTGAGTTAGAAATTGTCAACTTTATCCTTAATCGTTGCTATAGAAACCATGCTAATTAAAATTTACACATATAATTTTGAATGATTGACCGAATTCTTCCCATATATCAAATTTCAACTCTCTAACTCAATAAATATCGGAAATAGCAAATTTTTCGTCGTCATGCCAACGAAATATCGAAATTATTTTCAAATAAGAAAATAGCTTACTTCCTCCCCTTTCGATTGCCACATCACTCTTTTCAATCGAATAAGCCGTTCTCAATTAATAACAAATCTAAGCAAAATTTAAATCAGACCCGTCATTGTGATATACCCCGTATAGTACCTAATGGAATAAAACCTTTATATGATGCTTTGTAGCGTCATCGAAAAATTGTTAAAATTGGTATTTAATGTGTAATTCTTCAAATTACATGTTCCGGAATTCACAGGGGAAGGTCTATAGAGGCCTTGCCCTGTATTTTTCAAGCCGAAACGGTTCAGAAACCCGAAAATCTCCCAAGAAAAACTGGCATTTTTGCGACATTTTGACCCTTCATATTTTAATACATTTCTCTGTATAAACTGATTTTGAAATCCATTTGCAGGGTCTCAGAAAGATAAAAAAATTGGTATTTAATGCTTAAATCGTTCAATGAAATGCACCGTAATTAAAAATATAAAGTCCCTTCTGTCTTTTCCATGTATATTCCAAGCCGAAATGGGCCCAGGATCTTTCCAAAATCACTACAAATACTGACATTTTTGCATAATTCTGACAGGTCATATTTTTTAATTTCGACGTAAAGATAGGCTGCTTCAACTGATTTTCCAAGGCAGACTATTAAAATATGCATTGTTTAAAATTTTTCCTGCACCGATGCTAAAATTGCTATTTATTTATAACTTTAACGAAAAAATATGGAATTAATTAGTTAGGAGTGTTCTCAGATGATGGGGGAAGGAAATAATCCAAAAAAGAGCTGTTAAATAAGCGAGATAATATATAATAATGCCATTTAAAGATGAATTTTGGTTGAAAAAAATAGAAAAAATGAGTTTTTACCTCCTAAATCCGGTCCTGGATCATCCATTCTGGGTTCATTTTAAAGCCTGATTATATCCCCAAGGGATAGCGTTGAAAAAGTTGGAAGAAATTAGATAGGAAAAGATACAGAGTGATTCGAATGTAGAGATGTCATGAAAAAAAATGTTTAAAAATCGAAATTTAATTATCGATTGCTCCTTTCCTATTAAGAATGAAGGAACCAAAAAATATGTTCATAACGTAGTTCGGCGAGCTCTTTCCGATAAGGTACATGGGATTTCGATTTGAATCCATTTTGACCCCCCAAAAAAATAAAAACCGTCAAAGATTTGCATGAAAAAACGTAATTTCCAGTTTTTTTCCAAATTTTTCCAGTTTCCAGTCGTTTTAGGTATAGGTAAATGTACTGCAAAAAGAAAGTATTTGAGATTCTTTAGTTTTATGTTCAAATACGTTTTTCTGTCCGACGTTCCGGCATCAAGTTATTTAGCGCCAAAGTTGGGTCTGCAAACGGCCTTTTTCGACATAAAAAAATTCAAAAGAATTACTTCCCATTTTCCGAATACCGCCAGTTTCAATAGGGTTCTGAAGCTCCCGGTCCTCTACAACCTCCGAAAATTTAAATCGATTTAATTAAGTTTTGCGACCTGTAATTTGTCCCATAGGAATTCGCGGAAATTTCGAATTTTGCGTTTAATAACTCCGAAACGGAACATCCTGTATAACTATTAACCCAGAAAATTTGAACGTTCCACTTGCAACCATCTCGGAGAAAAAAAATTGAGATTGTCGAAAAACACGATTTGTCAAGCAACGAACATTTTCCTGAAGGACAGCTAGGTATATAGACCGGCCTGAAAGGCGGTCTATAACTAGGGTGCATAGACCGCCTAATCGCCCCCCGAGGGGGCTCTATAAGGTCGGTAATATCATCATTGTCATGCCCTGAAAATTTCGTATTCCTAGGCGATGTATTAAGGAAGATATCACACTCCTTCGGACTAATGGCGAATAGACCACCCTTCGTAGCCGTGTCGCTACATACATACAAACACCTACACGTAGAAACTATTTTTGCTAACAAAAAGACTTTTCGGACACCCTGTATATATGCATACAAACATAAACACATTAATACAAATATATTCGATTTGCGTGAAGTCCCGCCTAATAAAGTTTATCTAAGTAATAATAGGAGTATTTGCCCATACCAAGACTTTTTGGACACCCTGTATACATTCCAACTAACACCCACACGTTTAAATAGGAATATAGTCGATTATATTAAAATCCGAATTAAGTAGGTTTATCTCGGTACTAGTAGAAGTATTTACCCATACCAAGACTTTTCGGACACCCTGTATACATACATACAAACATAAACACATATTAATACAAATATATTCGATTTGCGTGAAATCCCTCCTAATAAAGTTTATCTAAGTAATAATAGGAGTATTTGCCCATACCAAGACTTTTTGGACACCCTGTATACATTCCAACTAACACCCACACGTTTACACGTACTAATGGCAAAGATACAGAGCATACAAAGACTTTTTGGACAATCTGTATACATACAAACGTAGAAACAACCACACAAAGGAATAAAAAATTTACGATATCCTTGAAATAAGACTTATTTAATATTTTCTTCGTGTTAATGACAAAGATATTTGCGCATACCAAGACTTTTCGGACACCCTGTAGACATATATACAATCACGCACTTGTCGAAGGGTATAAAATGTATTTTCGAATCGTTCTCTTTACTTTAAAACGATCGGAATCAATTAATTTCCCTAAAATTAAATTACAATTATTTAATAATAATTAATATATTCGCCCAAAGGTATACCCGCTCATGCTTAGGAAATGCAATGCAAATGCATATTTTTGGATATTATAACAAATTTGTCGATGCCACTGAGCGCAATATTAGAATCTTGAATGATGTCTTGTAGCGTCATCGAAAAATCGATAAAATTGGTATTTAAAGCCAAATTTATCAAATGAAATGTCTTTTTTCCGAAAGTATAAGGTCCCTAAATCCCTTGCCCGGAAAATTTGAAGCCGAAGTTCGTCCAGATTCCTTCCAATCTCACATCAAAATGCTGACATTTTAGCCAGATTGTGACATTTCATACATTATAATTAAATTAATACATATCCCCGTATAGAAATTGATTTTTAAATGCATTGGCATGGTCTCAGAAAAATTAAAAAATTCGTATTTAATGCTTAAATTGTCCAATGAAATGTACCGTAATTAAAAATATAAAGTCCGTTTTGCCTTTGCCATGTATATTTCAAGCCGAAATCGGTTCAGGAAGCTTCCAATATCGCTACAAAAACTGGTATTTTCATGACATTTTGACAGGTCATATTTTAATTTGGACGTAAAGATAGGCTGCATCAATTGATTTTCCAAGGCAGACCATTAAAATTTGCACTTTTTAAAATTTTTCCTGCACCGATGCGAAAAATACTCTTTATTTATAACTTTAACGCAAAAATATGCAATTTTAATTAGTTAGGAGTGTTCTCAGATGATGGGGGAAGTAAATAATCCAAAAAAGAGCTGTTAAATAAGCGAGATAATATATAATAATGACATTTAAAGATGAGTTTTGGTTGAAAAAAATAGAAAAAATGAGTATTTACCTCCTAAATCCGGTCCTGGATCATCCATTCGGGATTCATTTTAAAGCCTGACTATATCCCCAAGGGATAGCGTTGAAAAAGTCTTGAAAAAGTTCGATAGGAAAAGATACAGAGTGATCGAATGTAGAGATGTCATGAAAAGAAATGGCTAAAAATCGAAATTTAATTATCGATTGCTCCTTTCCTATTAAGAATGCAGTAACCAAAAAATATGCAAATTACGTATTTCGGCGAGCTCTTTCCGATAAGGCACATGGGATTTCGATTTGGATCCACTTTGACCCCCCAAAAAATTCAAAACCGTCAAAGATTTGCATGAAAATTCGTAATTTCCAGTTTTTCCCAAATTTTCCAATTTTTTTAGGTATAGGTAAATGTATTGCAAAAAGAAAGTATTTGAGATTCTTTAGTTTTATGTTCAAATACGTTTTTCTGTCCGACGTTCCGGCTTCAGGTTATTTAGCGCCAAAGAGGGGTCTACACATGGCATTTTTCGACCTAAAAAATCAAAAGAATTAGTTCCCATTTTCCGAATACCGCCAGTTTCAATAGGGTTCTGAAGCTCCCGGTCCTCTACAACCTCCGAAAACTTAAATCGATTTAATTAAGTTTTGCGACCTGTAATCGATCCCATACGATATCGCGGAAATTTCGACGTTGACGTTTAATAACTCCGAAACGATACGCCCTGTGTAACTGAATTTTTTATCGAAGCTAGATGCACTATCCCTCTATTAACCCAGAAAATTTGAACGTTCCACTCGCAACCATCTCGGAGAAAAAAAATTGAGATTGTCGAAAAACACGATATGCCAACGGACATACATTTTCCTCACGGACAGCTAGGTATATAGACCGGCCTGAAAGGCGGTCTATAACTAGGGTGCATAGACCGCCTAATCGCCCCCCGAGGGGGCTCTATAAGGTCGGTAATATCATTGTCGTGCCCTGAAACTTTCGTGTTGCTAGGCCATATATTAAGGAAGATATCACACTCCTTCGGGCTGATGATGGAGAATAGACCGCCCTTCGTAACCGTATCGCTACAAACATAAAACCGCCTACACGTAGAAACTATTTTTGCCAGCGAAAAACTTTTCGGACACCCTATATACATACATACAAACATAAACACATATTAATACAAATGTATTCGATTTGCGTGAAATCCGACCTAATAAAGTTTATCTAAGTAATAACAGGAATCCCATACCAAGACTTTTCGGACACCCTGTATACATTCAAATTAACACCCACACGTTTAAATAGGAATATAGTCGATTTACTTAAAATCCGAATTAATTAGGTTTATTTCGGTACTATTAGAAGTATTTGCCCATACCAAGACTTTTGGAACACCCTGTATAGGTATATACAACACATATAAAAACCAATATAATCGATTTTGCATGAAATCCGGTTTAATTACATTTATCCTGGTACTACTAGGAGTATTTGCTCCTACTAGGACTTTTTGGACAGCTTGTATACAGACATATACCTCCGTACACATAGAAATGCAAATGTATACGATTTGCTTTAAATCCGACAATTAAGTTTATATTTGTACAAATAGAAAAGGTATTTGTCCATACAAAGACTTTTCGGACACCCTGTACTATACATACATACAAACACAACAAACACGACACATAGTATACAACTATCCAAATCAATACATTACGGAAATAGCAAATTATTCGTCGTCACGGCAGCGGAAAATCAAAATTATTTTCACATAAAAAAGTAGCTTACTTTCTTCCCTTTCGATTGCCACTTCAGTCGTTTCAATCAGATAAGCCGTGCGTGAGTTAGAAATTGTCAACTTTATCCTTAATCGTTGCTATAGAAACCATGGGAATCGATTTTTACAGATATATTTTTGAATGATTGACCGAATTCTTCCCAGATAACAAATTTCAACTATCCAACTCAATACATTACGGAAATAGCAAATTGTTCGTCGTCACGACAACGGAAAATCAAAATTATTTTCACATAAAAAGTAGCTTACTTTCTTCCCTTTCGATTGCCACTTCAGTCGTTTCAATCAGATAAGCCGTGCGTGAATTAAAAATTGTCAACTTTATCCTTAATCGTTGCTATAGAAACCATGGGAATCGATTTTTACAGATATGTTTTTGAATGAGCGCCCGAATTATTCCCAGATATCAAATTTCAGCTATCCAACTCAATTCATTACGGAAATCGCAAATTATTCGTCGTCACGGCAACGGAAAATCAAAATTATTTTCACATAAAAAAGTAGCTTACTTCCTTCGCTTTCGATTGCCACTTCTGTCGTTTCAATCAGATAAGCCGTGCGTGAGTTAGAAATTGTCAACTTTATCCTTAATCGTTGCTATAGAAACCATGGGAATCGATTTTTACAGATATATTTTTGAATGATTGACCGAATTCTTCTTAGATATCAAATTTCAACTATCCAACTCAATACATTACGGAAATCGCAAATTATTCGTCGTCACGGCAACGGAAAATCAAAATTATTTTCACATAAAAAAGTAGCTTACTTCCTTCCCTTTCGATTGCCACTTCAGTCGTTTCAATCAGATAAGCCGTGCGTAAGTTAAAAATTGTCAACTTTATCCTTAATCGTTGCTATGCCAACCATGGGAATCGATTTTTACAGATATATTTTTGAATGAGTGCCCGAATTATTATCAGATATCAAATTTCAACTATCCAACTCAATACATTATGGAAATCGCAAATTATTCGTCGTCACGGCAACGGAAAACCAAAATTATTTTCACATAAAAAAGTAGCTTACTTCCTTCCCTTTCGATTGCCACTTCAGTCGTTTCAATCAGATAAACCGTGCGTGAGTTAGAAATTGTCAACTTTATCCTTAATCGTTTCTATAGAAACCATGGGAATCGATTTTTATGGATATATTTTTGAATGATTGACCGAATTCTTCCCAGATAACAAATTTCAACTATCCAACTCAATACTTTACGGAAATCGCAAATTATTCGTCGTCACGGCGACGGAAAATCAAAATTATTTTCACATAAAAAAGTAGCTTACTTCCTTCCCTTTCGACTGCCACTTCAGTCGTTTCAATCAGATAAGCCGTGCGTGAGTTAAAAATTGTCAACTTTATCCTTAATCGTTGCTATGCCAACCATGGGAATAGATTTTTACAGATATATTTTTGAATGAGTGCCCGAATTATTACCAGACATCAAATTTCAACTATCCAACTCAATACATTACGGAAATAGCAAATTATTCGTCGTCACGGCAACGGAAAATTAAAATTATTTTCACATAAAAAAGTAGCTTACTTCCTTCCCTTTCGATTGCCACTTCAGTCGTTTCAATCAGATAAGCCGTGCGTGAGTTAGAAATTGTTAACTTTATCATTAATTGTTGCTATAGAAACCACGCGAATCAAAATTTACACATATAATTTTAAATGATTGACCGAATTCTTTCCAGATATCAAATTTCAGCTCTCCAACTCAATTAATATCGGAAATCGCAAATTATTCGTCGTCACGGCAACGAAATATTAAAATTATTTTCACATAAAAAAGGAGCTTACTCCATTCCCTTTCGATTGCCACCTCACTCGTTTCAATCAGATAAGCCGTTCGCGAGTTAAAAATGATCAACTTTGTACTCAATCGTTGCTATGGTAATCATCAGAATCAAAATTTATAAAAAATATTTTTGAATGATTGACCGAATTCTTCCCATATATCAACTTTCAACTGTCCAACTCAAACATTAACGTAAATAGCTAGTTGTTCGTCGTCATGCCAACGAAATGTCGAAATTATTTTGAAATAAGAAAATTGCTTAATTCCTTCCCTTTCGATTGCCACCTCACTCGATTTAATCAGATAAGCCGTTCTCAAATAATAACAAACCTAAGCAAATTTTAAATCAGACCATTCATTGTGATTTACCCCGTACACTAACTAATGGAATAAAACCATTCTATGCAGCTTTGCACCGTCATCGAAAAACAGTTAAAAATGGTTCTGAATGCCCAATTCTTCAAGTTATATGTTCCGTAATCCACACGGGAAGGTCTATAGACGCGTTGCCCGGTACTTTTCAAGCCCAAAACGGTCCAGAAACCCTAAAATTCTCGCAAGAAAAACAGGCATTTAGGCGACATTTAGACCCTTCATATTATAATACATTTCTCCGTATAAACTGATTTTTAAACCCATTTGCAGGGTCTCAGAAAGATAAAAAAAATTGGTATTTAGTGCTTAAATCGCCCAATGAAATGCACCATAATTAAAAATATAAAGTCCATTCTGTCTTTTCCATGTATATTCCAAGCCGAAATGGGCCCAGGATCTCTCCAAAATCACTAAAAAATACTGACATTTTTGTATAATTCTGACAGGTCATATTTTTTAATTTCGACGTAAAGATAGGCTGCTTCAACTGATTTTCCAAGGCAGACTATTAATATATGCATTTTTTAAAATTTTTCCTGCACCGATGCTAAAAGAGCTTTTTATTTATAACTTTAACGAAAAAATATGTAATTTTAATTAGTGTGGAGTGTTCTCAGATGATGTAGGAAGAAAATAAACCAAAAAAGAGCTGTTAAATAAGAGAAATAATACATAATAATGCCATTTAAAGATGAATTTTGATGAAAAAAAAACAGAAAAAATGAGTTTTTACCCCCTAAATCAGGCCCTGGATCACCCATTCGGGATTCATGTTAAAGCCTGATTATATCCCCAAGGGATAGCGTTGAAAAAGTTGGAAGAAATTAGATAGGAAAAGATACAGAGTGATTCAAATGTAGAGATGTCATGAAAAAAAATCGTAAAAAATCTAAATTTAATTATCGATTGCTCCTTTCCTATTAAGAATGAAGGAACAAAAAAATACGTTTATAACGTAGTTCGGCGAGGTCTTTCCGATGAGGTACATGGGATTTCGATTTGAATCCATTTTGACCCCCAAAAAAATTGACAACCGTCAAAAATTTGCATGAAAAATCGTAATTTCCACTTTTTCCCAAATTTTTCCAATTTCCAGTCGTTTTAGGTATAGGTAAATGTATTGCAAAAAGAAAGTATTTGAGATTCTTTAGTTTTAAGTTCAAATACGTTTTTTTGTCCGAGGTTCCGGCGACCGAGTTATTTGGTGCCAAAGAGGGGTCTGCAAACGGCATTTTTCGACATAAAAAAATTCAAAAGAATTACTTCCCATTTTCCGAATATCGCCAGTTTCAATAGGGTTCTGAAGCTCCCGGTCCTCTACAACCTCTGAAAATTTAAATCGATTTAATTAAGTTTTGCGACCTGTAATCGATTCCATAGGAATTCGCGGAAATTTCGACTTTGACGGTTAATAACTCCGAAACGGTACGCCTCGTATAACTGAATTTTTTACCGAAGCTAGACGCACTATCCCTCTATTAACCCAGAAAATTTGAACGTTCCACCTGTAACCGTCTCGGAGAAAAAAATTTGAGATTGCCGAAAAACACGATTTGTCAACCAACATACATTTTCCTGAGTGACGGGTCGGTATATAGAGCGCTGTTGGCGCTCTATAACTAGTACGGGTAGACCGCCTAATCGCCCCCGAGGGGGCTCTATAAGGTCGGTAATGATGCAGAATAGACCGCCCTTGGTAACCATGTCTCTACACACATACAAACACCACACATAGAATCTACTTTTGCCAAAAAAAACTTTTCGGACACCCTGTATACATACATACAAACATAAAAACATATTAATACAAATGTATTCGATTTGCGTGAAATCCGACCTAATAAAGTTTATCTAAGTAATAATAGGAGTATTTGCCCATACCAAGACTTTTTGGACACCCTGTATACATTCAAACTAACACCCACACGTTTAAATAGGAATATAGTCGATTTACTTAAAATCCGGATTAAGTAGGTTTATCTCGGTACTAGTACAAGGATTTGCCCATACCAAGACTTTTCGGACACCCTGTATACACACATACAAACATAAACACATATTAATACAAATATTTTCGATTGGCGTAAAATCCGACCTAATACAGTTCATCTAAGTAATAATAGGAGTATTTGCCCATACCAAGGCTTTTTGGACACCCTGTATACATTCAAACTAACACCCAAACGTTTAAATAGGAATATAGTCGATTTACTTAAAATCTGAATTAAGTAGGTTTATCTCGGTACTAGTAGAAGTATTTGCCCATACCAAGACTTTTCGGATACCCTGTATACATACATACAAACATAAACACATATTAATACAAATATAATCGATTTGTGTGAAATTCGACCTAATAAAGTTTATCTAAATAATGTGGCGTACTTTTAAGGGAAAACTTAGTTTTCCTCACAAAGGTACCCACTTGCGTACGGCAGCTCTTCGTCGGTAGAACAGATGGTCATCGGCTAGGAACACTTACGCTTTTTAAAGGCGCCACTCACTTTTTCCTTTAATGGATTCGTTTCAGAGCTTCTGAACTGAGAAACCAAGCTCTTTTAGGATTAATAGTTAGTAATAAATAAATAAATAAATAGACTACCTGAGATTAGCTTCAATCAATTTAATTAGCGAATTTTGCCAAAGGAGGAACAAAAAATATGTTTATAAATACCAAATAACATAGTTTAAAAATGCATTTGTTCTCATAAAAATAAATATAATGCAGTGAAGCCAAAATTACCGACTTATAGTAATATATACATAACCCCTATCTTTGGCCAAAGATTACCCCAATGTTATGTACATTTATGTACAAAAATATATTTAAAAGTCGCATGTGAATTTAATTTTAAAATAATCAGAAGGCTAGCTTACACAGGTAAATATGTAATATATGTAAAGAATGAATTTAAGAAATTAAGAGGATATCACGAAAGTTATAGTATAAAAAAATTACGCAATTAAAAAAAATGGAATAGACTGGCCTTAGGTTCTGGTGGGAGCTTCTAGAGTGTCCCCTGCATCCTGTGAAACAGACACTTGTTGGTGGCTAAATGTTAGGCCGCCAATCCTGATTACTACGGACAGCTATTTCTCTGATAGTTTATGAGAAAAGTGGAGGAAAACGTGCTGTGAAACGTAGACACCTCTCTAGCGCCTCTCTAACACCCTATCTAACGCCTCTCTAAAATCCTATCTAGCACCTCTCTAAAACCCTGTAAATAATATATACAATAACCAAAACGTTCGAAATCGTTAAAGAAATTTAACGGCTTACCTCTAGGTTGAGGGGATCTGCCTTACTATGCACGTGGCGAATAAGAAATTAAAACGGGACTTCTCCCAGGAAGAATAATCATGAATCGGCAAAAAGACAATAATATGTAAGTAATCAGACACTACTTCACATTAAAATAATTGGTGCATAAAATAGCACTATAAAGGCAAAAAACTTCAGTCAGAAAAATCATGACTCCTCACACGATTAGCAAAATCGGAGTGTCTCGAAAAACGCTGGTACGTCGATCTACGAGTACCACGCATGGATACTAGACGACATCTCGTCTGCTTGGATGCAACCGTAAAGATTTTTCGGAAGTTGGCGAATGCGCTGGATCATGGAAATTTACAAAAATATTAAGAATTAATAAGGGGCAATGTAGTGGTTAAAGATTTAACCGCTACATTGCCCCTCTCGAAAAGAAAAAAATTAAAGACTACAAAGTGGACTTTACATTTTTTTTAAGATTCATATTACCATAATATGATATGTGAGGTAAATATTAACAGTTTACGATAATCTAATAATAAAAAATATAAGTAACCTTAGAACTTACGAAAAAATATACAAAAACTGCAGTGCACAAAATAGTGTTGTCAAAATTTTAGTATTGATAACTCTCGCGTATCACTCGTCCCCCGGGGAGATTACAGTCGGTAGGTCACTATCGGTAGGTCACAAATCAGGTAAGGTCACTAAATTGGTAAGTCCACTAACATCTGACAACTATTTGCCTAGCACTATTATTACTACCAACACTCACTAATAATTTCATATCAGCTAATTCAATATATTTACAACTAAATCTATTTACAGCCTATAAGAAATTAGAAACATCACTTATAGTAGAAAAACCATCGGTTATAAGAAACTGAAATAACCTAAAATGATTTAGTATTTAAAATTTCTCACGGTATATAAACCAAACTATTTAAGTTAATTACTAGAAAAATAGTACCGATAATTTTTAAGTGTCAAGCAGGGTCTAATGAAACTGAAGTTGCGGCAAGGTGCCCGCGTGCATTTACTTAAAATCTGAATTAAGTAGGTTTATCTCGGTACTAGTAGAAGTATTTGCCCATACCAAGACTTTTCGGATACCCTGTATACATACATACAAACATAAACACATATTAATACACATATAATCGATTTGTGTGAAATTCGACCTAATAAAGTTTATCTAAATAATGTGGCGTACTTTTAAGGGAAAACTTAGTTTTCCTCACAAAGGTACCCACTTGCGTACGGCAGCTCTTCGTCGGTAGAACAGATGGTCATCGGCTAGGAACACTTACGCTTTTTAAAGGCGCCACTCAGTTTTTCCTTTAATGGATTCGTTTCAGAGCTTCTGAACTGAGAAACCAAGCTCTTTTAGGATTAATAGTTAGTAATAAATAAATAAATAAATAGACTACCTGAGATTAGCTTCAATCAATTTAATTAGCGAATTTTGCCAAAGGAGGAACAAAAAATATGTTTATAAATACCAAATAACATAGTTTAAAAATGCATTTGTTCTGATAAAAATAAATATAATGCAGTGAAGCCAAAATTACCGACTTATAGTAATATATACATAACCCCTATCTTTGGCCAAAGATTACCCCAATGTTATGTACATTTATGTACAAAAATATATTTAAAAGTCGCATGTGAATTTAATTTTAAAATAATCAGAAGGCTAGCTTACACAGGTAAATATGTAATATATGTAAAGAATGAATTTAAGAAATAAAGAGGATATCACGAAAGTTATAGTATAAAAAAATTACGCAATTAAAAAAATGGAATAGACTGGCCTTAGGTTCTGGTGGGAGCTTCTAGAGTGTCCCCTGCATCCTGTGAAACAGACACTTGTTGGTGGCTAAATGTTAGGCCGCCAATCCTGATTACTACGGACAGCTATTTCTCTGATAGTTTATGAGAAAAGTGGAGGAAAACGTGCTGTGAAACGTGGACACCTCTCTAGCGCCTCTCTAACACCCTATCTAACGCCTCTCTAAAATCCTATCTAGCACCTCTCTAAAACCCTGTAAATAATATATACAATAACCAAAACGTTCGAAATCGTTAAAGAAATTTAACGGCTTACCTCTAGGTTGAGGGGATCTGCCTTACTATGCACGTGGCGAATAAGAAATTAAAACGGGACTTCTCCCAGGAAGAATAATCATGAATCGGCAAAAAGACATAATAATATGTAAGTAATCAGACACTACTTCACATTAAAATAATTGGTGCATAAAATAGCACTATAAAGGCAAAAAACTTCAGTCAGAAAAATCATGACTCCTCACACGATTAGCAAAATCGGAGTGTCTCGAAAAACGCTGGTACGTCGATCTACGAGTACCACGCATGGATACTAGACGACATCTCGTCTGCTTGGATGCAACCGTAAAGATTTTTCGGAAGTTGGCGAATGCGCTGGATCATGGAAATTTACAAAAATATTAAGAATTAATAAGGGGCAAGGTAGTGGTTAAAGATTTAACCGCTACATTGCCCCTCTCCAAAAGAAAAAAATTAAAGACTACAAAGTGGACTTTACATTTTTTTTAAGATTCATATTACCATAATATGATATGTGAGGTAAATATTAACAGTTTACGATAATCTAATAATAAAAAATATAAGTAACCTTAGAATTTACGAAAAAATATACAAAAACTGCAGTGCACAAAATAGTGTTGTCAAAATTTTAGTATTGATAACTCTCGCGTATCACTCGTCCCCCGGGGAGATTACAGTCGGTAGGTCACTATCGGTAGGTCACAAATCAGGTAAGGTCACTAAATTGGTAAGTCCACTAACATCTGACAACTATTTGCCTAGCACTATTATTACTACCAACACTCACTAATAATTTCATATCAGCTAATTCAATATATTTACAACTAAATCTATTTACAGCCTATAAGAAATTAGAAACATCACTTATAGTAGAAAAACCATCGGTTATAAGAAACTGAAATAACCTAAAATGATTTAGTATTTAAAATTTCTCACGGTATATAAACCAAACTATTTAAGTTAATTACTAGAAAAATAGTACCGATAATTTTTAAGTGTCAAGCAGGGTCTAATGAAACTGAAGTTGCGGCAAGGTGCCCGCGTGCATCAGCCGATTACACTTGCACAAAATTTTGACACTGAACCACGCCAAGGCGAGGTGAGTTACGCTAAGGTATGCTTAGCGGAGTTTTGCCCTAGGCAAATACCTAAGCCAAAACGCAAAAGAAAAAGAGATAAGGTAATTACATTGAAGATAAGGCACGGTAATTTTGACCAAGTTATAACTTCAATCAAAATTTACTTTAAAAATTTTTAGGTAGAAAATAAAGGTAAGAACTTATGAGGAAAGAGATCTTTGGGTATCTTCTATATCCTCAGAATGTCCATGGTAAGGCAATAAATCTTTAACGTGCCACTTGCCTACTTTAGAACCGTCTAGGTTTTTTAATTCATAGACCAACGCAGATAATTTTTTAGAGACAAGAGATAAGATATGTTTAGGACTAAGTTTTGCAGCAAATTTGTTCGCAGCATTAGATAACATCTTGTTCGGACGCCATACTTTTTCACCTACATTAAAACAGACATCCCGTTTCCGGAGATTATAGGACCTAGAATTCCTTTCAAATGCAGAATGCAGTTTCTGGCGTATTTCTGCGAACAGATTACGAAACTCAGTTAAATTTTCGGCGTAGGTATTCCTATCACCAGGCAATATTTCGGAAGATTGGTCTTGGGGAGGATGATCATAATAATCACCAGATAAAGGAACATGTCGCCCAAACATTAAATATGAAGGAGGAAAACCAGTTACTTCGTGAACTGCAGTATTAATAGCCTGCCTAATTTCAGCAATATGTAGATCCCAATCTTCATGTTTATCCACGTAACATCTGATAGCAGTAGTTATAGTTTTGTTGTTTCTTTCCACAAAATTGCATTGTGGTGAGTAAAACGGAGTAAACCACTGTTTGACATGATATTTTCACATAGATTTTTAAGGTTATGACTAGAAAAATTGGTTGCGTTGTCACAGATAAGGATCTGAGGCACACCAAATATAAGAAAAATCTGATTTTCTAAGAGATCTACAATAAGATTAGACTTAGAATGTTTAAGAGGAAAAGTAAAAGTGTATTTCGAAAACCAATCAGCAGCTACTAGCAACCATTTATTGCCTCTTTTTGAGCGTGGAAAGGGACCAATAAAATCTAAAGAAATAATCTGACCAGGTAAGTCAACAATTTTTTCCTTCCCCATGGTACCAATCTTAGGTAAGTTTGAATGTTTCTGCGTACCGCACACCAAACATTTACGAATAAACTTTAAAATTTGTGACCTCATCTGAGGCCAATAGTACAATTCTTGAACATGAAACAAAGTCTTCCGAAAACCAAAATGTCCACTGGTTGGAGGATTATGACAATTTTCGATGACCTTATCCCTCTGAGGTTTTGGAATCAAGAGTTTCCATTCCTGTTTATTAAAATAATAAGAGGAACGACAAGGAATAAATTTTTGGACTAAGTCACCTTCAATCCGCCATTGAGGATACTTTTCAGGACTTTTACGAATATTGTCACGAAGAGAGATATACCAGGGATCAAGAGATGAGAAATCAACAGATAAGGAAGATACTTGTAGAGGCAGTGTTTGTGAGGTAGATGGACTGTCCATGTCCATATTATCTGGGAGAGAATAAGGTATACGACTTAAGGCATCTGGAACAATGTGCACTGAGCCTTTTCTATGCTGTAAGTCAAAAGTGTGCTGCCTTAATCTAAGCAACCAGCGACAAAGTTCACCAGAGGGAGTTTTAAGATTATTAAGCCAAAGCAAACTGAAATGATCGGTGATTACGGTAAAACGCGTACCTTCTACCCAAGGTCTAAATTTTTCTATGCAGAATATAACTGCCAAACATTCCCGTTCGGTCACCGAATAATTTCTTTCTGCTCTGGACAAGGAACGGCTTGCATAAGCTATGACTTTTTCTTCTCCGTCTATAAACTGAGTCAACATTCCTCCAATACCAACATCGGAAGCGTATGACTGAACATAAAATTTTTGACTGAAATCTGGTTGAGCTAGAATAGGTGCACTTACTAATTTTTGCTTGATACACAAAAACGCGGCTTCAGCTTCGTCGTTCCAACTGATAGCTTCTTTTTTCTTTTTGCCTTTCAGAAGTGAATTTAAGGGACTTACAAGAGACGAGAAATCTTTGATAAACCTGCGATACCATGAACACATTCCTATGAAACGCTTAACTTCAGTCGAAGTGCGGGGGCGTGGATAATTCAACATACAATCAACCTTACAAGGGTCGGTGGCTAAAGAATTATTTCCAACAATAAAACCTAGGTACTTTAAAGATGTCTTAAAAAATTGACATTTTTCAAGGTTAATAGTAAGGCCTGCATCCTTTAGTAAATTTTTTGCAGTTGTCAGTAACTCAATATGGTGTTCCCAAGTAGGAGAACAAAGTAAAATATCGTCTAGATAAGAGAATATATACGGTTCGTACTTAGGTCCAAAAATTGAATCTACCAACCTTTGTTGAGTTTGCGCAGCATTGCACAAGCCAAAAGGAATTACCCTAAATTGAAAGTGTCCGCGACCAATTATAGAAAAAGCAGTTTTTTCTTTAGATGCGTCATCCAAAGGAATTTGCCAAAATGCTTTTCGCAGATCTATAGAGGAAATAAACTTGGCATTACGCAAGTTATGTAAGATACGATCTACGTGAGCCAAGGGAAAACTATCATGTTTAGTCAAATTATTCAAAAAACGTCCATCAAAACAAAATCTATATTCACCGTTTGGTTTTTTAACTAATAAGGTTGGAGAACACCAAGGACTTTGAGATTCCTCAACTACACCTAATTTAATCATAGAGTCTAACTCTTTGTTTAGAATTTCTTGCATGTACGGAGAAAGTAGATAAGGTTTCTTTTTAAAAGGGGGGTTGTCACCGGTATCTATATTTAGTTTAATTTTATTTGTTCTCCCTAACTTATCGTTACTATCAATTTCTTTAAAGGAATCTAAAACTTTTTGAGCTTCTATTTTTTGAGTAGGAGATAAATCATCTACAGTGCAAAGTTTAGGAATACAAAATTTATTTGTTATTGTAGAAGTAGTACTAATTTCCATTTCATTACTATGAATAAACCAACTATTATTTTTGAAATCCATTACTAAATTAAACTGTTTTGCAAAATCAATCCCAAAAATAAATGCATGCGTTACAGAAGGTACAATTAAAACTTTGATTATTTTACAACAATCATTAATAAAAATAGGCAAATCAGAGACACCAACAACTTTTTGCTGTGTACCGTCTGCTGTGCGAACATTAGAATCTACTACTGACTGAATCTTGATTTTTAATTTTTTCAAAATTTTTATTCCACTTGATCCAACAATAGAAGAGTTAGCTCCAGAATCTAATAAAACTGTGATATCTTGATCATAAAGACGAACTGAGATATAAGGTCTGTTATCATTAACTTTGTTAATAAATAGAGGTAGTATTTCGTTACTTGTTTTAGGTGTTTTGAAAAAATTAGAGACATATATAAGCCATTTGTTCCAATCAGATTTATCAAAATAGGACTTTGTGGTTAACTTTCCATCAAAGTACCGACCACGGGCAGTGCTTGATGGACTATTTAGTTTTTTGAACAATTTTTACAAGAATTAGTCTTGACATTGGGCTCGCCGCAGCGATAACAAAATATTTTTCTTTTTTCCGTACACGAATTATAGGTATGATTAGGTAACCGACAATTGAAACAAATAATTTTATTTTTAGATATAGATTGAGATTCCTTGTTATCCAAAGCATCAGAAGGTTTATCTACATTTTCTGATTTCTTAAATTTCCTATCAGCATTAGAGGTATTTTGGTTATCAAAACGAGAAGATTTTTTATTAAAATTTTTATAGTTACTTCGAGTGTCACGTTGTCGTGAACCACTTTGTTGATCCGAATCAGATAAATAAAATAATTGAGGTAATTTTTTAGTAGTCTTGGAAGCTTCTTACAATCTTTTACACAAAATAGATAATTCATTGACAGTATCAATAGAATGTAAGGCAAGTTGATTGATATATTCAGGTAATAAATTTTTTCGAATATATTTCACCTTAGTGACCTCCGCTGGAGACGTAGATAAGCGACAAAATAAGTTTTCTAAATGCGCCATAAAAATAGTGACTGATTCATTTCGCCTCTGCTTTCTCTGCCTTATTTGTTCCCAGACATCGTCGTCTGCATAAGGAGGTAAAAAATCTTTCTTTAAACGAGATACTAAAGAAGGCCAATCTGTAATACTAGATTTAATGCTACGGTACCATATGAATGCATCACCAACAAAAAATTCAACAGCTGAGTTAATTAATTCATTTTCTGAAACATCACGAGCCTGAGCAAGATCAGAAACTCTTTCTAAGAAGTAAAAAACACTTTTTGTATCCCCATTAAATTTAATTCCCCAAGAAGATATTGGTTGTTTACTGGCTGTACATGTGACAACAGGATTAACATTAACTATCGGTGGAGAGGTATGAGTAAGATTATTTAAATTAGGATTTGATGAGGGCGACTCCTCTGAAGCTTTTTCATCTAAATCTGACTCTACTTTAAGACACGTTGCATAAGATTCGTTACGAAATTTAATTGCATCGCCATCATCGGCTTCCGGAATTTTGATTCTTTTTATTCGGCCGCATAAATGGGCTAATCTTGACTTAACGCGAAGGTAAGTACTATCGGTAGCACTTCCTTCAAAATCTGAAATAATATTTTCAATAGATGCAATACTTTTGTTTATTTCTGCTCGTTCGGTTCTAAAATCGGATATATACGCTTCTATACAAATCTGACTTCCAGGTATCTGAATTTCTTTTTTGAAAAGTCTAGACAAAATTTTTCTTTTTTCTACCACGTTACGGTCGGTATAAACAGACCTAATATTTAGTTCATAATGGAGTTCATAATCTAAGAGGTGATTAATTTGAAATTTATCAACTGTGGCAGCCATATTTAAAATTTTTCTTTTCAGATAAGTATTCCAAAAAACTTCTTAAAAATTTTTAATTAACGTTAGGAATTAAATAATTCAAGTATGTTATAAAAGACTACAAAAAAACAAATTCAAAATATTTGGACAACCGGTATATAATTTTTAAAGTCAACCTGTATAGTTGCTTATGCAAAGATCACGTTTGAGACAACCTGTACGTAAATTAAAATTTAGTCACAAAATAAATATAAACTTTGGTCAGGCAAAAGCAAATTTTTAGGTAACAATTGAAATCTGAAATAACCGATAACTGCTTAAAACTTTTTAATTATAAATCTTAAATACTGGTTTTAATTTTGAAATAATGTTTTATTCTATTCAAATAAGATGCATTCTGTAAATAATATAAAATATTACTTTACTACAGTGTTCCTCAAGACGTATACATTTTCAACAAATATGCTTTTTTGTACCGGTAAAGGAATGCAAGAAAAAATGGTTTAGCCAAACAACTCAAGGACGCGACGTTCGCAATTATCAATTCAGCAAATATATAATTTAATTTGAAAATTAGGGGAAACAAAATTTTTAAAATAATTTTTAGGGAATCAAAATTTTTATTAATAAATAATTGGCCAAAATATTAATCAATATTAAAATCACTATAATTAATAAATGATATACACCATTGTTTGTGTGTAGGTATGAGTATTTTTATAAGACAGAAAAAGACAGAAAGAGAATCAGTAAAAATACATATTGCGAATAGTCAGTTTTTGGGGAAAATATAAAAATTTATGGATAAACAAGCCTGAAAGAAAATTTGAAAATTAAGAAAAAATGTTATGGGGTTTTGAAACTAATCTCAGTAGATAAAATACAAAAAATAAAATCTAAGCGTAAGCACTCAAGCCCCACGCCTATGGGCGCTATTTTATGTGGCGTACTTTTAAGGGAAAACTTAGTTTTCCTCACAAAGGTACCCACTTGCGTACGGCAGCTCTTCGTCGGTAGAACAGATGGTCATCGGCTAGGAACACTTACGCATTTTAAAGGCGCCACTCGGTTTTTCCTTTAATGGATTCGTTTCAGAGCTTCTGAACTGAGAAACCAAGCTCTTTTAGGATTAATAGTTTGTAATAAATAAATAAATAGACTACCTCAGATTAGCTTCAATCAATTTAATTAGCGAATTTTGCCAAAGGAGGAACAAAAAATATGTTTATAAATACCAAATAACATAGTTTAAAAATGCATTTGTTCTGATAAAAATAAATATAATGCAGTGAAGCGAAAATTCCCGAGTTATAGTAATATATACATAACCCCTATCTTTGGCCAAAGATTACCCCAATGTTATGTACATTTATGTACAAAAATATATTTAAAAGTCGCATGTGAATTTAATTTTAAAATAATCAGAAGGCTAGCTTACACAGGTAAATATGTAATATATGTAAAGAATGAATTTAAGAAATTAAGAGGATATCACGAAAGTTATAGTATAAAAAAATTACGCAATTAAAAAAAATGGAATAGACTGGCCTTAAGTTCTGGTGGGAGCTTCTAGAGTGTCCCCTGCATCCTGTGAAACAGACACTTGTTGGTGGCTAAATGTTAGGCCGCCAATCCTGATTACTACGGACAGCTATTTCTCTGATAGTTTATGAGAAAAGTGGAGGAAAACGTGCTGTGAAACGTGGACACCTCTCTAGCGCCTCTCTAACACCCTATCTAACGCCTCTCTAAAATCCTATCTAGCACCTCTCTAAAACCCTGTAAATAATATTTACAATAACCAAAACGTTCGAAATCGTTAAAGAAATTTAACGGCTTACCTCTAGGTTGAGGGGATCTGCCTTACTATGCACGTGGCGAATAAGAAATTAAAACGGGACTTCTCCCAGGAAGAATAATCATGAATCGGCAAAAAGACATAATAACATGTAAGTAATCAGACACTACTTCACATTAAAATAATTGGTGCATAAAATAGCACTATAAAGGCAAAAAACTTCAGTCAGAAAAATCATGACTCCTCACACGATTAGCAAAATCGGAGTGTCTCGAAAAACGCTGGTACGTCGATCTACGAGTACCACGCATGGGTACTAGACGACATCTCGTCTGCTTGGATGCAACCGTAAAGATTTTTCGGAAGTTGGCGAATGCGCTGGATCATGGAAATTTACAAAAATATTAAGAACTAATAAGGGTAGTAGTGGTTAAAGATTTAACCGCTACAATAATAATAGGAGTATTTGCTCATACAAGACTTTTTGGACACCCTGTATACATTCAAACTAACACCCACACGTTTAAATAGGAATATAGTCGATTTACTTAAAATCCGAATTAATTAGGTTTATCTCGGTTGTAGTAGAAGTATTTGCCCATACCAAGACTTTTCGGACATCCTGTATACGTATATACAACACATATAAAAACAAATATAATCGATTTGCATGAAATCCGGTTTAATTACATTTATCCTGGTACTACTAGGAGTATTTGCTCAAACCAACACTTATTGGACAGCCTGTATACAGACATATATTTCCGTACACATAGAAATGCAAATATATACGATTTGCTTTAAATCCGACAATTAAGTTTATAGTTGTACAAATAGCAAAGGAATTTGTCCATACAAAGACTTTTCGGACATCCTGTACTGTACAGGGTCTTCCAACGAGGACTGAACAGGGGCTCATTTTTGAGCTTCCTTGTATTTAAAGAAAAATCTAAAATAGCCAATCGATGTACTTTTTCCTGCAGAATTCAAAAATGAAACCAAAAATTTATTTGAACCAGAAACAAAAGAGTTACGCTATGGATAAGGTGTTTTTTAAATGGAACATAGCTTTTTTTATACGATTTTCGGAACGAGTGATTTTTTTTATGTCCGTTCTGATTAAAATATTTAATATTGTGACAGCTATTTTTATTAAATTTTAATGTTTTATCCAGTATAATTTAACTTCAACCTGTTTGAAACATACACTAGGTAATAAAGGTAAAATCACCTTGAAATCCTTCAAAGTCAAAAAATTTGACAAATTTACTATATTGCCGAAATGAAATATTCATTAGATGAGAGATTGCAGATTTGTAGAACAAGATAACAATCTGCAATCTCTCATCTAATGAATATTTCATTTCGGCAATATTATAGTAAATTTGTCAAATTTTTTGACTTTGAAGGATTTCAAGGTGATTTTACCTTTATTACCTAGTGTATGTTTCAAACAGGTTGAAGTTAAATTATACTGGATAAAACATTAAAATTTAATAAAAATAGCTGTCACAATATTAAATATTTTAATCAGAACGGACATAAAGAAATCACTCGTTCCGAAAATCGTATAAAAAAGCTATGTTCCATTTAAAAAACACTTTATCGATAGCGTAACTCTTATGTTTCTGGTTCAAATAAATTTTTGGTTTCATTTTTGAATTTTGCAGGAAAAAGTACATCGATTGGCTATTTTAGATTTTTCTTTAAATACAAGGAAGCTCAAAAATGACCCCATGTTCAGTCCTCGTTGGAAGACCCTGTACATACATACAAACACAACAAACACGACACAGTAATTTAAATATTTTATATTTTTATATTTTTGCGATTGAAAACCGGCTCAATTACGTTTATATTCGTACTAATTGCAAAGATGTTTGCGCATACAAAGACATTTTGGACATTCTGTATACATACCAACATATAAACAGCCACACAAAGGAATACAAAATTTACGTTTTCCTTGAAATAAGACTCATTTAAGTTTTTCTTCGTTCTAATGACAAAGATATTTGCGCATACAAAGACTTTTTGGACATTCTGTATACATACAAACATAAACAACCACACAAAGGAATAAAAAAGTTACGATTTCCTTGAAATAAGGCTCAATTATTCTTCTCTTCTTGCTAATGACAAAGATATTTGCGCATACAAATACTTTTCGGACACCCTGTAGACATATGTACAACCATTCACATGCCCGAAAGGTATAAAATGTGTTTTCGAATCGTTCTGGTTACTTTAAAACGATCGGAATCTAGTCATTTCCCTAAAATTAAATTAAAATGATTCAATAATAATTAATATTCTCCCAAAGGTATACACGCTCATGGTTAGAAAATAAAATGCATATTTCTAGATTTTTTCGAAGCCACTGTGCTCCATATTAGAATCTTCAATGATGCTTTGTAGCGTCATAGGAAAATCGCTAGATTGCGTAGAGCGCCTAATCGCCCCCGAGGGGGCTCTGTAATGTCGGTAATATCATCATTGTCATGCCCTGAAAGTTTCGTGTTTCTAGGCCATGTATTAAGGAAGATATCACACTCCTACGGACTGATGATGCAGAATAGAGCGCCCTTCGTAACCGTATCGCTATATACATACAAACACCTATTACATATAAATACAATATGTACGATTTCGCTGAAACCCTACTAAATTAAGCTTGTCATCTTTCGATCGGCTTTGAACCATACATTAGATAACATCATCTTCCTGAAATGGTCGAGCTGGATGAAGATTGGTGGCGAGCCCTTCGGGCACGCCACTGATGTCTCTATGGAAAAAAATTGTGCTTACATATTATGAACGTCGCTTCTATCCATCTAAGAAGCCGTCCGCGAGTTGTAAGTTGTTAACTTTACCCCTAATCGTTGCTATGGCAATCATTAAAATTGAAAATTGCAAAAATATTTTTCAATGATTGACCGAATTCTACTTAGATGCGAAATTTCTACTCTGCAACTCAATAAATAACGGAGAAATCAAATTGATCGTCGTCATGACTACCAAAAATCGAAATTAGTTTCAAATAAAAAAGTAGTTTACTTCCATCCCTTTCGATAGCCACCTCACTCGTTCCAATCGCAGAAGGCGTCCGCGAGTTATAAATTGTCAAATTTATCCTTAATCGTTGCTATGCCAACCATGGGAATCGATTTTTCCGGATATATTTTTGAATGATTGACCGAATTCTTCCCAGATATCAGTTTTCAACTCTTCAACTCAATAAATAATGGAAATAGCAAACTGTTCGTCGTCATGGCAACGAAATGTCATAATTATTTTCACATAAAAAGTAGCTTACTTCGTTCCCTTTCGATTGCCACCTCACTCGTTTCAATCAGATCAGCCGTACGTGAGTTAGAAATTGTCAACTTTATCCTTAATCGTTGCTATAGAAACCATGCTAATCAAAATTTACACATATAATTTTGAATGATTGACCGAATTCTTCCCATATATCAAATTTCAACTCTCTAACTCAATAAATATCGGAAATAGCAAATTTTTCGTCGTCATGCCAACGAAATGTCGAAATTATTTTCAAATACAATAGCTTACTTCCTCCCCTTTCGATTGCCACATCACTCTTTTCAATCGAATAAGTCATTCCCAATTAATAACAAATCTACGCAAAATTTAAATCAGACCCGTCATTGTGATTTACCCCGTATATTACCTAATGGAATAAAGCCTTTCTATGATGCTTTGCCGCGTCATCGAAAAATTGTTAAAATTGGTATTTAATGACTAATTGTTCAAATTATTTGTTCCGGAATCCACACGGGAGGGTCTACAGAGGCATTGCCCGGTATTTGTCAAGTCGGAAACGGTTCAGAAACCATAAAATCTCGCAAGAGAAACTGACATTTTTGCGACATTTCGACCCTTCATATTTTAATACATTTCTCCGTATGAAAGTGATTTTGACATGCATTTGCAGCGTCTCAGAAAGATAAAAAAAATTGGTTTTTAATGCTTAAATCGTCCAATGAAATGTATTGTAATTAAAAATATAAAGTCCGTTTTACCTTTGCCATGTATATTTCAAGCCGAAGTCGGCCCAGGAAGCTTCCAATATCGCTACAAAAACTTATTTTCATGACATTTTGACAGGTCATATTTTAATTTCGATGTAAAGAGTTCAATTGTTTTTTCAAGGCACGGCTTTTAATATATGTACTTTTTAAAATTTTTCCTGCAGCGATGCGAAAAAAGGTATTTATTTATAACTTTAACGAAGAAATATGGAATTTTAATTAGTTAGAAGTGTTCTCAGATGATAAGGGATGAAAATAAACCAAAAAAGAGCTGTTAAATAAGAGAAATAATACATAATAATGCCATTTAAAGATGAATTTTGATGAAAAAAAAACAGAAAAAATGTGTTTTTACCCCCTAAATCCGGCCCAGGATCACCCATTCGGGATTCATTTTAAAGCCTGATTATATCCCCAAGGGATAGCGTTGAAAAAGTTGGAAGAAATTAGATAGGAAAAGATACAGAGTGATTCGAATATAGAGATGTCATGAAAAAAATGGTTAAAAACCGAAATTTAATTATCGATTGCTCCTTTCCTATTAAGAATTATGCAACCAAAAACTATGAAAACCACGTATTTTGGCGAGCTCTTTCCGATAAGGTACATGGGATTTCGATTTGAATCCATTTTGACCCCGAAAACATTTAAAAACCGTCAAAGATTTGCATCAAAAATTGTTATTTCCAGTTTTTCCCAAATTTTTCCAATTTCCAGTCGTTTTAGGTATAGGTAAATGTATTGCAAAAAGAAAGTATTTGAGATTCTTTAGTTTTATGTTCAAATCCGTTTTTCTGTTGGACGCTGCGTTTTCGAGCAATGTAGAATTGAATATGGGTCTGCAAGTGCCATTTTTCGACATAAAAAAATTCAAAAGAATTACTTCCCATTTTCCGAATACCGCCAATTTCAATAGGGTTCGGAACACCCCGGTCTTCTACAACCTCTGAAAATTTAAATCGATTTAATTAACTTTTGCGACCTGTAATCGATTTCAACGGAAATCGCGGAAATTTCGACTTTGACGTTTAATAACTCCGAAACGGAACACCCTGTATAACTGAATTTTTTACCGAAGCTAGCCGCACTATCCCTCTATTGACCCAGAAAATTTGACTGGCCCACCTCTAACCGTTTTCGAGAAAAAAAATCGAAAATGTGCAAATGTCAAAACCAACGACAACGAACACACATTTCTGAGTGACGGGGCGTTATATAGAGCGCTGTTGGCGCTCTATAACTAGATTGCGTAGAGCGCCTAATCGCCCCCCGAGGGGGCTCTATAAGGTCGGTAATATCATCATTGTCATGCCCTGAAATTTCGTGTTTCTAGGCCATGTATTAAGGAAGATATCACACTCCTACGGACTGATGATGCAGAATAGAGCGCCCTTCGTAACCGTATCGCTACATACATACAAACACCTATTACATATAAATACAATATATACGATTTCGCTGAAACCCTACTAAATTAAGCTTGTCATCTTTCGATCGGCTTGGAACCATACATTTGATAACATCATCTTCCTGAAATGGTCGAGCTGGACGAAGATTGGTGGCGAGCCCTTCGGGCACGCCACTGATGTCTCAATGAAAAAAAATTGTGCATACATATTATGAACGTCGCTTCTTTCAATCTAAGAAGCCGTTCGCGGGTTGTAAGTTGTTAACTTTACCCCTAATCGTTGCTATGGCAATCATCAAAATTGAAAATTGCAAAAATATTTTTCCTTGATTGACCGAATTCTACTTAGATGCGAAATTTCTACTCTGCAACTCAATAAATAACGGAGAAATCAAATTGATCGTCGTCTGACTACCAAAAATCGAAATTATTTTCAAATAAAAAAGTAGTTTACTTCCATCCCTTTCGATTGCCACATCACTCTTTTCAATCTAATAAGCCGTTCTCAATTAATAACAAATCTAAGCAAAATTTAAATCGTCAGTCATTGTGATTTACCCCGTATAGTACCTAATGGAATAACCTTTCTCTGATGCTTCGCCGCGTCATCGAAAATTGTTAAAATTAGTATTTAATGAGTAAGTCTTCAAATTATGTTCCGGAATTCACACGGGAATGCCTATAGAGACATTGCCCGGTATTTGTCATGCCGAAAACGATTGAGAAACCCTAAAATCTCGCAAGAAAAACGGGCATTTTTGCGACATTTTGACACTTCATATTTGAATACATTTCTCCATATAAAAGTGATTTTGAAATCCATTTGCATGGCCTCAGAAAAATAAAAAAAATGGTATTTAATGCTTAAATCGTCCAATGAAATGTACCGTAATTATAAATATAAAGTCCGTTTTACCTTTGCCATGTATATTTCAAGCCGAAATCGGTTCAGGAAGCTTCCAATATCGCTACAAAGTCTGGTATTTTCATGACATTTTGACAGGTCATATTTTAATTTCGATGTAAAGGGAGTCCGTTTCATTTGTTTCTCCAAGGCAAGCCATTTAAAATATGTACTTTTTAAAATTTTTCCTGCACCGATGGAAACAAAGCTCTTTATTTATAACTTTAACGCAAAAATATGGAGTTTTAATTAGTTAGCAGTGTTCTCAGATGATGAGGGAATAAAATAAACCAAAAAAGAGCTGTTAAATAAGAGAAATAATACATAATAATGCCATTTAAAGATGAATTTTGATGGAAAAAACAGAAAAAATGTGTTTTTACCCACTAAATCCGGTCCAGGATCACCCGTTCGGGATCCATTTTAAAGCCTGATTATATCCCCACGGGATAGCGTTGAAAAAGTTGGAAGAAATTAGATAGGAAAAGATACAGAGTGATTCGAATGTAGAGATGTCATGAAAAAAATGGTTAAAAACAGAAATTTAATTATCGATTGCTCCTTTCCTATTAAGAATAAAGGAACAAAAAAATATGTTTATAACGTAGTTCGGCGAGGTCTTTCCGATAAGGTACATGGGATTTCGATTTGGATCCATTTTGACCCGAAAAAAATTGACAACCGTCAAAAATTTGCATGAAAAAGCGTAATTTTCAGTTTTTCCCAAATTTTTCCAATTTCCAGTCGTTTTAGGTATAAGTAAATGTATTGCAAAAAGAAAGTATTTGAGATTCTTTAGTTTTATGTCCCAATACGTTTTTCTGTCCGATGTTCCGGCTTCACGCTATTTAGCGCCAAAGAGGGGTCTACAAAGGGCATTTTTCGACATAAAAAAATTCAAAAGAATTACTTCCCATTTTCCGAATACCGCCAGTTTCAATAGGGTTCGGAACACCCCGGTCTTCTACAACCTCTGAAAATTTAAATCGATTTAATTAAGTTTTGCGACCTGTAATCGATTTCATAGGAATTCGCGGAAATTTTGACTTTGACGTTTAATAACTCCGAAACGGAACACCCTGTATAACTGAATTTTTTACCGAAGCTAGTCACACTATCCCTCTATTAACCCAGAAAGTTTGAACGTTCCACTTGCAACCATCTCGGAGAAAAAAAATTAGATTGCCGAAAAACAGAATTGGACAACAAACATACATTTTTCTCACTGACGGGGCGTTATATAGAGCGGCCTGAAAGGCGCTCTATAATGAATATAAATAATGGTTTCTTTACCTCCAAAATAGATGATAATATTATAAATAATTCTACCGTTGTACAGTATAAGTTAAGATTATATTATTTAAATAAAACTTTAATAGTGACACAGCAATGGAATCAGTTGTATAGAAAATCTTGTATAGAAGAATGTAATTCAAATGTGTAGGTAGTATTATTAAGTATATTTTTATTATTGTTTATATGTTCAATAGGATATATATTATTCAAAGTATGTTTGTATTATAAATAAAATTCTGGAGTCAATAAAAAACATATGTATAATAAAGGTTTTTATTCATAACAATGCCTATAATTATATAACAATTTTACGTTTGCTAATGCACAATGCCATGGATTGACATTTTTGTGAAAATAACATTCTGGAATTTTCTCAAATTTACTTAATTTTGGTCATTGGCCAATGGGAATAGCGTATATGAAATATTCATCCAAAAACTTTTTTAAGAAGTTTATTTTTTCATTCCCTTTCACGTAAATTTTGGGCGATTGATAAACTTCTAACACATGCTTTAAAATATTATCAATTTCATTAAGTGCTATATTTCCAAATTCCCATTTTAGTCCATGATACTCTTCGGCCCATTTAACCATTTTGAGATCGAGAGCAGATAACATATTTTTTTGAAATGATTTAAATAGATAATTTGAGCAACGAATCCCATCATAAATCGCTAATTCTTTTGGAATGTATCCAAAGGAACAGTTGAATCCTTGAATGTCGATAAAAAGTTCTGTCTTACACTCATTCATGGTTAGTCGCTTAATGATGTTTAAATCTATAAGATTAGTGTTTAAATCCCCCCCCCACGCTTGCTTATTTAAGCACTCACCCACAGTTCTACAACCATTATTTCAAGCAAGCATCTGAAAATGTATCAACCCACAAACAACCAACAATCCCAAGAGTTTAGTAAGAAGCTCAATGCAGCTCTCATCAATGAAACCATCTACTGCATAAACAAATCCAAATCCAAATGGGTCAGCATTGGATTTTCCTTAGAGAGAAAATATATTCCTGTTGTTAAACTCTGTGGATACAAATATAATCAAAATGTGATTTTTAATGAAGATCAATGGATTTCCTTCCTAAATAATCATGGAATTATGTTGAGTTTTATTTATTCCAACAACACCGGGTGGCAACCCATGAAGGGAAATGGTTATGTGATTCACTTTGTGTTTATTGGTGATGCAAGAATAATTAAGATTACACAAGATGGCGGTAATGAAGTTTTCTTAGCTGGTGATACCATAAATGAATTAGTGAACTTGACAAATTTAATGAAATATCGTTTTGATATCTTAAAAATCCAGGAATTTTCCAAATATTACAATATTTTAGTTAGTGGAATCTCTATGAAAATGGTGATTTGTTAAAAAATGTATATGATGTTATTTCACCTATGGAAAATAGTTTAAATGTTTGCAGTGTTTTAGAATTATTAAACATTTACTCAGATTGTGTTGTAGAGGATGTAGAAACATTTGCATGTAATGAATTTGTAAAAAATTGTATTGAAAATTTATAAATATATTTTTCTTTTTATTCCTCCCACCTCCTAAATTAATATTTAAAGCTCTGAACTTACTTTAAGTCTGAACATTCTTCAACAAGATGTGGTTAGCATATCCATCTCAACGAGTAGCATATAACCTAACAAGTGCTATAGAGAATCTATCACAACACTTTAGTAATTTAGAATTTGATGCTGAACATGAAGCCGAGTATGGATTCGAAAGATTTTATACTTATGAAGAATGTATAGAAATGGGTAGAAAATATGAAAAAGCTGCAGAAGTCTGTAACATATATTTACATACTTCTGATTTAAAGTCTTTTCTGTACCCGATGAAAGAAATGGGATTTGAGGAGCATTTGGATGAAGTAAAGAAGTTTTTGTCCCCTGAAATTATTCAAGAAGTATTTGAAACCTAATTTATAACAAATAAAAAAACTTTATTTCATTTAGGTGTTTTATTCAGTCATAAATAATTATTATATAAATTGTATACATTAGTAAGTGCGCATATAGGTACATGGTGATTTAGAATGATAAAAATAATGAGCTTCTCCTTGTAACGATGGATTTTCATCAAGTTCCATGACTGGTTTTAATGAATATTTTCGGATGTATTCGGATTTCTCTCTCCCCTTCACATAAACTTGATCCGCCTTTTCTGTTAGATTCTTGATTATTTCAGAAAATTTGTGAATTGGTGTATATCCTTCATTCCAAGGAATACAGTGATGATTTTTCATTAACCATACAGCTTGTTTATGTAAGTCAGGTGGTAGGTATTTTATATCAAATGGTGATTTAAAGATATAGTGACATATTTTGTGTCCATCATAGGCAGCCAACTCTTTGGGAATAAACTTCTTATTTTCTATGTTAAATCCTTGCACATCGACAATTAATAACCTCATAATTTCAAAAATGAGAATTGTTTAATCATAGATTTCTTGTCAGAATATTCTTGTAGTTGTTGTTTTAGTTTTTCAGCTCTTCTAAAAAGTAGGATACTCGAAGTTCTAGATCTTCACCCATAATGGTAGGAAAGAATAGTAGAGCATTGATTTTATATAGTCAGGCATGCGCTTTAAAGTTGTCTAACATTTTTGGTTAATGGAATGTAGCTAAATACTTTGTCGTGCATAATAAGACAACTTAGCAGATATTTTGTCTTTAAGATCATCATGTAATTCAAACTCAACTCTCATAACAATAGGTCCGGATTCAATTGTTTCTTTCTGATGTGAACAATCGATATATACGATAGGATCATAAGTATTAAATTCCTTTGGAGAAAAAATGGGCTCTGGTGTTAATCCATAGTAAGATTTTTGAAATTGTGAAAACATTTCATATAATGATGCAAATTTATTTTTAGCAAAGTCTAAAAATAGATCGTTGTAGGGATATCTCTCAGAGTTTAAAAATACTTTGATGTTTCGTAATTTAACGTTGGAAAATAGAGACATATCAGTTGTTGATTTATCCCTTAAGTCTTTTTGAAAAGCATTTGCTACATGACGTGGGGTATTAACTTTCGTAGATGTTTTGACAGGCCAGTTATGACGATTAGTTTTTAATAATTCCGGGTATTTAGTCAGTTCCCAACTCCGGAAAGCAATTATTATATCGGTATTCTTATTAATTATTTTAGATAATGCCAATTCTTGAGGAATAGCTACTGAAATGTGAGGTATATTCCAAGTTAGCTTAGTAAGCTCAATTTTTGGATTTTCGTCTGCAGTATTAATTGTTGCATTTTTGTCTGAATTATCTCGTAAAGTTCTTGTTTGGCATTTAAAATAATTTTTTTGTAGTCTTCAAAAAACCCCCATTAAGAATTTAAGGGGAATGCAAACATTGAATAATCCTGTTGTTGCATCAACAACTTGTGAAGATTCCATAGGAAACCAACCTGCGTTTTTAAGTTTATTGCATTCATTTTTATTATATGACAAATATCCCTTTATTGTCGAAATAAACCCAACATCTCTAACTGAATCTATTGTAACACCGTTTAGTTGATAACGCATTTCTTTAAAAAGGACTGCAATCCCATTGTTTATCAATTTTAATGTATTTGAGATAGTATTATTATCTTTTGTTAGTTTACCCTCTATATAAAGAAAGCTTTCGGAAGGAACTTCTCTACTTCATTAACAGGTATTATAATTTCATCATTATTTCCCAATTTAGTAGGTAGGTATGGTTCATAACCATGAACTTCGGAATGCACAATTGAATTATCTATGAAAAGACCTTCTATTAAACCTAGAGATTTCAAAAAGCTTATATTTTCAGGTGTTATCCCTTGTGTGTTTCTCTTTCTACTAATCTTTGGTTTACGGTGTTTAGTCTTCTTATAGTTTTTATTAATTTTTGTGGGTAAATTGAAGGTTTTTCTATTATAAAGGATAACCATTATACTTCTTTTATATGCAACCTTATAGTTACAGTCTGGTCCCGAAAATCAACAATATTTAAATCTTGGTCTATTACCTTTACTGTTATTTTATCTATTACTTTTACTGTAACAGGAAAATAAATGATATTTTGAGGACTTTCTATTATTTAAATCCAGGGCTAACATTAGGGAAAAACTGATGAATAATGTGTACTGGCTTTCCGTTCAGATAGGAACCTTCTGCGATACTGCAATCTATGCATAAAGAATTAACTTTTATAATCTCTGCTGGATTTTCCGATGTTCTTGGAACTCCATCACCAGTTATAATGCCCTTATTAAAACCCAAAAGTTTTCCTATTGTTCCATCTTTAAAAATAATATCTGTAGTAGACTTTATTGTTGATTTTAATGTGTTGTTATTTGCATAGAGGTGAAATGAAATATTTCTTTTTTGGAATTCAGTCTGTAAATATTTATTAACATCGTCCATTTCATAACTTCCCGTAGGGATTGTTAAAAATTCATTATTTTTTCCAAAATATACTTTATTATTACTTTTATCAATATTTGGTATTGCATTAAAAGTTTCAAAGTTGGTAAGTCCGACGACGTAGGAAGTGTTAGGATCTAAGTAAATAGGTGGATGAAAATCTGCTTGAAGTATAGCTGAATTTGCGGAAAGAGCTATAATAAACGACATGATGGTCGTAATAAGAATAAAATGGAAACACAATTACGTATTATTATAAATAAACTGTAATGATAACTGTCCACAAGTTGAGGTATTAAAAGATTGATATTTATCATAGTTATATTTAATATTGTTGTTGCTACCATCGCTATAGAAATAAGTTATAACTTCATTGGTTGATCGTAAATTTCCAAAACTATCAAAGTAAATTATGTTATTATTATTTTTAACATATTATTATGCTGTCCAGTGAGTGCCTTCCCCCATATCATCATCTAAATTTATAATACCTGTTTCATATTTTTTTATTTTTTTGGGTAATTTATTTCTCATAGACACCTCTAAAATGTTACAACTTTAATATTTTCGCATACTTTAATAAATCTATATTTGTCAAAGGTCGGCGAGGTAGCAAATTTAACAGTTTTTTGAATATGGTTTTAAATATAGACCGCACCCTTTCTTATATGGTTTTAAATAAAGACATTTTCCAATTGATATTTTTTCCATTTCTTTGTTGTGTCTTGTTTGTTCTTCTAACTTCTTTTGTGTATTTTTGGCAAAATTTACTGCTTGGGCAATGCCAGCAACGCCCCACTTAGGGCTCCTAGAGCAGATAAACCAACAAAAATAGGTATTAAAGGTAAAATTCCACCAGTTTTTGGAATTGGAATAATTCTTTGTTTAGGTTCTTTTATTTTTATTTTTTAATGGACGATAAAGCTGTGCTGGCAGCGTTTCTTATATTACTAAATTTTTTTCCAACCAGCTCTTCACGTGCTTTTCTTACACCTTGGTTAAAGGATATTTGACCTCCTTTCTTGCGTTTATGACTTCTCTTCGTTTTTCTTATTCCCATACCGAGTTTTGTTTTTGCTTTCATCATTTCCGGCCACAGCCAAGGATGACAGTTTTTCGCCTAGATTTGAATCTGAAGCTTTAAATCTATTAAATGCCTTTTTAGCTAATACTTTATCTGCCTCGTTTCTGTTTTTTAAATCGGAATATTCCGAATATGCTATATCGTGCTCTTTGCAAGCTTCGTCTAATAAATTAATTCCCTTATCACCTCGGGCAAACCTTTTATTTAACTTTGTACCAGGTCCACAAAAGTTATAAGAAGGAATATGGAGCTCTATTGGTAATTTATTAATAAGAGTATTTAATAATCCACTACCTTTTCTCTGTCCTTCCACGCAGTGAATGACATTATTATGTCTAATATATATAAATGATTTTAAAACGCAAATAACCTTACTTAAATAGCGATGTTCGAACAATGAAGATTAAAAACAAGATTTTTCTTTACCGATAAAGAATTTTGATTTATATCATGATAATTATCGAAAACATGGACAATTATTTGGTGGAAACTGTAAAAGATGTTTAATAGTAGGGCCATCGGGTTGTGGGAAGACAAATGTTATGATTTCTCTTATAACACACGCTAATGGATTAAGATTTGAAAATATATGTGTACTCAAAATCCTTATATCAATCAAAATATGAATATCTAAAAAGGCTTTTTACTCCACTAAAGTTTATTGGTTATTTTGAATCATCGAACGCTGAGGATATTGTTTCACCCACTGAAATAAAACCAAATTTATTGATTATATTTGATGATATAGTGTGCACTGATCAAAGTCTTATGAGGGATTATTTTTGTTTTGGACGTAATAAAAATAGAGATTGTTTTTATTTGTGTCAAACATATTCATCAATCCCTAAACAACTTATACGTGATAATGCCAATCTCTTAGTAATTTTTCAACAGGACGCTACAAACTTGAAACATATATATGATGATCATGTAAATGGTGACATGAGCTTTCAAAAGTTCAAAAACGTGTGTTCAATGTGTTGGAAACGTAAATATGACTTTGTCGCTATTGATAAAGATTGCCCATGTAATGACGGTCGCTATAGAAAAGGATTTGATAATTTTATTTCCACTATATAACTCTCTGACAAAACGATAATTTTCTAGTATACAACCTACCTTTTGTAAAGATGGACGAAAAAACAGCGAAAGAGTTAGTAAAAACTAGAAAAGCCGTTAGACAAAAGTATAAAGCTTTAAAATCAGATTTATATGATAAATAAATTCGTATGGAAAAAGAATTTAAACCAATAACTCAACCTTTGCATGAGTTAATTCAGACAATTAAAACAGAACCGTTCATTAAAAAAGAAGTATATTCACCACCATTGCTTTCTACACCACAAAAAAAGGAAATAACCAGAAGAAAATCTAATATCTACCAAAAATATCTGCCATATGAAGCGCCATCATTTTTACAAGACGAAAACATTTTTGAGACTAGCGACAATGCATTTTTAGATGATAACGAATCTTTGTCAAGATCGAGATTAAGCTCTACAGTTAGAGAAAATCAAGATGAATCAACCTTGCAACCTACACTAGAAGATACAAGACAAGAAATTTTAGAACTAACTAGATTGCCATCCTGCAATGAATATCTTGAAGAATTTCACCCACTAGTAAGAGCTTTTGTTGATACGTCAATTAAAGGTGAGCGAGACACGATACCGATGCGGTCTAAGACATGATACCGATGCTGAAAAATGGAGAATTGGAGACAGTTTGCTTGATTTTGATAAAGAGAATGTTAAAGTTAAAAATCTGATATATAAGGGTACCCCTGGACTATAAGGTTTCACCTCCACCGATCTTAAAAACTATATGGATATTTTGACACGAACTAATGCTTACAGGAGAAATTATGATGTTAATGAACAAATTCAAGGCACCACTGATCCAAAGTATCTTACAATTATTACACCATACTTAATAGAAAACAATATTAAATCGAAAAGTACTTCTAGCACTTCAAGTATCACTAGTGTCTCCAACCTGGAGAGATTACAACCTCCTCAAACGCGTCAAAGAACAACAAGACTTGGTTCAAAAAAGGGGGAGCTATGTTAAATTTATCAAAAAAGAAATTAGATTATGTATATTATGACGATATAAATGAGATAATTGATAGATTAAAATTATTGACAGCATCACAAATGGCTGGACATACTGGTCATCAAAATGAAATAATATCGATTTTAGAAGAACTACGAGAAGCAAAAATAATTAAATAAATACTAATTCTCACATGCTTATTCCTTATTCTACCGCTGGCAACAACCATGTCTATTGACAAGTTTGGTTCCCACATCTTTGGCAAGGATAATGAATTTTCATCTGAAGAACATAACATTATAAAACTTGTTGATCTTAGTGCAGTTAAACTATATTATAATTTGGTGTTACTATTTATTGGCAAATATAGCATATATGAACATGCAGACAACGCTTTTCAATTGTTGCAAGATAGACGATTACAATATATTTTTCCTATGGAATCTGCTACTATAATTTCTGGAGAATATCCTAAAAAATATATCTTCTTAAAAATTAATGGAAAAAAGATCACCGATCCTGTAGGTATTCGGTTAAAGAAAGGGGATGTTCTTTCTTTTCATCGCCCTGAAGACGGTCATTTAGAAGATTTTTATGGGGAATTGTTAATAAAATGTCCTGTAGAAGTAACAAACTAAACATTTAATTATCATATGTCTGCACAACCTAACATCAAGGAAGATCTAGTCAACGAGTTACATAAACCTGCTAGAAAAAATTTTAGACGACGACGGGTTATTATTAAAAATTTAAAAGATTTATGGCAAGCAGATTTGGTGGAAATGATAGCTTATGCAAAACTAAATAAAGGATATAGATATATTTTAGTTGTTATAAACACATTTTCCAAATATGTTTGGGTTCAACCTGTTAAAAGAAAAACTGCTGAGGAAGTAACTTTAGCTGTGGAAAATATTTTAAAGCTTGCGAAAACTCCTCCAACTGACATACATACATATCAAGGAAGAGAATTTTTCAACAAAAACTTTAATAAATTAATGGAAAAATATAACATTAATCACTACAGTACATATTCCACTATCAAAGCGGGGATTGTTGAAAGGGTCAACAGAACTTTAAAAACTCTCATGTGGAAACAGTTTAGCTTGCAAGGAAATTATAAATGGTTGGATATCCTAAATAATATTGTTTTTAAGTATAATACAACTAAACATAGAACAACAGGATTAAAACCTATAGATATAAATGAAGAAAATGAAAAAGATGTTCTAAAATAAACTTATAATAATATAAAAGCAATTGACCCCAGAAAATGAAAATTTAAACAAGGGGATTATGTTCGAATAAGTAAATACAGGGAGGCTTTTCAAAAGGGATATACACCAAACTGGTCAAATGAAAATTTTCAAATTAAAGAAATTAAATTAACCAACCCAAGAACATATTTGCTGACAGATGACAAAAATGAACTAATTTTAGGTGGTTTTTATGAATCGGAGTTGCAGAAAGTCAAACATTCAAACGTGTATCTCGTGGAAAAGGTGCTAAGAAGAAAGGGAAATAAAGTTTATGTTAAATGGTTGGGAATGGACAAATCCCACAATTCGTGGATATTAAAAAGCGAATTATTATAATTTATATGTTTTATTTAAATAAAAATTATTTAAAACGTTCATTGTATATTTTATTTCTATGTTTTTCCTCTAAGACATCCTTTAGGAGGTTCTAAGCATAACTGACTCTATTCTGAAAACGGTATATATCCAACACATACTGTTCATAATCATTCTGTCGTGCTGTTTTGTATGCAAACTTCCATGCAAACAATATATGGATTTTATTTATATTTTCGTTAAATGTAACCTTCATAGTGCTTCTCTAAAATCAAAAGCTTTATTCCCTTCTTTTATATATTAAAAGTCAAGGTCAAGGTCATGCTATGAGTGGAAAGGGTGGGGGGAACCAGCTCCACATACTACTACTTCTACTATTAGAAGTTACTCAATGTCAAGATCAAGGTCAAGTTATGAGTGGGAGCCCGTTTTACTACCTCTACTGATAACTTTGATTTTTCTAAATCTCATATATTTCATGAACTTATAAAGGGGTAATCACACTGTAAAATCAATACCGAGTGGGTCATCCAGGAGCGTATTTAAGGGGTAAAAATCGGATTTTCTTGATTTTTTCCGACAAATCCTATTTTTAACCGACATTATTCCACCCTATTTACCCTATTTAGTGATTCTTTTTGGGTTTATTTTATCCGTTAGTTATCTAAGAATAGCTCCCACTAATTTAAATCGCTCATTTTTTCGGTAAAGTTATAAATAAATAGATTTATTTGCATCGGGGACATCTAAAATCTGAAAATTTTTTAATTTTCGAAGATTACCATGAAAAGAGTTTATTTACTCGAAATTATTAAGATTATATGTCAAAATTTCGCAGAAATGATAATTTTTTGCAAAATTGAGAGGTTCCTGGACCGATTTCGATTTGATGTATACATAAATAAGATTTTAGGAACGTTCTACTTTAAGCGCAGGGATATTTTATTGGATGCATTAAATACCATTTTTATTGAGTTTTTGATGACTCTACAACACTTCGCCATGTGAGTCATAAGTTCAGTTTTGACGACACAGCCAATAGGATTTACAAGTTTCGAAATTCGCGCGAAAATTTGCAGTTTTAAACCCTTTTTTGTTAATAAAGACCAAAATAAATGGATAACAGCAACCGCCATGAACATTTAATTTATGTAGAGAATATAAAAAATATTTCAGATTTATTTTGGTTATATTCCCTATTTATTGTAATGAAATAAAATTTAATCTTAATATTCTTTTATCGAAACAAAGTGACTTGTTTTTTCACGCGACCTTCTTCCAGTATGTAAGATTTAATTAATTCAACCTGCCGCAGACGATGCTAATCGGTATGAATGTCCGATGACAAGGACGCCGTTGGTATGTAGACCGATTGGTATTTTAGTTTGTTTTCGATCTTGTTATAAAGTAGGTAATTAAAATAATTGCTGAATATGTCGTTTTTGTTTATGGAAGTTTTTAGTGTTAATAGTTCGAGAAATGTATTTTTTTATAGAAACAATAGGTGAGTACGTAAATTAAGAACTAAGAAGTTTGCAAGCTTACTTTAAAAACAATTTTTAATGACATAATTTGTATTTTTTAAATTCTATGAGAAAAATTATATCGTTGTCCTATATTTATTAAGTAAAATAAACCAAGTAATGTTTAAAAATTTTTTATTCAATCAAAACAAATCCTAATAGTGGGTAGTATTCTTTTTGAAAAAGAAAAATTCTCGATTCCCCCTGTAATTTCAAATGTATATGCAAATAACTAAAGCGAGATTCAAAAATTCATGTAAGAAAAAATAAAAGTTCGTCAGAGATTTTAAAATGCGGGCGAGGCAATCATTAAAAAGAACTTAAGTAAACCTACGCGAATACAAAATTTACATTCCGTCTGCCCACGTTTAAAATTTAAGCATGATTCTCTGACAAAGTAAAATATATTAGGCTAATATGCACTTCAACAAAAATTTATCGTAAGAACACAGAATTTTTTTTAAAAGAATCTAGTATTTTACTCTATATTTAATATAAAATAAAGGTTGGCAAAGTTATTAAGCTGTTATTCATATAAAAAAATGCGACAAACATTAGGTATTGTACTATCTACATTAACTGTAACAGATTTCAAGTCTTAAAAATGTTCACATCGATATAATTAAGGTTTTTACCTTTTAACATTTGCATTCATTTGAATATACAAGATGCAGATTTTTTCTGACATGGCAATAAACTTTATAATCTGCTTCGCCTCGGTTTTTCGCTTTTTTCTTTTAAGTAACATTTCGTATTTTTTAATGACATGCTAAAGCTGTCTTTCTAAAATGACCTTAACTTTTTTATAAAAAGAATCTTTAACGCTTTTTGCATCCTATAAAGGTAAAAAATATGCAGACGACCAGCTCAACAAATAAAAGCATCGTGATTTTTCTTGACCATTTTTATACAGAGTGCGCAAATATCTATTACATAAGCATCACAAGGGTTGCATATGAACTATTTTAATTTGTTTGACATTTATAAAAAAATACATTAAATTACAAGTAAATGTTTATCTGCATTAGTCTACTTTATGTTTCTATTGTACACGAAACAGGATTCCTGGGATACAGGGGGGGGGGGCATCAGAGTGCGTGCTCCAGTCAGGACGCTTATAATGAAAAAAACATGGCAATTTAATTTGAAGATTAAAACTTGATTTATAAGACATTGGTAATTTTCCCCATACATCCAAGAGCTCCAAAGGGTCTGAATAATTAATTAGATATTCCAATGGTAACATTTTTAGTTCATCTGTCGTAAAATCTTGCAACGTTTTCTTTCCGCTTACATGACTAAACATTACATTTGCTGTTGGGCAAGACATAGTTTCTCTTTTTTGGTTCCAATTCTTGAACTTTCTTTCTCTGTTGAGTTCGAAACTTTTTTTAGCACTCTTAGATAGATTGGGAGGTGGATTTATTATTATTAAATTGTTTTCTATGCACTCTTGTGGATTATAGCTTTCGCAATGTTCTGCGTCCCATGAATAATCAATAGGGACTGCTACAGACATGATCTGAATTGCGTTAAATACTGTAAATATTGAGAATTTATAGCAATAAAAGTGGTGTGGGGAAAAGCTGGTAGGAGGAATGGTTTTGAAAGCTCATTTAGAAACTCCTTTGGAGCTCATTTAGAAACTCCTTTGGAGCTGGATTTGATGGCATTTCCTGGAATTGAATGCAGTATATCCATATATATATATATATATATATATATATATATATATATATATATATATATATATATATATATATATATATATAGTGTAGCGTTTCGCGTTCGCTGTAAATTGAATTATAAATTAGCATATTAATTTAAAACATTTAATTTTAAGTTAATATTTGGGTACTATTGAGTTATCTAGCGCATTCGCCAGATATATATATATATATATATATATATATATATATATATATATATATATATATATATATATATATATATATATATATAAGTTAGTACCGTACTTCTGAAATGATTTATATGACGTCAAAATATCTTGAAAAATCAATATATTGGAGTTTGCGTATCTGTTCTTTGGCAGAAATTTGGTCGTTTAGGTAAATATGCATATACAATGTAGTTTTTGAATGCTATCCTTTTTTAACTTGGAATAAATCAACATCAAGGTACTATTTCAGAGTGTTCTGAGCGGAATGTTCAGAAAGACTTCTTTCCTGTTGCTAAGAAGTACACTTCCTGCAAGTCCGTGTGTGGACTGAGGTATTTTACACACGTGAACCATTCCTTAACCCAATTTGGGCTTTTGTATCTTAAGTTTCCTATTATAGAATGGTTCTTTAATGTCTTAAGGGTTTATATTACCTAATTAACAGTTTTTTGGACACTGTGCTAATGCTGAATGATGAAGATTTTATATTAGTCGTATTCCTCCATGCCTTCATTCTTCATTCAGGTATGTTAATTATAATCCAGTTTTTTCATGATCATCTTTTGAAAATTCGTTTCTTATTTCAGTTCATTCATTAGAATATACCTTTATCTACCTTCAAGTTCCTGTATTTTCGACAAGAAATGCCTATTTTGATTCAAAAACTCTCAAAAATATTTTGAGGTAAGATACCTTCAAGAACGTGTAATATGCCATTACTTATTGTTTTTTATTGTTATTCTAGAGTTTTTCCTTGGGGTACACACTGGTGTACAACATTCAAGTACGTTTTTCCTACTACCTACTTATGTTTCTTGCCTGAATAATACGTGTTTCATGGTTGGTTCCTGAGAAATCCCGGACAACCATTTATGGATCTTTTCCCGCCAAAGAAATATGCTGATAGCAAAGGCCAGTATATTCCATGTATTTGCATAATTTAACATCAGTCTAATATGATCTGTAATGCGTTAAATATTTATTTTTATGGTTTTTATGCGTATTAATACCTAATTCAAAATGATATTAATTTCATAACTCTCTTATGTAAAACTTTTCTGATTTGTTAGTGTTATATTTTTTTGTGCGTGTCAATTTGATTGATCAATCAACCATTCGAATGCGTTAATGCGTAATTAAGTTGGGGTGGGGGTATTTGGGAATTTATTTTCTGCAATCAGAAATGTTATTTTTTTAATTATTGAGCAATAACTTATTTTTTTAATTAAGGGGTTATATACAGTTAGGAGGCCGAAAAAAAGCGATTTTTCAAGAATTGTTCCTGAGAAGACGGTTAAATTCAGTAATGTAAAAATTTGTACACTTATTATGGTAACGTTTAACTGTATTTTAAGATTTTTGTATTTGTAAAAATAAATTATGGAAAGCTGCTATAGCTGATCTCCAGGAGGTCCTCTCAAAAAAGGCATCTTGCGGTGACCACGATATCTCTGGACTAGATCATCTAAAATGAAAAAACCAAACGGATTTCATTAAAGTAGTGTATAATCCTCTAATTAATCGAAGGAATAAGCAAAATAAAATTTTTTGACAAAATGGCGGCTTCTCAAACAAAAAAAACGGTTTTTGATCAAAATTTTGACATTAAATTGTTTATACAAAAACAAATATTTATCGGTGAGATAAAACCTTTGATTAATTACTAAAAAATATACTTAAGAAGCTTGTGGTCAAATTTGAGACTGATCGGTTCAGTCGTTTCCGAGAAATCTTGGTCACCGACTTTAAGAACACAGTTTTGAGAAAAACGCGTTTAAAGTTTCAAAAGCACTTTACATAGCGTGCAATCGCTCTGACACGTCTTTACAAATATGCGTGTAACATCGAAAATTGTCGCCGGATTGCCTTGAAATTTTCTGTGTGTGTACTTGAATATATGTACATTACGAAAATGACATTAAAAAAAATCGATTTTGTGAAAATTCTAACTGTATGTAACCCCTTAAAATAAGTATTAATATACTTGTTAAATTTAGTCAATGGTAATCTACTTTTTATTTTAACATCTTCTTTTCTAAGAATTCATCTCCCAGTCTGGGGTTCTTTTTCACTTAAAGCAAATTATACAGACTGGGTGGCGTCTTGTTAGAAAAGTGAACCACACTACTAACTCATAACCTAGAGCTCACCGATGAACAGCTGCCGTCGCTGGAACGTTCAGGAATATTATATATTGTATATTACTATTACTATACAATATATTTTATTTTTGTGAAAAATAACGTGACAATATATATATATATATATATATATATATATATATATATATATATATATATATATATATCCATGTAAAATGGATATATATCCTTGTATATCCCTGATGGACAAACGGCTAAAGTACACTACTTACTCTCATCCCGGATGCGTAGACGTAATTGAGTAGACTTCATTTCATCTGCGAAATGCCAAACATCTTGATTCAAATCTGGTACAATTCCCACGCTCTTTCAAAAGTCTACTCCCAAAATCAGAGTAAGAGCCAGTTCAGGCAGGACTAATACATCTATCATGCGGGTCTTTCCATTAAACAGAACGTCACTTGCATGTCACCAATAGCAGAACAGTTCTGTCCATTGGCAACTGTACATCTTGTTTCCTTACCTAAAAGTTGTAGTTTCAAACTCCATAGAAACTCATATCCAGGAAGGTCAATAATTGTTCGAATGGCACCAGAATCAAGCAAGCCGCGAATAGGTGTACCTAAAATCGAAACTTCCAAGTAAGGACGCTGATCCCCTTGTGCGTGGCTAATGATTATATCTAAAAGAATTTTGGATGGAAAACTAGAATCATTGGTCGACACACGCTTGGTATTGGGAGACATTACACGACCTATTGATTCCCCCGAGAAGCGTTTCCTGAATTAGCACATCTTGGGCAGGACCTTACGGTGACATTAGGTGTCCCACAACGATAACAGTGGATTTTCCTCAGACTTGGACGATTTCGATTAAAATGTTCGGATTCTTGACAATTCCAGCAGACTACTTCTCTAGGACCTCTACTGGTACTAGCAGTGTTGACCTATCTCACTTCATTGACCTTAGTTGGTGGTAAGTCTTGTGCGTGCGTGTCAAAGGATGCCTTAGCTCAAATTCCGAAGAGTAGGGGGTTTAAAAGGGTGCCAATGTTATATTAGCCGGGTTAAAAATAGAAACCCTCCTAGGTGACATTGGGACCTCGCTTTCAACTCACTCTGTGACTAAAGCCAACATAAACAAAATTAACCAATTTGAAACTGCGCTGCTTGGTGAGTCAAATAGAACAACGATATTTCAAAAACAAATTTGCATTTATTTCCTAACCTTTCTTCAAATATAAATAAAAAAATATATTAAGTGGACAAAGTGGAAGGCTTCCAGCAATTCGTTTTCCTTTAAATTTAACACTTGAAGAAAATAAATACCAAAATCAGTATTACATTTTCCGCCTACACCTATCAATTTAACGGCATTACAAAGGTAAATAACAACAAGATGAGGCGCAAAATTACTCAGTCACGTGACTCGCAATTTTGCTATGAGCGACGCAAGGTAAGGTATGTAAGGTAGGTCACAGGACGAAGAACTTTAAATGCAACGCAAAAAAAGGAACATTTAGCTAGCTGATCCTGTCCCAAAGGTATCTCTTAAATAAACTGCTCCACAATGGAGAACAAGGAAAATAATGATAAGCTATCTAGTGACTAAGGGGTGACAGGAATCAGTCAACGAAATCGGGAAAAATATTTAATTTTATAAATAGCAACTCATACCCATCATAATTAATGCTAGTGTCCAGTAAATTTTGTAGTAAAAAAATAATAATAGAAAGGTGTTGCCTGAAAGAGTGCTGTTGTCCTCTGATGAAGGTGTCGAGGCCCAAGGCTATGACGGCCTGGGCGTGTCAATCACCACCGTAGAGGACTCCAGTGAACTGCTGGCTCCTGACAGAGGCCTAAACTTCCGGCCCAAGCAGCAAGGTCACTTTCCTGTCCAGCAAAAGACGTGTCCAAGCATAAGAGTGATGTTGGAAAAGATGATATAGGTAATATATGATGATAGGAAAAGAAGAGATGATATATGATGATAGGAAATGAAGATATGAGAAGCAAAGAGAAGATCCTCTCGGTGGAAAAGGAGACCCTAAAAAAAGAAAAAGTACGCATCAAGGCAAGAAAACTTCAGGCACTAAGCAAATATAACTTTTAAAATATCAAACTCAAATGCAAAGCAAAACTATAACTGGATGAAACCTTGAACAACTGTTTTGTCTCTTTATATTCATACGACCGATAGCAGAACAAAAAGAAATATTTGAAATTACTGCAAAGATATCAAATTAAAAAAAACTGGCATTACTTAAGCCAACTAATTTATGAAATAATAAAAATAAAACTTACATGAGAGAAGTTATTCCACACTACTGTGCAAAGATATTTATATAAACAAATTATATCTACACCTCTAACGCATGTACTAAAATATTGACACAATCAGATTATACACAGGTAATAAACATAACCAAGGTATTTAGGTAATAACTTGGTTATACAAATGAAAAGGCACAGCAGCATACTCCAATACTGACGGAATTTAAATGTGTTACATAGCCAAAGAAATTCAGTATTACTATCACTAAACATTCATTTCAAAAGATAGGAAACGTAACTTAATATAGAAAATTAACTATACAACATTTAGTGTTGCGTAACCCAAGAGTAGGACATAAGGTGTTCGATATGCAAAATCTGAGTAACACACCAACATAGCGCATAATTAAAGATAAAGAGGTACCTTTCTCTTAAAACGGTAATTAATTAAAACTACCAAAGAAAACTAGGTACGAAAATCTTTTGAATTCACAAAATTCATTAAAGGAAATACCGTTCACTGTTATAAGTATAATAAGCAACAATTAATTATCCATCTTAATGAAATCAGCTGGTATCCCGAAATTCTGACAACATGGCTATTGATTATTAATAAAACTAGTCGATAACATTCCATCTTACAATAAAATTAATATTTCTAACATAGCCAACTCCATACAATGTGGAATATTATAAGCTATAGATATTTACCTTAAATCTAATAATCTAAAATATAAAATCTGGAAATATATGACTACTTGTCTACAAAATATTAAATATACATTTATATTATATATAAAAAAATTATCACAACAGTGAACAAACAGTATAAAAATGGGCTAATAATAGGAACCCATTAAATATCCTGCGATATTAATAGTTAATTAATACACCTGTATCTAAACATTATTGGCGTTAATAAAAATATCTTATAATGTCTTATATATCTATCCATGAAATAAAATTAATATTTCTAGAACGTTGTTTGGAAAACCTATCAATAACAGCATCAATATTAATATCAATATTCTTGTGTATATTTAATAAAGTTAACCCCACTAATCTTTCCTGACCCATCGTAGACCTCAGCCAAGTTTTTAGTCTCTTGAGGGTAGAAAAAGGACGCTCAGCACTTGCTACAGTAACTGGCATAACAGAAATTAGTTGTAGCAAGGTATATATTTTTGGAAATATGTCTTTATTACACAGGTGTAAAGTATCTAACGCTGTTACTGTCAAAATATCTGATTCTTTTTTAACTTGACAAAAATTTTGCAGAAACATTTTTAAACTTGGCCAAGTATTCGGAAGCGTTCCTTATTACAGGCGTTAAATCGCTTTGGCTTTTGTTTAAAATAATAACAGGTATAAAGCTATTGATATCTAAAATTTGAAAAAGATCAGAGTTAAAACGAAACTTAAGGTCTTGGATAATGTTATCCAGAAGGGGTATAAAAATTGAAACTCTGAAATATTCCTCAGGATTATTTGTTTGAATATTATTGCGATAAACATATCTAGCGTTTATCCTTGGCAATAATACTGGGATATATAAACTATGATGAATTTGCGTGACTTCTTCAAAAATACCGCTAGAAATACTGCCAGCGTCCTCTCTTTTTTTCTGAAATACTGTTAATATATCACTTACTAATGATTGAGCAGAAACATTATCCAAACTTTTGGTTTGCAGAATTTTACTTAAGCTTACGGTGACAAGCAATAAATAGAAGCAATAAAATTTGTCTTTAGCATTGAGTCCATCAATCTTTCAGCCTTTGAAGATGACTCAACATCCTTCCACTGCGTTATTAATTGCAAAGTCTCTATGATGTTTTCAAAGGAAACTTTGAATCTACGAACAGCTGTGTGGCGTTCTGTCCATCTGGTTTCACATAAGCTTTTTAAAACGTTAGGATTTATAAATTCTAAAACGTTATGTCTTTTAGATGAAGCGTTAAAAAAAGAAACAGTTTCTTTCGTAGTTCCTACTTCATTACGAATATCTTAAACATTACTAGATTTGGATAAGGACAAATTAAGTGAATGACTATAACAGGGACTCTTAACAGCATTTTTTAACGATTTTTGAATTTCGGCAACTGCCCCTCTTTGGTCAGACATCATGACACTGCACGTGTCTGTACCAATGCCAACGCAATTATCAAAAGGCAAACCAATTTTATTTAAAAACGATATAACCTTTCTCCCCAGTATTTCACCAGTCAAAACTGGTTCTTTAGTGAAATCATCGTAATTAGTTTTGTGACAATCAATGAAACCTAGAAAATCCTCGCGAAGGTTATTTTCATGGTTGAGATATCTTACTAATATTGACATCTGTGATACCTTACTTACGTCTGTTGTTTTGCCGAAAATTATACTGTAAAATTTATTGTACGAAGTTTCGGAAAGAGTGGAATTTAAAATTTCATCTCCACAACAATTTATTATTTCGTTTTGGACAATAGGACTTATGTATTTTATCAAAATGAGTTAAGTCATCGCCACACGTCTGAATGCGGTGGCGAATGATTTCTCTTAAATTGTCTTCATTGTTGCATGCGAGACTTCCCATAATTCTGACTCAGTTCTGTACCCGCGAAATGGAATACCTTGTTTACCCAAAAAACTGTTAACGATAGGTTTTTATTTTTCCCTGTTTTCTTTTACCTGACTAATACGACTATAATCTTGGAATTTAATTAGTTCCTCTCAGGATTATTAATAGTCGCTAAAAAAATTTCCCCATATAAAATGGATTCTTTATGATAATTAGTGGAATCGTGCGACATTAAATCTCCATCTTTTCCAAATAACTTTGAATATTTTTTCAACGGAACAGTAACTAAATTTTTAAGGGGTATATTTTTGTGCTTACCACCCGGTTTGCAAACAAAATGCAATATTTGCAAAGTAGCCCTTCGGCTGATTTTGAATAAACTAACCAATGAAATGATTTAAAGACAGATAACATTTTTTTTTCTCTCTGTTTTTTTAAATGAACAGAAAAAGGGTAAATAAATGTGTGATCTGGGACAAAAGAGTATCTAATTATATTTTCTTTTTCCAAGTCGCTCATATATGTGTGATTAACATACTGTGCGACATCGATTTCCTCTTCAAATCTTGCAGCCTCAGGTTTTGCTTGCAATTTCAACAGCGATTTTTGAGAAATTTCGGGTTTCCGCGACTTCAAATCTGGTCTTGGTCCCGGTTGATTTTCTTCAAAACAACTATTTTCGCTTTAGCCTATTTGTTTCGTTCTTTTGGTAAAAAAGGAGTTCAATGTTGGCTGGTCCTTTCGCTTGCTCATTTTTGTTAACAGAAAAACTCCCTATATTTATACTGACATACAATATAATACATTATTTTCCACGACTTTCTATGTAAAGAAAATTGGTACAAAACAAAAATAATTGTTATTCAAATAAAAAAATAGAACAACCTACTTACATTAAAGCAGCCTGTATTTAAACTTGTAAATATTGTTTGTTTTTCGTGCCTAAATAAATCGCGCGAGTTATTTATCAGGTAGGTTAAAACAACAACAAATTGCAGTCCAAGATCTAGTGGAGAACTAATTTAATTCTTCGGAGAAACTGTAGCGCGCCACGTGTGATTTATGCATGATGTGCACAGCGCTCCTACTGGCTGGAAAACTATTGCCATACCTTTCAGCCAATAGAAAAATAGCAAAGCTTACTATCGATGATGATGAAAGTACAGCACGGCTGCCGGCGCGGCACAGCGATTGCTTACTTACTTACAACCTGTAAGTAAGTAAGCAACCAACCCAACCCAAGCATCGCATCACGCATTACGCCACGACCATGATCGATACTAGCAGTATGCACGATTCTGTTTTGAGTGTGTGGCGTGAGGTTTATTTGGCGCACCGACTTTTAATAGGCATATAAACAACCAAACCGATGCGCTAAGGTGTGAATTGAGATAACTTCCCTCGAATTATTTTAAAGACAATATTGGAGTTCGCATGCTGGCATTTGTTTTTACGGTTCCCATAAGCTTTACTATTTCGAGGCAAGTTGCTGCCTCTGGGGGGGGGGAGTATGTCCCCCAGTACCCCCCTTATCTACACGCATGGCTTAAACAAAATACTTTGTTGAACACACTACTTCAATTACTTAAAACTTTCCTCTCAAGTTAAACAAGAAAACAGTATTGAATTACGGATAAAAAGGAACTACTAAACTACGGATATTACTATACGCAACCCATAATACATGCAGGTATGTGTGGTTGCTTATGCAGTAAAGGATATTAGCTAGTACATAATAAAAAGTGTTTCAAATAAAGATATTTCAACACATTCAACCGTATTATCTTGTAATTTTATATGTAACATTTTGATTAAGGACAGCAAATGGTGAATTATATGAAACATATTTTTAACTTCTAAAGTTTTTGTTTTAAAGTCGTAATTATTGAGATTTCTAACAAATAAGAGTTTGTTTATATGATTTGATAAGGCTACCATTTTCTTTTATACAAATTTCCAGTATTTGTACAACAATCGTCATGACCTCTATCGTCTCCAAGTACTGAAAGTACTCAAAGCCAAGAATAATTTTGTAGTGTTTTTTATTAATTAGTTAGAAAGACATGTAAACAAACCATAAATTGGTAAATCAAACACTAACCTGCATGTTAACAATTTTTGATTTCTAATTTGTGTCAAAAGTATAACGTTAATTTTTTTAGTTTGTCAAGCAATCGGACAATGAAAAAAGAGCTAGACTTTTGCAATTCGTCACAGGGACTTGTCGGGTACCGGTAGGTGGATTTGCTGAACTGATGGGCTCTAATGGACCGCAAAGGTTTTGCATAGAAAAGGTAGGCAAGGAATCTTGGTTGCCTAGATCGCACACTTGCTTCAACAGGTTAGATTTGCCCCCTTACAAAAGCTACGAGCAATTAGTAGAAAAACTCACTTATGCTGTAGAAGAAACTGATACTTTCGGACAGGAATAGAAATGAGCTGTTCTTAAAATATGTGTTATGTACCTGATCTTAAATAAAATCTATAAATTTTTTTGTTGGGTGGACTAATATTCACAAGTAAAGTATGACTTTTTAAAGATTTATTAGTCATTTCTTTATCATTATGTCCCATTTTCGACGTTTTTGTAGTACATGCAACTTATTAGTAAAAATAGGATACGGTTTTTGCGACACTGTTCTAAATAATGCCGGAAGCAGAATTCTCGTAGTTCTCTTGGATTTTGATATACAAAGTGAAAATGAAAATTTTTAATTTACACTTCTTATCTCAGTTATCTATAAGGTTAAATTGGATTTCTATATTTTCTATGTAGGATCCAGTGACATATACTTAGCAGGATTTTTTCTAAGTGTTTTCTCATTTTAGAAATACACAATTTTTTTTTGGAAGGGAACATACCAAACAAACTTTATTGTAAATAGTGAAAGCATGTAGAAAAATTTGGTCACGTCATAGGATTCTATAGAAAAAACTTTTGTTAAAACTATGAGATATTTGTGTACCGCACCTTAAGTATTTAGTTGATCGAAAAAGTAGCATAGTATTGTGACAAGTCATCTCTGTACTAATAAGAAAGATACAAAAACGTCGAAAATAGGGCACCCTGTTTTTTTTTTCCGAATTAACAGAATTCTTAAGTGAAAAGTATTAACGAAGAGATTTTACATTTTTCTGTTGTTTTTTTTTTGATAATATGTTTAACTATAAAATACTTTATTCTGGACTGGTACTAAACTAGCCTATTAAAGAACAATACATGAGATTATATTTTATAAAGATTGAAGAGTATTTTATTATAAATATTGAAACAGTTGTGTTACAGTTAAAGTACCATAATTTATTATTTATCCTCTATTACTATTTGTTGCCAAATATTGAATTTCATTTACGTTGCTTCTTAATATTTTTTCTACGTTAGTTTGTTTTAAATAAAAAATATAGAACTAAAAGATAAAGTTAGGTAATCCTGCTAATTTCTTACATGAAAAAATATTAGTAACATAAAACAAGCAGTTTTCGACCTCCAGATAATCTAAAATTTTCGAAACAAGCTTGCCATGTTTTTCTTCGAAAAATTACCAAGCTTATTTTCTGTCATTGTAAACCCATTACTGTCTAGTCATATTTTTCAGTAAGTTTTTAGATTTATAAAACTATGGTCTATTATAAATATACAAAGTATTTTCGAACCAAGCTATGTATTATTTTCTTAAAATAGGGCTTGCTTGGGTATTGCTACAGGTATTTACTCTCTTTTTTAGACTTTATAACTGTTACCACATTTTTTGACTTTACACTATTTTTGATGTTATCAAAAATAGGTCAGTTTGCAAAAGTAGCATTACAGGAAATTATAAATATTATTTCGTGAGTTTTTTATATTATTTTCAAATTGTGTATACTTTTGTGTGATGCGAGTTTCTTGTTCTCGTCTGACTTATTATTCAGTTAATATAATTTGCATAGCGTGCGAAAGCAACATCTGCCAATTGATTAAATACCATGCCTATTACAAAAAGTCAAATTATGGCTAGAAATCCCAAACGGTTTAATTTTAACGATTAATCAGATTTTTCATTACATTTTTTATATAAATTATTCCGTGTCTTTAAAGCTAAATTTAGTTTTTTAACAATACTTCTCTAGCCCTAGAATACTTATCTTATTTTAACTCCTGTTAATACTTACCATCGTAAAAAGTACTACTCTATAAAAAAATACAGATTAATGAAAAATGTAAGAAATTTTATTAATACATACTATTAAAGGGTTTGAAGAACGGGCTATCTTTAGAAACTAAACTTAACACATCAACTAAACTAATTTCATTTTTGAGCTGCAAGATATACAACAAACAGCGCAGTGTTCTCCACAAATTGGACGGCGGCAGTGCTCGCAATAGTTGGTTGTCATTCGTCGTTTTTTTTTGCAGGACAAAACTGACACATGGTGTGTTATGCGTTAGTAGGTGCTGCCCTTGCTTGCTGCAGAACAACAGTTAAAATATCTTCTATAATATCCTTACCGAACGTTTCAAAGTTGGCCAGGTTCCAACCATGGTTTTATAGGCTGCTCGGATAAAACGTTCATAAATTGCTTTCTGGTTTTTGTCTTTTGGCCTTTTCGTCTTAGTATAATTGTAGATGGTCCAAGAATGAATGCACGTGATATTAACCAATTTGTAAATGAGACACCGGGCCATCTTCTTGTTTTTCTTGATTCATTCCTACTACGGCACATTTGGTCAAATTAGGTCACCTTTTTCGGCCTCTAACTGTAATTCGTTGTCAGTCCATCACTGAAAATAAGGCTGTACTGACTGTAAAAAATAAAAGTAACCACATGCATGATTAGAACATCAGAACTTACCTTCGCAAAATTTACGACGGCTTGCAACACTGTAGGGCTCTCAGGAAGCATATGTGACGCACTCAGCTACTGACCGATACGTCTGAACCCTATATGAGAATAGCTGAACGCGAGGCTCGCCAGAATGTACTGGGACGATAAAATCGTGGTTCAAAAATATCTGGATCGTAACATTTACGATGGTAAGTATTCTAGGGCTAGTGAAGTGAGAATTTTCAAATCAGCTCCCTCCGCTTGGATCGCCTATGATCATAAATGTCGGATAACGGGTAAATGGGGCGTTATCAGACAATCAAGACATTGATATCAAACCAACATGTACACATAATAGTTTTATCGGTACAAGTCTAAATGTCACAGCATATTGCAAAACACCCAATAAATAAGATGTTAGAAATAATCACTCCAAAATGACCAAACATGAAATAATAGAAATGAACAAGCGATCTGGAGCCAGTGCTTTTACTCTAAACTCTCCTTAATAATTAACTAACTTGACATTTCTTCAAAATATCAAGTGCCTGCCTTTCTTTATCTTAACCTAGACTCAGTAAATCAAACTAATAAAAATGAATGGGTTCCCTTAAAGTCAATCTCGAGCGCCAAACATAAATAAGTAACATGAAACTTAAAGAATAAATAGAGTATTTTTCTTGAAACAATCTACAACGGACACGCCGACAACAGGGTGGTGCAACCAAGATGGGGTGGACGATTGCACGGCAAGGAATTTTGAAAAAAAAACATTGATATATGATGGATCGCTATGTAGGTTTTAAAAATACTTTCGTTATACAGGGTTATCGCAAAAGTCGGTGGCGAACCAAACCTATGTTCTTTTTTGAATGAGACACCCTGCATTAGAATATCTCAATCGATACGGCTGGTGTTTACTAAGATTTTGATATAAGGTTTGTTGGGTCTAAAACTAATACTTACAGAGCGAAAAGCGATTAATATTGAAAACATGCTCCGGTGTCGATCAGTTTTTATGAAAGCCTGAATCGGATATTGAAAAATTAAATGTGCCAGAAAATGGACTATATCATAAAGACAAATAATGACCAACGATTGGTTTAAAATTATTTACCATTATACAGGGTGTTCGAGTGTTGCATATCGACTTCTGATTCAACTTTTTTAAATGGAACCCCTGATATTATATTTCCATATTAAAGGCAACTTAACCAGCTTTTAAAGAATACCATACAAGTTACACTTTTGAACAAAACTTTTTTTGAGCAAATTAAACATAAATGCAATTTTTTGTTTTTTACAAGATTTTTAAATAATTGGTGAATAAGATTTTAATAAGCAGTCTGTGACACGTTATAAATAAAAGATATTGGACAAACTGGTTATAACTAAAAATTTCAATAGAAGTTATAGATTACTAATAATAGACTACTAATAATTTTGCATCAGTAGAAATGACTTTAAGTACAGAAGAATAAGAATTAGTAAATATGATTTTTATACTGGGTCAATGCCAAAAAAAGCTCGTTATTAGCAAGTAGAGTGTATGCGGCTTCATATCCAGAACAGGAAAAAAGCAGATTCCTGAAGCATTTCAAAGTTTATTGGAAAGATTTGAACAAACAGGAAATGTTGCATTTACAAAGCGTAAAATAATTAATAAACCTCTAACTAATGAAGAAAATCAGTTAACAGTGTTATTAGCGGTTGAAGAACCCCCAAGTACCAGTGAAATTGAAAAAGCGACGGACATTGAACGCACGAGCATCAAAAGGATTTTAAACAAACACAAATATCGTGCATATCATGGAATTACACCAGAAACTTAACGATCGAGATTATGCTTGCAGAGAAGAATTTTCAATTTTAGTCCTGAACAGAATTTGGAATAATCCAAACTTCACCGATAAAGCATTGTTTTCCGACGAGGCCACTTTTAAAAGTAATGGTTTGGTTAACCGACATAACATGCGTTATTATGCAACCGAAAATCCATACTGTATTCGCCAAATTGATGGTCAAAATAAATGGTCGATAAATGTCTGGGGTGGAATAATTGGGTCTCATGTCATAGGACCATATTTTTTTTAAGAACTGTTGACAGGTGAATTTTATTTAAATTTTCTTAGAAATGAGTTACCAACACTTCTCGAAAACTTAAATTTGGTAGAACGGGAATCTTTTTAGTTTCAACACGATGGAGCTCCGCCACATTATCATAGGGATGTAAGAAATTATTTAACTAACTGGAAAATAAATCAATGGATTGGACGTGGTTGGCCAGTTGGTTGGCCACCAAGATCACCGGACATGACACTAATAGATTTCTTTCTGTGTTTTTTCTGTGTTAAAGAAGAATTATATAAAGAAGTTCCAACGACAGTAGAATATATGAAGGTAAGAATAAGGTTGAATTTTAGAAACATTCCGAACGTACCTTGCAAAAAGTAAACTTTCGCTTATGGATCAGCTAGAAATGTCTTCAACAAAATGATAATTTGTTTGAACACCTTTAAAGATTATTTTTTATTTGTTTATTACGTTTTGGTTAGTACCTAATATCTGTTAAAAATATTATTTTTTAAGTTTTTTTTTTATAGTAACCGCTAATAATACCACTGTTGTTGACTGGTTTTGTTAATTTCTTAGCGGTTTTTAATTATTTTAAGCTCTGTAAATGCAACATTTCCTGTTTGCTCAAATCTTTTCAATAAACTTTATGATGCTTCAGACCTTGGCTTTTTTCTTGTTCTGGATATCGAGCCACTCTACTGATGCAAAATTATTAGTAGTTAAACACTAATCAGTAACTGACATTGAAATTGTTAGTTTTGACAAGTTTGTCAAATATGTTTTATTTATGACGTGTCACAGCCTCCTTATTAAAACCTTTTAAACCTTATTCATCAATTATTTAAAAATCTTATAAAAAATAGCATTGATGTTTAATGTGCTCAAAAAGTTTTGCTCAAAAGTGTAACTTGTATGGTATTTTTTGAAAGCTAGTTAAGTTGCCTTTAATATGGGAATATATAGGTAATATCAGGGGTTCCATTTAAAAACGTTGAATCAGAAGTTGATATGTAAAACTCGAACACCCTGTATAATGATAAATAATTTTAAACAAATCGTTGGCCATTATTTGTCTTTATGATATAGTACATTTTCTGGCACATTTAATTTTTCAATATATAAGCTGCTATTATAACGATCCATCATATACCAATTTTTTTTTCTCAAAATTCCTTGCCATTTAGGTGCAATCATTCACCCCATCTTGGTTGCACCACCCTGTATATAAAACTCATTTGTTTTTCTAAAAGTTGTAAAAATATTTCTAGCTTTTTTGTGTCAACAAAAATATTTAAAAAGTAAATTTTTGTCCCAAGGAGATTCAAAGGGTAGATTCGTCGCAAGAGAATTGTCAGATATTCAGATAATCTACTCAGTAAATTACGGTATGTAATAAATTGGTAATTTACTGTCATCGTTACTTAATCGCACTGTAAATTACCAAATTACGTCTCTGGTTTAATTTGTTGTGATATTTAGGACTTCGCGTATAAAAAGTCTTGGTTTAATAATAGGTTTATTGTGGGGACAAAAATTCAGTTCCATCAAAAATTTAATATAGTGTCATTCAAAAATTTCGATTTATTAAAGTATTGGATGGCCGAACAGCAGAACCAATGGCAATCATGTTTTTTATACATTAATGTACTTTTTCATTTAGTTCAGTTTCCAGCATAAAATATTTCCATTGCAAATAATCATCCAACATTAATGATTAATATTCATTTTGGTAGAGTTGAGTGTAAATATTTCGTTTTCCCCAAATATGTTAGGTACTTAACTGCTTGTATTTATGTATATAGTGTTGTATCTCTTTTGTATATTGAAAGTTATATTTACATTCCAGAAAATTTTATAAGACCTTTTTTAAAACCAAAGTTTATTGTTGTATTATTATTTCTCTTAATACTGATTGTCGGGATGATAACTGGGAAACGTGATTGTACGAAATAATCACTGTTTGAAGGTCTGACCTTAACAATATTTTATTTTTATCTGTTTGAACTTATTTTATTAAATATCCATAAAAATATGTAGAATTGTAAATCATTATCCTAGAAATATGTATATATAAAATATGTAAATATAAACCTAAAAATTATAATAAATTATTTATCACCAATTAATTTTTTGATTTTATTTTTACCCTAGCCTTACGCTTTTTACCAAACAATTAACAATCCACGGCGATATTGTCCCATAGGGGGTCGTAGGGGCTGATAAAATATCGTACAGTTCACCAAAACACTTACAGCCAGATTCTCCAACGCTAGTCCGGTCTAATTTGACAACCAAAACTTCTAAACTGACAAGTGTAAGAATAAGACAACTAAGTTTTATTCTATGAACTTATTTCTGAGCTTTTTCGCAAATTTGTCAAGAAAAGGACAATTTTAGTACGTACTTTCAACAATAATAGAACTAAATTCATTACAGCAACTCGTTCCAAGATGAAAATCATTTGGAAGCCAAGTAAATCGCTGAAATATCATAATAATTCATAAGTTTTTAATGACAACTTATTAACAATGGCAGAACACAAACCTGTCAAAACATAACTGATCAACTATAAGATCTTAATTTAACCCAGTACTAAATCTTAAACTTTCTTAGTGAATCTGAACGTTATATTTTATAGGTACAATACGATCACTTACATTTTCGCTAGGTATATACCTAGTATTGTTAGAATATGTTGCCGTAGGGGCAGTTTTTGACGGAGGTAACTTATTCGGCCTGAAGGATAACGCTACCGATACTGCTAGCGCGACACCACAGTACCGCCTCTTCTTCATTTCGTTGGTACGCTATATATACAGAGTGATTCACGGTGGATCGTACTTTAGACGTATCTGGCGAACCAGTCAACGAATCGTTCTAAAAATTTGGTCATTTACATAAACGAACATGCTCTACCTGTTTAAAATATTTTTGATAATGCAGTGTTGCCGCTTCTACTCAAAAGTAGTAGCAACTGTGATATTTTAAATGGAACACCCTGCATATTATTTCATTTTCAAAACCCCTAAATTAACAACTTCCTTTAATATTGTTTTATACTTATCTCTTACCGGTTCTGAAATAATAATTTCCAATTTTTTTGGCGGAAACGGTACCTTAAGAAAATGCTGATATTTTTGAACTCTGAAATATTAAGAACCTGAAATTTCTTTTACAGGGGGGCTTCTTACATGTGATTCTGTGTTTCTTGTTGATTATACAATGAATGTACTATGGAAGTGTTTACTTTTGTGGTGATGACTGATGATTTAATATGTTATGTGATAATTTAAGGCGATAATCGCCACGTGGATTTCGCTCTACTCTACAGTGATTGGTAGCAGCTGACACGTCACTCAATTAAGTGGATACCCATCACAATTAAGCGGATACGCACCCAGTGATTGTCTATAGGTGGCGTCCCATGCCGTTTTCATGTCTTTTTTGTTATGACGATACACATTCGCCACATTCCAATCGGTTGTAAACAGGATATAAAACAGTCTAAAATATCCAATGTAGCCAATATTGTTTCTAGAATGCTCGCTGAGAGCGGGGTTCTCATATTGCTTATGTTTCTATAATAAAAAGAATAAAAATTTCTCTTGATCTCTGTTGTTTTAACACCAATAATAATAATTGTAATTATTGTTTTCCTTATAAGTGTCAAATTCTTAGAATGTAAACATAATGTCTTAGTTTTAGCAATATACCTATACATTTTTTGCATTTGCAAACATAAAAGTAGCTTGCAGAATAAAATTGCGATAAAATAATCGAAATAGAAAACCTACACCTACATGGAGGATGTAAAAAAAATAATAGCCTAAGCCTAAAAATTCAAATACCTAGGTACCTACTTTATTTCGGAAAATAACCACTGAAAGTTAAAAAAGAATCTTTCGTGTGCTGGGGTTGACGTGGAGAAAGTCATTTACATTTTTGTAAACTAAAAGTGCATGAGATTGTAAAAGTGAAACTGTGAATGATTTAGCCTTTTGCAATTACCTACTAGGTATTAGTAGATATATTTGTATATTTATATTCTGAGCCATGCAGAACAGTATAGTATGTAACCGTAACGTCGCGTCGTTGTGTTTGATAGGTACAATGAAAAATACTTTTTCGTATTTGTAATAACTTTTTGGGCCACGCTGTAAGAAATATGGCTCTTGGTGATGAAAGAGGTTGTAATTTTACAGAGTAGCATAGACTAAATAATACCTAGACGAACACTGCCGTGCAACGAAAAGCGGGTCTCCCTTGCGACATTTGGTGGGTTTACTGGTTTATGGTTTAAAAGTTTGTTTGTCTACCATTATATAAATATGTATACTCTGTATCTACATGTAGGTATATCTAATAGTGGACAGACAAACTTTTAAACCATAAACCAGTAAACCCACCAAATGTCTCAAGGACGACCGACTTTTCGGTGTATTCGAGTGTCTGTCTGCATTCTTTATAGTCTCTGATAATAGGTAGGTACCTATGTCAAATTTCCGCCTGCTTTTTGAGTTACTCCGCAGACATTTGGCACCGTTGCTTGATGCTTGAATATATTTATAAATTTTGTAGGTAAAGACTGCTATAATATATTGTATTCTGTCTAACCTTTGTCGTCAGAGAGTGGCAGCAAAGACGGAATAAAAGATATATATCTTTACTTTCTTTGACAATCAAGTGCTGACGTCACAAAGAGGCGTTGCTTTAAAAACCTTTTCATCCATAATTTCCAGATAGTTTTTGATGACCAAAAGTACTACATACATATAGCTGAATTTTTTTTAATTAGCGGCACAAGTAAGCGAAATGACCTCCAGCTGGCGCACTTGTGGCGGGTGTAGCTGCGGCAACCTCCCACACACCTAAAATTATGATTTTAAGAAACTGTTACTATTTTACGTGTTTATAACATTATATACTAACGAAAAAAGGTAACCAGCTGGCTTTATTGCGGGGAATTATGCCTCAGTTGCTCACGTAAAAAATACGCTGGTTTACTTAAACCAGCATATCAGAAAAGCTGAAATTTGGTAATGTTATAGTTAACTTAATAAGTTAAATGAATAAAATACTTCGCTAAGTGTGTCGCAGTGGTTAAGTGCTCAGCTGACGAGTGGAAGATACGCTATATGTTCAACATGCGCGTGGGCGCGCTGCGTCTTTGACTGCGTCAGCTGAGCACTTATCCCTCACTAAACACTCGCGAAGTATTTTTTTCGTTTAACTTATTAAGTTAACTATAACATTACCAAATTTCAGCTTTCCTGATGTCAGTTTACTTAGCGCGTATTTTTTACGTGGGCAGCTGAGGCATAATCCCTCGCAATAAAACCAGCTGGTTACGTTTTTTCGTTAGGGGGCGTCCATTAATTACGTGAGTTTAAAAAAAGGGGGCTAGGGGTCCAGCAAAATCTCACCAAAGCTCATTTAAAGGGAGAGGGGGTCAATGAAAATATCACGTCAACTTTTTAATTCAGAGAATATACATTATTATAACAGATAACATTTTGTATTATAAAATCAATCCCGGGCATAGACAATATTAAATACAGCCCAAGTTCGTTTTATAAGCTGCGGGACATTGAGGAGTGCGCTGCACACTGGTTCGCGGACGCTTCATGCCTCCACCTAATCCGATCGTCCAAGTGACCGGAGAACCGACTGTGCTGGAGCCTGGCGAACACGATGGGAAGTCTTTCGGCAATACCTCAGGGTGTATCCCAAACATGCGGGCTATTCCCCGATGCCCTACGTTTACTACTGCCCATCTCTTTTGGGGAATGATCAAACTATCCATAACAGGTGCTGCAAGACGTGCGGCATCTGCTTTGCTTCGCGTGTGAAGCTGCAGAAACACAGGTCGGCGCTGCATGCAACCCCGCGAGCACCTGTGGTCAGGGTTCGACCAACGCGTGTGGTCACTCGTCGGACTGAGGAGCTGCTGGGCGCTGTGACCGATAGGCTGGAGTGGCTGCACGAGGAGGATGTAGGTACGTCTAATGACTGTCGTCCTATACTACCAAAAGACATGGACGTCATGTGTCCAATCATTACAATAGAGGAAGCACATGAATGCCCATGGAGTGAGTAAAGAATTAGGATGGTGGTGCCGCAGCCAATTTTTTACTAAATTTAATTAAATTCGTTATAGTGCACCTTAAACGTAGTATCATTTTTCTACTCTTATTTCACAGAAAAAATGCAGTACATAGAGGATATCAGTATTAACGCTTATGCATTTAGTGGTATGAAGCAAAATACGTGAACATATCAAATAAATTTAATTATTTTAAAATTATAGGGTAAATCCCACGTGAGGGGGAGTACTACCGTGGATACCGTCGAGAACAGTCGTGTTTGAAGAGGTATATACGGTATCGGAAACTTTTAGCCTAAAGTTCTTAGCTACTGACCTAAAGCTCTCCGATACGCCAGTGCCAAACGGTGTTCGAAATTTACAGTTTTCGCGTTACCTAAAACATAACGCAACGTTAAATAAACGATATACATTGTACATATAAATTGTAAATAGTTAAGTGTAAATAAATAGTGCAGTGATCGTATTGTTATTTTTAAGCACATAAAATGAAACTAGTAGCTCCATCTATGATTCACAGTAATAAGTTATTTGTGAAACTAAACATGACTATCTTCATGTGTTAGAAATAAAAGAGTCAGTCGATGAAGTGCAGAGCAACCACGTAGTGCGTTTTATTTTTTTATCCCAATTTAACAGGTTATGGGCCCAGGCGTGGCAAAAAGTTAAGTTTTTCTATTTGGGTTAAAAAGCTCGGTAATCGTGAGTGTTAACAAAAAAGCTGAAAAGATGTCCGTAAACTATTTAGCAACCGTTCCAAAGCTATAGCCGGTCGGGAAAATTACGATGAATGGGCTTTCGCAGTCGCGAACGTGTTCGTGTTGGATGGATTTTCTAAATGCTTGGACGGCACAGAATCAGACCCATCGAAATTAGCAAGATCACAAGCAAAGTTAGTGTTATCAATAGACCCTTCCTTATATATACACGTACGTGATGCAACCTCAGCTAAGGATTTATGGGACACGTTAAAATACATTTACGCTGAAAAAGGTTTCACGAGAAAAATTGGTCTACTGCGTACGCTGATATCTCTAAGGTTAGAGAATTGCGAATCAATGCAGAGTTATGTAAACTAAGTGATTGAAGCATAGAGAACATATATAATAGAGAAATAATGTCATTTGCGAATGTGGCAAATTTACCAAGCTGAATCCGTAAACACAGACGGTCTTCTGCGGGCTTGCGCCTTGTCGAACGTTTGCCTTGTGATTGACAGGACCGTACTTCAAAATTTATTTCACATGACTTGAATCTTTTATCGAGTAATAAATGCTAAATATACATCTAATTATTCTTTTTATTAATGATAAAAAAAATGTAACCATTAGTGAGATTTTAACAAAAATTGTATAGTTTGTTGGCTTAAATCTGAGTTTTCTTGCTATACAAAACTGTCGATAATTCCTCGAAAATAGCTCAGTTTATACATATACAATGCGTCTCTTTAATGTCCCCCCTCTTAATTTTTTAAACGTTACATTTACAAAATTGAAAGTTGGAATAAAATATAAACATAGTATTCTAAACTCTAAACAATAGAAATAAAATATGCAACTGTTTTAAGAAGTAAAATAGTAAATAAAAAAATTACCAAAACTATGTGTATATTTTATTGGATTGGCATCAGGGGCGTACCGTGACTTGTGGTTTGGGGGGGGGGGGGGGTTGGTAGACAAAACCATTGTTTTTATATAAATATGCATATACTACCGTGCTGTATAATGTTTATAATAACTACTATGAGATCAATGGGGGGGGGGGGGTTACCCCCCCCCCCCCCCCCCCAGCGGTACGCCTCTGATTGGCATCCCATCCTGTATAATTATTGAACAAACCAAGTTCTATGGTAAGATGTAAATATTTTTACACCTATTTACAGTGTATGCACTTGATACTTTGGTGAAAGAGCTACTTACTTGCGGCCCGGCCCCATGTCAATCTAATCCACTGATATCTTAGCGATCCTTTGGCGAAAGCGCTTTTTTCTTTCGCCATCCCTTTTAAAATACTCCCCTCTACCCCAATCTACTAGTATTTTTAGTGCCCCTTTGGCGAAAGCGCAAATATGCCTTTTGGAGACTCACCCTTCTAATCCACTGATATCTTAGCGATCCTTTGGCGAAAGAGCATTTTTCTTTCGCCATCCCTTTTAAAATACTCCCCTCTACCCTAATCCACTAGTATTTTTAGTGCCCCTTTGGCGAAAGCGCCAATATGCCTTTTAGACACTCACTCACCCTTATGCAATATAGGGGAAGGAGGCATTGACACTATATATGACCTTCTTACACCATCTTACCCCTTATACAATGCCCCTAATACACACACACCCCATCAGTGCCTTTCTGACACCTTGACCACACTCAATATACGTCACTGATAACTATTTCTACTTCTCCGTGTGTGTGTTCACTTCAACACCGGAGTGCATTTAAGATAAAAGTTAGAAAATTTATTTGGTTAGAGTTAATCTTAATAACTCAAAACTTAAAAGTATTTTTGCAAATGGAAATAGCAACTTCAGCATTTACAACAGCTGTATTCCATGTGTTTCCTTCAGTGATTACAACTGGGTCCGGTCCTGATCGCCAAGTTGCGTCATTGAGTTCAACAACCACCTTTGCGAAACGTCCCGAGTGCGCATGCCTCGAGAGGACCGTCGTTTAAAAACCTGACTGGCGCCATATGCGTACAAACGCACTTTTTCGCCCATACATTGGACGGATTCAGCTGGTGTCGCGAATACGTTGTGATGGTCTAAATATATTTTGTCTATGGATTGAAGTGTCTCAAAAATTCAAGCGAAGTGGTTTCGAGATCAGTGAAGAATGGGTGGGGTCACTCCTTTTGGCGGGATTACCAGAAATGTTCGGCCCCATGATTATGGCGATAGAACACAGCGGTATTGCCATAACTACAGATGCAATCAAAACGAAGCTAATTGACATGTCTAATGATGGCAACAATGGTACAAGAACCGGCGCTTTTGCTGTCAAATCGCATTTTAAAAGAGGAGCAAACGGTCGCAGCACTACCAAAAATTATGACAGACAGCAGAAAGATTTGACAGAGATCACCTGCAGTGGGACTCTGCGTCGTTATAGTAATCTACTATAGCTTTCTACTATAGAAATCTATTAGCGTTTTCTACTATCGTCAAATGTGCAACTCTGTTTAGTTGTAGACAATGATCGGGTATCTTCGGAACTCGCCAAAGGGTAACTGTCTGAGCTAAAAACATTGCGGAAATTCTAGGGATTCTTAATTTTATAACTAGAAGTTTTGGACAGAAGAAAAAGTTTGGTTATATTTATGTTCAAAAGCATAGTAGAGTTGGGAGATATAGTGATTTTTCGATATCTGTTAGAACAGAGATGGTGATTTAAGAATAGCCGTTATTTTTAACGGTGATTTTTCACTACAGCGATTTTTATTTTTAAGGCGAAAAGGAGCAGCATAGTTGCTTTTACAAGACTGATATTCCATATAAATATTGAATAATGCAGCTACAATTGGAAGTAAAATTATAAATTGATTTGGTTAGTAAGTTATTAGGGTAAAAATAGTATTTTTTCGAAACGCCCAGTGCCAGAAGCGTAGCGAATATTAATCGAAAATGGCCTTTATTCTTGATTTTTGCGCTAGATTAAGTTAAAAATATTACATTTTTTCCGAAATTACAATTATAATGCTTTTGGTAATTTTGAGTATAGGTATACCTGAAAATGTTTTTATGACGCTGAATTTAAATACGACAATAAATTAATAAAATTATAATCTCTTAGATACTTTTCAGATTTGAAATTAACCATCTAAAACTGCAAAAAAAATCCCATTTAATAGCTTAAAATTGAGGACACACTGAGTCTAAAGGAGATTATAAAATACTTAATAACTCACAACATAAATAACAAAAGAATTATAAACAATAGTATCAGAAAATATAATAAAAAAAAACATTCCCTTTTATATCTAGCTATGTCCTGCAGTGGGACTCTGCGTCGTTATAGAAAACTACTATTGCTTTCTACTATAGAAATCTATTCGCGTTTTCTACTAAAGAAAATTTGCAACTCTATTTAATTGTAGACTAATGATCGGGTATCTTCGGAACTCGCCAAAGGGATAACTATCGGAGCTAAAAACATTTGCGAAAATTCTAGGGATTTTAAATTTTATAACTAGAAGTTTTGGATAGAAAGAAAAGTTTGGTTATATTTAATGTTCAAGGTTCATGTTCCAAAAGTATTTTACCCTTTACCTAAGTTCAATTTTTTCATTTTTTCCATGTGCCATCCAAAGCCCTTCTAGAACTAGTAACACCTAAGTATAGCTTATACAATAACACAGCTACCTAAGTAAGTTAAACAGGGGCGCACCCAGGATTTTGTCTCAGTAGTACCCAGGATTTTGTCTCAGTAGTACCCAGGATTTTGTCTCAGTAGCACCCAGGATTTTGTCTCAGTACATGTTTTTGGATCAGAGCACTGCCGGTTCGGTGTTCGGTGAACGAAGGCTTTAGAGGTCATATGTTTCAACTATTGCTTTTTCTGTTTAAGATTATTCCTAACGAGTCTGAGTCTCAAAATTTTGAGCATTTTCACTCTGGCATTAGGTATAACCACAAATTGTCCTAAGTGCAGAGCTTATAAAAAATAAAAAGGACCAGTAAAAGCTCCTTACTTTGCTTTTATGCACTTTGCTTATAATTTGGATACAAATTACTCAGTTGAAAATTTTGAGATCGAAATACATACATTTTTTACTAAATAGTTTTAAATAAGCAACAAACAAAAAGTATCTTTGTAGTAAAATGCGCGTAAGAAGTGAACACTGGCTTTATTTGATCAACTTCGCTGAATCTCATCCAGAAATAAAAATATCCAAATAAATAGCCAAAGATGCTAGAACTAGTAACGCCGTAAAAGTGGGTCCTCACGGGCGGAGGAAGCGGAACAGCGGAGAGGCGCTTCGTTATATGATTAGTTGAATTCTGCCATGTTTAACAAACGAAGTTCCTGTCCGCTGTTCCGCTTCTTCTGCCCGTGAGGTGAGGACCTTCTTTAAGTTACAACACCGCAACGTCACCAGTCGACAGCGGCAGTAAGTTCTCGGCTGATGACGTTGCGACTTGCGTTGCGGTGTTTAACTTCAGCGGCGTACCCAGGGGGGGGGGGGGCTTTAGTTCCCCCTACACTAACATCCTAGACACACAAAAATTTAAAAAGTGCACTAATAATTGAAAAAATCCACCAAATCGCGTGATCCCTGAAACACTCCTACAAACTACTACTGAGACAAAATCCTGGGTGCGCCCCTGTTTAACTTACTTAGGTAGCTGTGTTATTGTATAAGCTGTACTTAGGTGTTACTAGTTCTAGAAGGGCTTTGGATGGCACATGGAAAAAATGAAAAAATTGAACTTAGGTAAAGGGTAAAATATAATACTTTTGAACATGAACCTTGAACATTAAATATAACCAAACTTTTCTTTCTATCCAAAACTTCTAGTTATAAAATTTAAAATCCCTAGAATTTTCGCAAATGTTTTTAGCTCCGATAGTTATCCCTTTGGCGAGTTCCGAAGATACCCGATCATTAGTCTACAATTAAATAGAGTTGCAAATTTTCTTTAGTAGAAAACGCGAATAGATTTCTATAGTAGAAGGCAATAGTAGTTTTCTATAACGACGCAGAGTCCCACTGCAGGACATAGCTAGATATAAAAGGGAATGTTTTTTTTTTATTATATTTTCTGATACTATTGTTTATAATTCTTTTGTTATTTATGTTGTGAGTTATTAAGTATTTTATAATCTCCTTTAGACTCAGTGTGTCCTCAATTTTAAGCTATTAAATGGGATTTTTTTTGCAGTTTTAGATGGTTAATTTCAAATCTGAAAAGTATCTAAGAGATTATAATTTTATTAATTTATTGTCGTATTTAAATTCAGCGTCATAAAAACATTTTCAGGTATACCTATACTCAAAATTACCGAAAGCATTATAATTGTAATTTCGGAAAAAATGTAATATTTTTAACTTAATCTAGCGCAAAAATCAAGAATAAAGGCCATTTTCGATTAATATTCGCTACGCTTCTGGCACTGGGCGTTTCGAAAAAATACTATTTTCACCCTAATAACTCACTAACCAAATCAACTTGTAATTTTACTTCCAATTGTAGCTGCATTATTCAATATTTATATCGAATATCAGTCTTGTAAAAGCAACTATGCTGCTCCTTTTCGCCTTAAAAATAAAAATCGCTGTAGTGAAAAATCACCGTTAAAAATAACGGCTATTCTTAAATCACCATCTCTGTTCTAACAGATATCGAAAAATCACTATATCTCCCAACTCTACTATGCTTTTGAACATAAATATAACCAAACTTTTTCTTCTGTCCAAAACTTCTAGTTATAAAATTAAGAATCCCTAGAATTTCCGCAATGTTTTTAGCTCAGACAGTTACCCTTTGGCGAGTTCCGAAGATACCCGATCATTGTCTACAACTAAACAGAGTTGCACATTTGACGATAGTAGAAAACGCTAATAGATTTCTATAGTAGAAAGCTATAGTAGATTACTATAACGACGCAGAGTCCCACTGCTGAGTACGAATAAACGATCGTTCCGTTTCTACAAATAGAATTCTATGACATCGTGGAGTCCCACTGCAGCGTTAGCGATGTCGCTTTCGTTTCAAGACGACAATATGGCTGCCACATAATCGACTTCGAAACCTACGCGGAGTACGAAACGATCGCTTTGTTTCTACAAATAGAATTCTACGACATCGCGGAGTCCCACTGCTGTTTTAACCAGGGGTCTGAAGGTTTAAATTAGTGTTGGGCAAAATCGCATGTTTTTAATAATCGGATCTTTCGTATCTGAATGATATTAAAAATCGGATTATCATTCGAATGATCATTCAAATAACTACTTATGGATTATATATAAAATCGTCGCAATGCGGTTGGTAAGGCAAGGTCGTAGCGTAGGTATGTAGATTCTCAAGACGATGCGAGTGATGTGACGCGAAACACCGATCTTGAAGTGAAATGTAGAATATTCAGATTTATCGATTTATTTATTTACCGGCTGCTGCTATGGGAGCATGTATAGCGTATATGTAGTGCGTTGCATTTTTAATTTTAATATTTTTATAGTACAGTGACGTATTAGAAATTTTATTAGCTAAAGGAATAATAATGCGCCCAGGCGCAAAAAAATCGGTGGTTTGGAACTACTTAAAAAAAACGATAATGACAACAAAAGTGCCACTTTCATCATATAATACTATATACTACTACAATAAAATTAAAAGAGACGTCAGGACGTCTGGCCCATCTACCCCGACCCCGTCCACGTTTATACCCGAAACACCGGTGCTAAGCCGATACCGAAATGCTCATCGAGTGTTTTGTTGTGTCGTTGAATTCGATTCAGGTTTTACATTCAATTACTTTCGTTCCTGCATGTATAGTTGCGCACAGGTTCTAGCGAATCGCTTTTTCATCAGGTCATTTTTCATTCGAATGATCGAATGAAATAATCGGATGACGCCGATTATTTGCATAATCGGATTTTCCATTATTTTTAATTCAGATGCGCCCAACACTAGTTTAAATGGGCTATATGGCAACAAGGGATTTTGCGGGGTACGCCACCTCACCATGTAAGGTAAGGTAGATATCATGTGGCTACCACTACAAATTATGATAAAAAAGCACGTGATATGCTATCCATGGATCCGGTTGGTTATTTCGGACCAATAGAACAGCTTTGCTCAAGGAACAGATTTGTCTATTTAGACTGGTGCAACTTGGTCTCATAATGCTAGTTCAGTCTAACAAATAGGGAGTAAACGTTGTTTCACTTTGTCTTTATACTCTTAACTGTTGCAGAGTGTAACACTAAAGTTAAATGAACCCACCTTCCTTTGCCAGTCGTCCTTTCGTTTGGGCGCCATTTTTTTGGGATCAATAATTCACAAAAGGTGATGTTTGGTGCAATAATTATTTATTAGTTTATTACTACTTCAATAATTTGTATTCTTAAAAAGTTTGGCCTTATGGCTTTGTGTTTTTCAGAACAAGAGTGGTGCGTTCAAATTTGAGGTAGGTAATTAATAAATTTACCAGTTACCTAAAATTTCTTTATTTACTTTAACCTGTGAAAAAGGTGAGGTCATCAGCATTTCTCCAAAATACTTTTTATAATATCCAACCGATTTTGTGATATTAAAATGTACTTAATATGTTTCTAAGTTTCTTGAATATGGGGAACTTTTGTTTTGACACTATCTACTTGTGCCCGAATAACAAATAAAATAATTTAAAATAAAATATCGGTCTTGTAAACCAAAAATAAGCAAAATCTTTTAAAACTTCAGGAAAAAAATCTTATCTTTAATCTGTAAAGTTAATATTTTATATATAAGCTAATTTTATTATGACGTCTTTTTATAGATATTTCAAATCTAATAGATTTTGTCAGTAAAGTTGTATATTATCTAAAAAATAAAAGGTATATCAGTATACTATACATAATTCTGGTGTCCATATTGCTTTTAATACACTTGATTTGTTTAATGCATTTGTTAAAAGTTAGGGATTATAAATATTAATAAAGTTTATTTTGGTTTACTTTATTCTAAAGTAAATTAAAGGTGGGTTTATGCAGACTACTTTAAATTTTTTAACCCTAATTTAACTTTACTTTTAATTTAGTACGAGTTAAATACACATGAAGGCATAAGCCGCATAAGAGCATTTATCCACAACTTTAATTTAATTTTACTTTAATTTTAAAATTTCAATGAAAATTTCTTAAAGCAAAATTAAATTTAAATTTAAAGTGGTCTGCATAAACCAACCTTTAATAAAAATTTGAGCTATTCCCACAGCACGAAAGAAGAAGACATGGATGGGTGGTTAAACTCAAATGACCTGTATCTTTTTTTAATCTGTGGAATATCACTCCCACTGGGAGTGTTTCCTATAAAGGACCCCGCACAAATCAAATGGGAAATGGATCTCCGTCAAATTAGCTGAAACTTTGGGAAAATGTTCTTCTCAGCATCCTGAACAAAAGTCTCAACGGGCCCAACAAGCTCCTATGATTAGTTTTTGTGTGATGGGACCTAGAAGTCCCAGATTATTGATATTGCTTATATCAAACGGGATAGGAGTAAGACTACCCCTAAAAATGCATTCCGGGACCAGACAATGTTGATCTTATGCTTATTCGCTTATTTATCTTGAAGTAAGTTCTATTTTTCTTCAAATTGAATCCCGCATCCCAAGTGGACTAGCCCGCTGACCCACTTATACCCCTAACGCCTAGAAACCACCAATCAAATATGCTAACTCCGAAATCATCTAGTGCAGCCGCTTATTTTCTTTAAAATCATACCACAAGCGAGTTAACCCTTGATTCCTTAACCCACCTCATCCTTAACTACGTACTGTTAACCCCTAAAACCACCCCTACTAAACCATAAGCGGGCTAACCCATCTGACCTGGGAAGCACGAGTCGAGTCACTTCTGAAAATAATTCAATCCCACACCACAAACGGACTACTCCACCGACCTTAGAGCCCTTCTAACCTCTCCACACATACCCCCTATGCCTAGAAACTACCCCTGCCAAACCACAAGCAGGCTAACCCACCTGATCCTTGTAATCTGCGTGGTGAGGGAATAGGGAGGGGTGAAGGGGCAGCTAGGGCGGAGGAGAGACAGTTGATGGTATGGGGGGGGGGGTGGATTGGGTAGGATAGAAGAGAGCGGAAGAGACTGGGGAGAGAGGAGGATGGGAGAAATAGCGGAGGAGGGAATTGAGTGTAGGGAGGGAATACTGGAATCGCTGGTAAGAGTGGCTGATGTTCTTAGTAAAGTATAGGAGTCACACTTGGAAATAAAAGAAACGGAATCAACCACCAAAAGAGAAGTAGTAAAGGCATTATAAAAAGCAGCAGGTGCAGATTGGAGGATTACCCTTGACTTGAGTGTATGTGTATGTGGATACGTATATATCACTCTATGGTATGTCAATGTATCGAAATACATCAATATATTGAAATAGATGGATCTATCGAAAAATATTGTTACCTATATAAAATATATCGCAATGCTCAGAAGATTAATCTTGCAGCTTCCGTGAATTTCCCTAAGTATCTTTTATAAAAAAATGCCTTTTAATGCTCTGGTTTCCATCTCATTAAAAACAATCTGACCAGTTTATATGCTCACGTTTGCTATCTAAAATACTACATACTGAAAGTTATTTTTGCCTGGAGGCAATTGTTAATTCCTTTTTTGAAATATAATTGTATTAATTTTTTTATATTTAAATATATTCATTATCAAAATGTTTAGTTAGTTATTCTAGTTACCAAACTGTACTTTGACATAGATGAATCACTTATATTTAAATAAATACGTAGATACGTATCTAATTCTCATTTCCCTCTACCCATACTTCTTCTCTCTCCCCCAGTATTACCCCTTCCCCATCCCTGCCTATTTATCCCCCTTTTATCCAATTGACTCGATCCACCCACACTGCTCCTCTCCTGATACTCTCCTTTCTCCCTTCCCTTCTCATCCTCATCCGCATCCGTTCCTCTCCTTCCTCTTATCTATCTCTTCCCTTCCAATATCCCTGTCGCTCATTCCCTTTTTTATCATCCCCTCCCCCTCCTCCGCTACTCCTTCGCTGTCCCTCCCCACCAACCTCTCCCGCCTATCTTACTCTCTCGAGCCCCCTATACCACCTTCTGCCCCCCTTGCAACCCCGCCGCGTCTCTCCCACGTCTTGTTCCCTCCCTATCCCTCTAAAGTCGCTGTTTTCAAAGTCAGATAGGTTAGCCCACTTGGGTTTAGTAGGAGTGATTTTAGGGGTTAAGAGTATGTAGTTAAGGGTAGTTTCTAGGCATAGGGGGTATGTGTGGACAGGTTAGAAGGGCTCGAAGGTCGGTGGAGTAGTCCGTTTGTGGTGTGGGATTGAATTATTTTCAGAAGTGACTCGACTCGTGCTTCCCAGGTCAAATGGGTTAGCCCGCTTATGGTTTAGTAGGGGTGGTTTTAGGGGTTAACAGTACGTAGTTAAGGATGAGCCTCATCCTTAACTACGTACTGTTAACTTAACTTAACCCACCTCATCCGATGAGGTGGGTTAAGGAATCAAGGGTTAACTCGCTTGTGGTATGCTTTTAAAGAAAATAAGCGGCTGCACTAGATGATTTCGGAGTTAGCCTATTTGATTGGTGGTTTCTAGGCGTTAGGGGTATAAGTGGGTCAGCGGGCTAGTCCACTTGGGATGCAGGATTCAATTTGAAGAAAAATAGAACTTCCTTCAAGATAAATAAACGAATAAGCATAAGATCAACATTGTCTGGTCCCGGAATGCATTTTTAGGGGTAGTCTTACTCCTATCCCGTTTGATATAAGCAATAACAATAATCTGGGACTTCTAGGTCCCATAACTCAAAAACTAATCATAGGAGCTTGTTGGGCCCGTTGAGACTTTTGTTCAGGATGCCGAGAAGAACATTTTCCCAAAGTCTCAGCTAATTTGACGGAGATCCATTTCCCATTTGATTTGTGCGGGGTCCTTTGAGGTGAGTAAATAACACATTATCTAAAGTTAAATAAAAACATAAGTTTTATTATTAAAATCTAACCCCAGTATAAAGAGATAAGGTCATTGACATATTTTCTAAATTATTTTACCAAGATGTTTTTGCGTGGATGTAGGTATTAACTAGATTTTGTAGAACAGATCATTCAACTTATAAATAACATAAAGTTAATGTAGATTTCCCATTTAACATAATAAAAATCAGACTGAGAGGTGATCGATGACTAGCTTGAGTTTGCGTACAGGGTGTCCCATTTTCGGCACTTTTGCGGGGTATCTCCCTTATTTTTAAAGATAGAGGGTTGCGGTTTTCGCGACAGTGTGCTACTTTTTGATGAAACGAAAGATGGCATAAAAATATTTTTCATGGCCCCCTTCGTTTTTGACATACAGGACGAAATTGATTTTTTTCCATTTTCGGACCACCCTCGCATTTCAGTTATCTTGTAACTTATAAAAAAGGAAAAATGGATCCTATTAGAGTTTTCTACGTAGAATCGAGTGGCGTGGTTAGATTTTCATCAGATATAATATTTTTCGAGATATTAACCAAATAAATGTTTTTTTAAATGGAACACCCTGTATATTTCTTAACCATTAAGTTTCCCCTTTCGAGAGCTTTTCAAAAATATATAACACTTTATAGTTATTTTTTATTTTTAGCCCTTAAATCGAACTATTTAATTTTAAACTTTAATTTTGCGTAGTTGGCCGTGTTTAACAAGTGGTTTAACGTCAATTCAGGTATTTAGATTTAAAAAAGAATCTGGTTAAATCCTGTATTTTCATTAATTTATCAAAATTGGTATTATTTTTAACCTACAACACTACTTGTTATCTAGATATATAAAAAATCCTAACCAGAACTAAAACTGTTTAGTTTTTAATCACTTAAAGATTAAATTAGTTGTCTTGAATTATTAATAGCAAATAAAAGTCAAATTTAAAAACAAAACATACAAAACTTTAGGTAACGAAAAGAGCTAGAATGGATTAAATGGACTAACTCTTTTCGTTACCTAAAGTTTTCTATGTTTTGTTTTTAAATTTGACTTTTATTTGCTATTAATAATTCAAGACAACTAATTTAATCTTTAAGTGATTAAAAACTAAACAGTTTTAGTTCTGGTTAGGATTTTCTATATATCTAGATAACAAGTAGTGTTGTAGGTTAAAAATAATACCAATTTTGATAAATTAATGAAAATACAGGATTTAACCAGTTTCTTTTTTAAATCTAAATACCTGAATTGACGTTAAACCACTTGTTAAACACGGCCAACTACGCAAAATTAAAGTTTAAAATTAAATAGTTCGATTTAAGGGCTAAAAATAAAAAATAACTATAAAGTGTAATATATTTTTGAAAAGCTCTCGAAAGGGGAAACTTAATGGTTAAGAAATATACAGGGTGTTCCATTTAAAAAAACATTTATTTGGTTAATATCTCGAAAAATATCACATCTGATGAAAATCTAACCACGCCACTCGATTCTACGTAGAAAACTCTAATAGGATCCATTTTTACTTTTTTTATAAGTTACAAGATAACTGAAATGCGAGGGGGGTCCGAAAATGGAAAAAAATCAATTTCGTCCTGTATGTCAAAAACGAAGGGGGCCATGAAAAATATTTTTATGCCATCTTTCGTTTCATCAAAAAGTAGCACACTGTCGCGAAAACCGCAACCCTCTATCTTTAAAAATAAGGGAGATACCCCGCAAAAGTGCCGAAAATGGGACACCCTGTACATATAGGTGGGATGCATCCCTTTACAACCAATTGTGGTTTGAATCTCAGCTTCTAACCTTAAATTATCAGCAAAGTAAAAGAACCAATAGGTAAATTGTTTTTGTTTACTATTTTTATGTGCCAAATGCAATATCTCATTTCTGATTAAGATTAGGGAATTTTTTGAAATTTAAATTGAAACGGCCAGATTCTCCAATGCTAGACCGGTCTAAGTTGACAACCAGTTTTAAATTGACAAGTGCAATAATAAGACAACTAAGTTTTATAGTAGGTATGTACTTTCCACAATAATAGAACTATATAAGTTCATTTTAGCAGCACGTTCCAAGAAAAAAATCGTGGGGAAACCAAGCAAATCACTGAAATATTAGATTAAGTTATGTTTTTAATAACAACTTAGGAACAATGACAGGACAAAAAGCTGTCAAAACCTACCTGATCAACTAGAATATTTTAATTTAAACCAGTACTAAAGGTGGGTTTATGCAGACCACTTTAAATTTAAATTTGATCTAAAAAATTTTTCATTGAAAGTTAAAATTAAAGTAAAATTAAATTAAAGTTGTGGATAAATGCTCTTATGCCTTCATGTGTATTTAACTCGTGCTAAATTAAAAATAAAGTCAAATTAGGGTTAAATTAAATTTAAAGTGGTCTGCATAAACCCACCTTTAATCTTAAGTGAATCTGAACAAACATGTTTAATAAAGCATGTTAATAAAGTTTATTCGCTTTTGCTTTATTCTAAAGTAAATTCAATAAAAATTTCAGCTGTTCATGCAGTGCGAAGAAAGAACACATATATCATCTTAGATGCCGAACTAATGCGACAACTCCCAAGACTTGTATCCTTTTTAATTTTATGGAACTCTCTGTAATATATGTAAATATGTAAATATTGAAATTAGCGATGGGATATCTCGAATGAAAAAGAATCGACCATTCGATTATTCAAATCACTCGAGATATCTCGAGAAGTCAGCGCGATCATTCGAATGATTTTGCCGAGAGATTATAATCGCCTTTCACCGCTTCGAATGACGAGACGAAATACGAAATGACGCCGTCGCCGACTCCGGCACTCGATGTTGCGTTGCGATGGATATTGTCTTGGTCTCGGATGATTTTTTCATTCGAATGATTGTTTATTTCGAATGATTCTTCGATATCGATCGAGCATTATTTCATCTCTCGACAACGCATAGTCACAGTGTTATTAGTTTATTAGCATGTTTTTATGATATATACAGTAGTAAAGTATGTGACCAAACTTTAGGGTATTATTCCTTACTTAATTTTAAGACAAAACATAGGTCCTAAACGACTGTGTTTTTAATTCACAGGGTATTGAATTTTTGTAAAAGGTTTTTCCTAAATAATTAGAGGGCGCAAATTAGTATAAAGTTGAAATTTGGTGACAATTTTTAATGCATAAAGGGGAGTCTTGCTAGTTGCCAAATTTGTTAAAAGAAGTGTTTTTGTTTTCGTGGATCTGATACTTTTTTGTTATTTTTAACAAATTATACTAATAAATAATGTTTATAACTTTACATTTTTTTGTTTTTATCGGAAACGGCCAATCCATGCAAAAAAATTCAAGGGATGATTTTTGTGTAGTTTTATTTGCTATATTTTTTGATTCGAATGATTATTTCGAATGATCATTCGATTATTAAAATCATTCGAGAGCTAACATTTCGATTATTCCCAACACTAATTGAAATCCATGTATCTCCGCCGCTGCATGCTGCGCATGCTCTGTATGATTCTGTAATTAATAAAAGCAAACGAGACCGAGATAGAGTTGATACAAAACAGTATTGGCGACTCCAATTAAGGAAACCCAGCGTTGCCACCGCTGCAATCAGCTGATACAACGGGGAACAATGGCCCACTGAATGCAAAATTACAGAAACCTATGCGATAATTTGGGTTCATGTCTTCTCTGAAAAGTTCATGACATTTGTCAAACTAACGTCAACCTTACTTTTTGGTTAATGACAACAAACTGCGCAGTTTACTCGTAGTTCGTGATAATTAGTTAAAATCGTATTGTTTTTTAAACTTTTTGTGGGTTACGACATTGTAGCTATCATGTTTTAAACCCTTTTGACTCTTTAAATTTCTTGAGAAACCCCTGCCTCTAGAAATGTGATTTAAGGGGGCAGTGGCGGTCGCAGCTTTTTTCAAAGGGGGGGGGGGGGGGCGGTTTAGTAGGTGTTGGGTTGGCCCAATCGTCGGGTTAGTGTGTTTTTTCAAAGAGGGGGGGGGGGGGCGGTTTAGTAGGTGTTGGGTTGGCCCAATCGTCGGGTTAGTGTGTTACAAAAAAAAATTGCCTATGTATATTCAAAATTTCTGTTAAAAAAGCATGCATGCAATTTTATCTAGGCCACAATCAATTCTAGAGACGTGTACTGCCTGCACCTACGGTTTTAAATTTTTTGTTTTACCCGCATCGATCATTTATTATTTCTTCGTTAAAAATAGTGTCTTGGGTTAAGAGGGTAAGAGGGGGGGGGCGATCGCCCCCCCCCCCCTGGGACCGCCACTGAAGGGGGAGAACTTTTAAACGCCAATCCAAGTTTACAAAATATATATTCTGTAAATTTTGGCCAAACACAATTACGTGTGGGATTTTAGAAAAAACCGGTAAGTAATTTTACATAAAGTAGTGTTAATAGTAGCCATAACGCAAAGTACAATTTAAGATAAGTTTTGGTAGCTGTCAATAGACCGATTCCCACATTGTGCGAGTTAATCTTTGGGTAGTTTAGTAGTTTACCTTTGGAATTTTTAATTAACAAAATACGATTATGCGATATTATTAATACCAAGGGGATGAATATTGTGGTTATGATGAAAAAAGTTTGTTTGCAGGTTATTACTTAAAAAACATATGGTCTTGCCAGCACTTTCTAGGGCAAACATATTTTGGTGTGAATGCCACCTTTTTTATGTTGTTCAAATAACTATACATATTACGTAACTTATTTTGGAATTATTGTTTTAGATTTGTTCATTAAAATTTTGTCTCTATGTCTCCAAACATCTCTAAACTCTGCACCTCATGAAGTCACTGGAACTTTTAAAATAATTCACAATCAGTTAGAAGTTAAGAATATGAGGTGTTCCTGTAAGGGAAAAAGTGTAAGCATATACCAGAAGTTATGTTACATTGCACCAGGTTGTATAACTCATAATTAAATTGGGCATAACGTTGAGGTTTTCCAGTGATTAAAAGATGGTAACAGTGGCGTACCTAGCATTTTGGGGCGGGGGTGAATTGGTATTATTTTACAAATAAGAATACTTTTTATTAGATGCACAATTTTAGTAGCTAGGGGCGCCATGAACTAGGGGCGGAGGGGGGCTGACCGCCCCCTAGCCCCCAAGGTATGCCATTGAATATCAATCATTATTAAATATCTTAGTTTTTGTTTCTGTTTTAGCTCTAATTTAACTGAAATGGAAGAGTTATCTTCCACTGACATTCAGTGTATATAGAACAAGAAAAAGGGAGCTTCAATTTCCATTTATATACCCCAGTCTATATTGAGTTTGGATGTATAAGGTAAATTATAAAAAATGAAAAACTACTTAAATTTAAGTTATATTTTTTATGTTAATATATAAGTACATAGGTTTTGCTCAATGGGTTAAATTTTTATTTTTCTTTTTATTTAAAAACAAGTTACTGTTTACGGATCGTCATCAAGAAAGTATTAATATTCCATACAGGTTGTTAAAAAAATTGATTTTGTTTAATATAGATACGTAAAATACCTACTTACTTACATGTACTTAACCCCAAGCTAAAAAGCACTGCAAATATCTCGATTCACTTCAGATTTGTGCAGTATCTTTTAAACTAAATTCTCTACAGCATTGTTTTTTAACCTTTTTAGAGTCGCGACCCCCGAAAAAGCCAAAAATAAAGTAAAAACCTTACGACCCCCTCACTGTATATTTTAATGTTTATCACAGTTTTACATTACTAATGTGTAAAATTCATTATTTAATAAAAGGATTTTTGGTATATGTGCCTTATTTTCTTGACAGATTGCGACCCCCCCCCCCATTAAGATCGCGACCCTTCTGTGGCTCGCTGCCCTCAGTTTAAGAAACGATGCTCCACAGAAATACACGTGTTTTTAAATTTACTGAAAATTTATCTAGTAAAAAAAATTTCATGGAAATTTTTTACTGAAAATATTTTTTCCTAATCATTTGCGTCTTGTAAAAACTAATATTTTAAAAAATTGAATTTCTATTTCTCTAGTTATTATGCAGATTGTGAAAAAAACCCTTGTTGATCTCGAGTCAAAATTTGCAGCACTTATGCGTTAGTGAATTTATTTTAAAACTCCAAGTTGTTAAACCTGAAAACAATTAGCCAGAGCAATAGTTTTAAAATTACCTAGAAATCTTTGACATTCATAATTATATCAAAACATCATTAAAAAGAGATCAGAAACATTTTTAATTGATTTGAAAAAATATTTTAGGTAAAAGCCTTTGCAGCCGCCAAGTGAAGAAAAACAAAAATAATTTAGTTTATTAGAATAGCAAATAAAACGCATATTAAACAAATATACATTTGTAGTCTTCAGTGTCATATTACACTATACACCCTCATGTCTCACTTAAAACGCGATGTTCCTTTTGTGAATGGAGGTGAAAGGTACAGATTTTTAGCGGTACCTACTTAGGTTTCATATCATTGGCGTGATGTTTTACAATGCTTGTAATGGCCTTGAATTTGAGAATAATCAATTAGGACTTTAACAGCATAATAGTTGTATTTGGCACCCATACAACCATCTTCTGAAGTTTTATCATTCAGAATTAATAACAATTTATTGGAAAGGAAAAAAAGGAGCTTTATTTTCAAAGTATCAAGATACCATTTTTTTATATTGAATTAAATGACAAAATTAATTACTTTCATATAGCATGTCCTTGATAGTTCATGCTAAACAGGATTTTTTATTATTCAAAGAAGCTACTTGCTGTTTATAAGCAATCCTGCTGGTTTCGAAAACTATGGTCAAAGAATCTGTTACATGATCTACTCTCTACAGGATGAAAAATTTAAAATATAAAAATGTGTACCTACCTCATTACCAAAATTTGATCTTTCACTATATTGTAGATAGCAAACCCAAGCAAATTAAATGTTACTCTGAACAAAGAAAACCTAAAAATAAATATTAAAAAATATACCTTCAGTGATAGAAAGTTCAACTATTTTTTTACTTTCCTTACCAGCGGAAGTATTTCATTTTTGATTTTTATTTCCTTTACAACAGAGTAACTTTTTGTCATATTTTAACATGTGATAAATGAACATTTTGCGTTAAAACTCTAAATAACGCATGTTTATTCTTGACACGATTCCTTGCTTTTTGCATTTTTGGAGCACCCTATACAAGAAATTAAAATTTTCTTATGGTGAATCTAATTTCTTTGGTGAGCAGAAACTTTCATTAATTGATATTGTATATAAAGGGTGTCTGGAAACGAATGCGACATATTTTAATAGTAGCTTCCTGGAGTCAAAATACACCGATTTATACAAACTTATTTTAGTACACTTTTGCTCTGGTTTGTTAGGTGGGTAGGGTGTTGTCAATGCAGTGCAAAGTAAAACACAAAGTTCTAAGGCCTATAACTGTTTAAGGAAGCAAAATTATATGAAGATTAGTAGATCTAAATTGGTCTATTTTTACTCCAGCAACCTATACTTTATCTCGTAATATAAACCTATTTTATGGCATTCCTAATTTTGAGCCAAGTAAGACTAAGTAAACTGTAGTTTTTTAACTATTTGACAAACATTTTAGGACTGGACTAGGACAGGATCAGTAGGCTTACTATATGAGCCGAATTTTGTTGGACAGATCAGAAAATATCTTAACACTTTCTTGACCATAAAATTCACCTAGAGACCACCAGACAGTTAATGGCAAACAAAGATTACATTTAGAGTATAAAGAAATGAAGTCGTTCATTTTACTGGGAAGTTCCTTGTATCTTAAAATTCAACACTAAAATAAACATTTTTTTTTAGAATAAGTGCTGTATTTCAACAGATAATATGTCAACAGTTGTAAGCATAATGAATTACTCCTTGACTCGAGAATAACGTATGATGTGATTGTTACCTTTTACAATACAAATAAAATAAAATAAAATACAAACTCCAGAGCTACAACTGGTAATTCTTTTATTTCTTTTAAATTGTAAATGTAAACAGTCTTTTATACATTTAGTACTAGTAGTAACATTAACAGTTGATAAACAATCTTTTATTATTAAATGTTTGTATTTAGCTAAACAATTATATAATCCATTCAGAAAAATAAATGATTTGTGAAGTGATTTGATTTTTTATAATAATAGTAGGTATAAGTCTAAAAAGAGAAAATGCGAGAACATACATATATTGAACTATAGAACTGCACAATATGAGTAAATGTAAAAACAAAGTCTACAAGAAAAAAGCAATGTATAACTTATCAAGGTAAGCAAATCTTTTTAAAACAAGAAAAGGTGTTTAGGGGGCTTCAACAAATGTAGGGCAGTTTCCTTTGATGCTTCTGTACATTTGTCAGTCTTAACTCTAGGAACCTGAAACTGTGTTAACTATGGTCCTAGAGATTTTTCAAATAATCTACAAATAAAAACAAGAAACTGTTAATTTAATTAAATTTTTAAATTCATTTAATGGTTACTGGTCATACAGCAGGTTCCACAAAACTCTTAATCAAGTAGTAAATTTAATTGGCGCTTAAAGTCATCTTTGGCAATGATGTTAAAATAAGTGCTCTCACATTACAAGTGTCTAATTAGTTTAATTCGTGATTAAATTGTTTATGCAACCAGACGATAGTGGTGCATTTTTTGAAAAAACTTTTATTTGCCCTTTTTCTTTATCTAGAGTGAGGTTAATTTGACGTATTAAAGTACTACTTCTTTTACTACTAGTAAGTAGTACTAGCTTTTGAATATATAACACAGGGTGTTACAAAAAGATGTTAAGAAATTTTAAGGGCAGTTTCTACATCTAAAAATATGAAAATAAGTTTATATAAACATGGATCCTTAAAACGCTTCTTTTTCGAGATACATAGTGTTTAATATTGTCACACCTCAAGTATTCCGAAGAGTTAGGAGAAATATGCGAAGACGATTTACAGCATGTATTGAAGCACGGAGCCATTTCCAGAATCTACTATAGGCTTAAATCAAAAAGCACAGTTTCCTGAACAAAAGATATTAAAAAACTCAGTTTTATTATGTTTTTAAGACTTACTAGCACGCACGCCACTGATGGAAGTACTTTAGAAAATAAGATTTTGCACGTAAAGGTACCCTTTGATTACATACTGGCGTGTACCAAAATGCATGTCGATATCTTAACGCATTTTCGAGAAATTAAAAACAAACTTTTAAAAAGAAAATATTAAACACCCCGTATCTCGAAAAAGAAGCGCCTAGGGATCCATGTTTATATAACAGGGTTCCCACTTTTCTGGAAAGTCTGAGAAGTCGGGTAATGTCAGGGGATTCAAAAGTGGTCAGGGAACGTAGTGTGCTTTTGCCGGTTCTAGACCAATCCAAATCCAAATCCTCCCACTCTTCACCCCACCAAAATCCCCCCACTCTTCACCCCACCAAATCCCCCACTCCTCTCAGGAGCTTCCAAAATGAGCTTTCAAAACTATTCCACAACACGCACTCTTCACACTGCCAAATCCTACCACTCTTTTATCAAATCCAGCTTCCAAATGAGCTTTCAAAACCATTCCTCCTACCAGCTTTTCCCCACACCACTTTTATTGCTATAAATTCTCAATATTTACAGTATTTAACACAATTCAGATCATGTCTGTAGCAGTCCCTATTGATCTCTCCTGGGACGCAGAACCCTGTGAAACTTACGATCCACAGGAGTACATAGGAAACAATTTAATAATAATCAATCCACCACCCAATCTATCTAAGAGTGCTAAAAAAAAGTTTCGAACTGAACAGATAAAGAAAGTTCAAGAATTGGAAACAGAAAAGGAAAAGACTGAAAAGAAAGAAAAACTATGTCTTGCCCAACAACAAATGTAATGTTTAGTCATGTAAGCAGAAAGAAAACCTTGCAAGATTTTACTACAGATGAACTAACAATGTTACCATTGGAATATCTAATTAGTTATGCAGATCCTTTGGAGTTCTTGGATGTATGGGGAAAACTACCAATGTCTTATAAATCAAGTTTTAATCTTCAAATTAAATTACCATGTTTTATACATTACAATCGTCCTGACTGGAGCACACACTTCGATGGCCCCCCTGTATCCCAGGAAGCATGTTTCATGTGCAATAGAAACATCAAGTAAACTAATGTAGATAAACTTATTGTAATTTTTTTCAAAAATAAACCTGTATTTTAATAAATGAATTTTTTATAAATGCCAAACAAATAATTAGAAGTATTATTCATTAATCCACCTATCACCAATCACCCTACCAAATCCCCCCACTCTTCACCCCACCACTTCCTCCTCTCCATACCCCACCGCTACTTCCAATCCATATTTAAAGCTACAACAAACCATTTTGCGTTTAGTTATGTATCCTAAGTGGTTCATTATTACTACATATAACTTCAGTGTTTTATCAAGGTGTCGTTGTTCAGTTTGTAAAAAACTAATAGTAAATAAATCAAGTGCTTGTATTCAATATTGTACAAATTGTTGTCAACTGAGACCAGTTAAAATATCCCAAGAAGGTGTTGATTTTTATAAAAGAAGAAAATGCTAAAACACGAAGTAAAAATAAAAGTGTTGGAACTCCAATATCATCTTATTAAAGTAAAATACAGACTTTTTCAGAAAAATTATGGTAGTGAAATACTAACATTGTATGATGAAGCTATTATTTTATGTGATAATCTACTAAAGGAATCTATAACAGTTAAACATTTTAATGATCATTTGATGATAATAAATTTGGGATTAGATTCACATGAATCATATAATGTAATGAGAAGATTGATTGCTGAAGAATAAAATCCATTACAACGTTAAATTCATACAGTTCGTCTTCTCAGTTCATTTGTGATTTTAGAGAAGCACTATGAAGAAGGTTACATTTAACGAAAATATGAATAAAATCCATGTATTGTTTGCATGGAAGTTTGCTTACAAGGCAGCACGACAGAATGATTATGAGCAGTATGTGTTGGATCGCTACCGCTTTCAAAATAGACTTCAATATGCTGAGAATCTCCTAAAGGATGTTTTGGATGAAAATTATAGGAAGAAAATATACAATGAACGTTTTAAATAATTTTTGTTTTATTACAACCAATTCAAGCTCATATCCTCCCACCTCGCCCATGTGGGCTTGACTTGCAGTACTGAGTGGGGGAATATCTATAAATTTATATGCACACGGTTTCTAAAACATTATTTGCTAGAAATAATACATAAATATGATTCAAAAACGAAAGCTGGTTGGTTGCAGAAAATCGGTGAAAAAACTTAAACAAGAAGACAGAAGCAGATGCCCTGTTTGTTTAAAGTGTTTAACAGAGTGGAGGAAAACAAACGCACATTGTCCTCTTTGCAGAAGATTCTATTTCTCAATTGTTTTAAAAGAGACTAAGGAAAAGATTCTTGTGAAGAAAAATGACAGTGCTGATCAAGCTCTAGTGATATTGTTGTACATAAGTGACATGAATTTAATATAGATATATCAGAAGTAAATAAAACCATGTTGTTAAATATAAAGTTTTTTTATTTTATTTTATTATATTACATCTTTTTTTAATATCCAGGAATTGTGTGATTTGTCCATTCCCAACCATTTGACATAAACTTTATTTCCTTTTCTTCTTAGCACCTTTTCCACGAGATACACGTTTGAATTTTTGACTTTCTGCAACTCCGGTTCATAAAAACTACCTAAAATTATTTCATTTTTGTCATCTGTCAGCAAATATGTTCTTGGGTTGGTTAATTTAATTTCTTTAATTTGAAAAATTTCATTTGACCAATTTGGTGTATATCCCTTTTGGAACGCCTCCCTGAGTAGTGAGAGATGATATGTTCTGCATCCACCCATCGCCCAAATCAACTGCGCAGGCGTCAGCTGCGCGCATCGGTCATACGTCATCTGTCATACGTCACCTGTCACCTGTCATACGTCATCTGTCAACTTTCATATGTCAACTGTCATACGTCATCTGTCACACTCTTGGGCGTTAGTTACTTTGGCCGGAACTACTTTGGGCTGGAACTACTTGGGGCTTGAACTACTTGGGTATCAACTACGTGAGGGCACTATCTATTTGGAACCTAACTGCATCGGACATTAGTACTACTCCGTAAGAATATGATTCCATGTAAAAATGACGCCACAAACTTTTTTCTTTATTTTCGTCCATGCTAGGATTAGAACCTGGGACCTGCATAGTGGAACAGCAACGCTCTAACCGACCTGGCCATCGGCTTCTCATAAAATAGTCAGTTCATAACATATAGGCTTGCGGCAGTTCGGCAGAGGTTACTGCTACGAATACAAGTAAACTAGAAATACATATGTAAGATTGGAAATTCATAGAGCCCCCCCCCCCCCCCCCTAAACGATAAGTGTTGGACAACGGAAATTTTGGTGGTAGATAGAAGTCATAAAGACCATTAGATATCCAGGTTCAGAAATCACAAAAATATTAAGGCCATTTGAACCATTTCTCCTGCGTAGGCCAGAAGGGCCTTAAAATTTTTTTGCTTCGATAGGGACTAAGGGTAGGAGTAATAAAATATATACCCCAAATTTCATCGAAATCCGTGAAGCCGTTTAGGCGCTAGAGGGTTACAAAGGTGTTTAATGTAGCAGGAGCACAGGAACTGATGACGGTAAATAAAAAACTAACTTACGGCTAGCGCTTAAACGAGAAGTGTTGGAGAATTAAAATTTTGGTGTTAGATAGAAGACCGAAAGACCATTAGATATACAGGTTCAGAAACCTCAAAAATATTAAGGCCATTTAGGCAATTCCTCCCACATTGACCAAAAGGGCCTTAAAATTTGTTTGCTTCGATAGGGACTAACGGTAGGAGTAATAAAATATATACCCCAAATTTCATCGAAATCCGTTAAGCCGTTTAGGCGCTAGAGGGTTACAAAGGTGTTTAATGTAGCAGGAGCACAGGAACTGATGACGGTAAATAAAAAACTAAATTACGGCTAGCGCTTAAACGGTAAATGTTGGATAATTAAAATTTTGGTGTTAGATAGAAGTCATAAAGACCATTAGATATACAGGTTCAGAAACCACAAAAATATATAAATGTTTTAAAGTTTTCAGGACTGAAACAAAATTTAGTTGTTACAATACAAAATTAGGCAAATAGAAATCAAACTCTAACACCCAGACCCGTTTTTGACGATTTTTCACAACATGCGCAGAAACCGAAACGCATGTTTTTGGTAGTAGCGAGGGTGCTACGTCTGCGCACTTAGTGGAAAAAGTGACTTCGTCACCCCTTCTGATAAAGATCTCTAACTGAAAGACATTATATTTTATATTTATTTTGACGTAAGATCGAAAATTTTAATTTTTTAAGTTTTCAGGACTGAAACAAAATTTAGTTGTTACAATACAAAATTAGGAGTAAACTAGAAAGACTGTTCACAGGTTCGGAGAAAGATGGCGTTAGTGTAGAATTAGGAGTAGTTGGAGTAGTTGGAGTAGCAGGTGTTCAGAGTTTCGGAGAAAGATGGCGTTAGTGTAGAATTAGGAGTAGGAGATGTTCAGAGTTTCGGAGAAAGATGGCGTTAGTGTAGAATTAGGAGTAGTTGGATTAGTAGGACTATGAGCAAGAGTTGGAGATGCGGAATATTCGAGAATCATTGCATCATCAGTGGAATAGTACTGGACAAAGCGCGCTAAAATAACACAGCACGAGGCAAGGTCAACGCGACCGTGGTTTTCCGTACCCAGCGGTACCATCCGGAGTAAAGTACAATGATCATGCATTTTAATGTAAAGCGCAGATAGTTACGATCAGGTCGGTGGGGAGTGGTAGGAGTCATGAAAATATTGATTTCTAGCAAAGCCACCTAGGCGAGAACCTCAGTTAGCATCAATAATTCCTAGAGTGAAGGTTATTGGGAAAAGTGCGTATCAAAGTGTTGGGAATTAGTTATTCTTAGACAATCAGTTTTTCTTTGTGAAGTGAGTGTACTGTGAAATCTGGGTAAGTATCTATAAGATTTACTTGGTGGCGTATTAGTATGAACGTGTAGAATATTAGGAGTACTTGTGTGGAAGATATTACTAGTTTTTATGTTCAAACTGCAAGTTGAGTTGAAAAAATTGACAAAAATTCTTGCTAAGAGGGTGCATTTAGATTTCAAAAGAAAATAGGATGTACGGGTGTAGATTAAAGACCCCTTTTTCGAAAAAATAGTTTTTGTGTTCAAACTGCAATTGGAGTGGAAAAAATCTACAAAAATTCATCAGCATAGTGTGCCGTTATAGCTCAAAAGAAAATAGGAAGTGCGCGTGTGGATTAAAGAGCCATTGTTCCAAAAATAGATAGTTTTTGTGTTCAAACTGCAATTGGAGTTGAAAAAAATCGGCAAAAATTCTTCAGAATAGTGTGCCTTTATATTTCCAAAGAAAATAGTAGATACGTGGGTAGATTAAACACCTATTTTGTCCAAAATTCAAAATTTTCCCAAAACTTTTTTACCAAAAATTTTTAAAGTTTTCAAATTTTTTTTGTCAAAAACTTTTTCTCTCAAACTCTGTGTTCAAATTGTTTTCCAATTTGTTTGTCCGAAAATTGTTTTCAAATCTTAATGTGTTATAGAAAATGTTCGTATGCGAATTCTGCAACGCCTCATTCACCAGGAAGGACAGCCTCAAACGCCATGGGGACTGCAGACAGTCAGACAAAGTCTGCGAGACTTGCGGAGTAACTGCCAAGTCTGAGAGAGCTCTGCAACACCATCAACGTCAGAAACATGGAGCCCTGAAGAGAAGAGCCGCCGTCGATTCTCCGCAATCCCCCATGGCGCAAAGAGCAAGACTCGATTCGACAGATGGTAAGTATTTAAAAGTTAAATTTCTAGTAACCGAAATAATAAATTTGTCTGTATATAACTCGGGTACTAATTATTTATTCATATTTTCAGAACCAACAACATCGACCACACAGCATTGTGCAACATGCCAACTAGATGTTCCTTCTAACCGATGGGGTGGACATCTAAGGACCCTGGGACATCGTGAGAAATGCTGCGTGGTGCAGGAGGATGGTGTAGAGTTGATAAGAACATCATTCAGGAGCCGAATTGCTACATACCGACTTACTTCAAGCCAGGATCCCACCAACGTAAAGGAGTATCTACAACAGCTAAAACAAAAATTCATCAAGTTGGTGGGAGACATCCGCGCAAAGTATGACCAGCTTAAGGTCGGACTGGAGCTTTTCGGCCGCTTCCTCCTACAGTCGAGCGAGTCGTCAGAGGTGAAGTCCTTTAACAGCAAATACCAGATGGTGAATGGGGCTACGGACTTGGAGGAGCTGTTCGAGCAGTTTATCACCATCCTAGACCGAAAGCATTCCGAATTTCAGGAAAAGCATAGTGGTGAGTGTAAAACTATTGCAAAACAAAACAAATTTGAAACTGTTCAAGATTTCTCGCTAACTAATATTTCTATTGTTACAGGGTGGACGCTTCAGCAGTCCTAGCCGCCTTGCATCCTTTGGATCGAACTCAAAATGCAAATAGAGTCGCGAACTATTTGCCTTTTGAAAACGAGTTGGACTTTACAGGTATGGAATTTCCGATTAAACTTACCGATGTAGCGAAGTTTGAACGACTCAATAATATTTCTATCAACGTATACGGACTGGAGAAAGGGTTCGAAGATGGTAAAAATATTATTGAAGTTGTTGGGCCCTTATACTTTACAAATTCTCGTAATAGAGATCGACATGTAAATTTGTTAGTAACCAGTGATGATTATGGTAATAGTCATTACTGCTTAATAAGAAGTTTATCGCGCCTGATCTCAAGACAATTATCCTCACGTTGCGGCACAAAGTATTTATGTGATGGGTGTTTAGCATATTTTTATTCAGAGCAAAAATTAAAGGCTCATCAGGAGCACGATTGCGGGCACGTTTTAGCTAAAGTCCCAACGACAAATTTAAAAAAAAATAAATATGGCGAAGACATTCCCGAGAATATTTTGAAATTTACAAACTTTGAAAAGAAATTAAAAGTACCTTTCGTTGTTTATGCCGATTTCGAAACTATCCTTGAACCTATCGATACAGAGGAAAATGCGCAGGATCCCGATACGTCATACACTGTGAGAACGCACAAACATGTCCCGTACTCTTTCGGTTACTACATCAAATGTGACTTTGATGATGCTCATTCAATTTACCAAAGTTATAGGGGTCCGGATGCTCACAAAGAATTCGTAAAACGCATAGAGATTGATTGTAAATCAATCTATAATCGCTTTATGAAGGATGTAGTACCCATGACACCTATTTCTGCGGAACAAGAGATTGAGCATCAAAATGCTACGGTGTGTCATATCTGCGAGAAGCCATTTGACGTAGCATTAAACGATCGCGTGCACGACCACGATCATGCAAATGGCGAATATCGGGCGGCTGCGCACTCTGTATGCAACCTAAATTACAAAATCCCTCAATTTATACCCATCTTTTTCCATAATATGTCCAACTTTGACTCCCACCTGTTTGTTAAGGAATTGGCTTCCAACGAAGAAAAGCTGGATGTTATCCCCCAAAACAAGGAAAAGTATATATCATTTACTAAACATGTTTTGGTGGATAACATCGAGAACAGGGATGGTAAACAACGACAGGTATTTTTAAAATTTCGCTTCCTCGACAGTTTTCGTTTCATGGCCAGCAGTCTCGATAAACTTAGTCAAAATTTAAAGCCAAAACAATGTCGAGAAGTTAGAAAATATTCCGCGGAAGAAAATAAGTTTCAGCTTATTCGACAGAAGGGTGTCTTCCCATATAATTACGTGGATAGTTTCAAAAAATTGAACGATACAAAGCTTCCATCACAGAAAGACTTTTACAACCAGCTCAAAAGAGAAGATATTACTAACGAGGATTACAAGCGTGCTTGGGCTGTATGGAATTTATTTGAATGTAAAACTTTAGGCGAATATTCAGATATTTATTTAAAATCCGACGTATTATTATTAACAGATGTTTTTGAAAGTTTTAGAGATGTGTGCCGTAGCACTTACGGTCTAGATCCTGCGCAGTACTTCACAGCGCCATCTCTTGCGATGGATGCTGCACTCAAGGCCACAGTAATTAGCTTAGAATTACTGACGGATCTAGACATGGTACACTTCTTTAAACACGGTATTCGTGGTGGGGTCAGTCAGTGTAGCGTTAGAAAAGCTTTTGCTAACAATAAATTTATACCTCATTATGACGCTTCCAAACCTACTTCCTACATCATGTATTTGGACGCTACCAATCTATATGGTGCGGCTATGTCACAATATTTACCAACGGGGAATTTTAAGTGGTTGGATGAGACCGAAATTCAAAGTTTAGATTACAGGAATGTCGCGAATGATTCTAAAACTGGCTATATATTAGAGGTAGATTTAGAATATCCCGAACAGTTGCATTATTTACACAACGAACTACCCTTTTGTCCACAATCAATAGCTCCACCGGAATCAAAATTCCAAGACATTAAAAAATTAATTCCAAATTTGTTAAAGAAAGATAAATATATAATTCATTACCAAAATTTGCATCAGGCTTTAGATTATGGGCTTAAGCTCACAAAAATTCATCGCGTTATATCTTTTGACCAATCACCGTGGCTAAAGAAATACATTGACCTAAACACAGCGATGCGCAATCAAGCGCAAAATAAGTTTGAAAAAGACTTTTTCAAACTGATGAACAACGCTGTGTTTGGGAAAACAATGGAAAATGTGGAGAAACGGGTAGATGTTAAACTTGTTTCTCATTGGGAAAATATTGGTAGAAGGTTGGGAGCCGAAGCGTTAATCTCGAAACCTCATTTTAAAGACCGCACTATTTTCAACGAGAACCTGGTAGCTATCCAGATGAAAAAACAAAAAGTCACATATAATAAACCTATTTACGTAGGTTTTAGCATCTTGGAAATATCCAAGACTATTATGTATGACTTTTTGTACGGGTATATTAAGCCAAAATACGGCAACAACGCGGTATTACTCTACACTGACACCGATTCCCTTGTTTTAAAAATTACAACAGAAAATTTCTATAGCGATATGACACAAAATTTAGATAGATTCGATACGTCCAATTACTCCCAAGATAACCCACATGATGTTCCTGTAAACCAATCAATTTTGGGTAAAATGAAAGATGAGTATGCAGGAAAAATCATTTGGGATTTCTACGGTACCGGGGCGAAGGCATATTGTGTAAATGTGGAGGGAAAGGTAACGAAAAAAGCTAAGGCAGTTCCTGACTACGTCACCCAGAAAGAACTGACTCTTGACGATTATAGGGAGGCGGTTGACGTAGAAGGAACTCACATTCATCGACAGATGAACACTTTCCGTTCGCATTTATACGATATGTATGTCGAACTGAAAAATAAAGTAGCGCTATCACACGAGGACGATAAGCGTTATCTTATTCCCGGCGACTTGGAGAACACGCTTGCTTGGGGTCATCGAGATATTGAAAAGTATAAGGAATCATCGGAAATTCCATGAGCGAAGACTGATCACGGACAGCTAACTTTACTTTCATCACCTTTGGTAGCTAAATGTATGACTTTCGATGCTGTGATATTAGATTAAGCATATATGATATTTATTGTATTTATTTATTTCTACCCTATTTATTGTATTAATTTATTTCACCCTAGTCTACCCTATTTATTGTATTCATTTATTTACTTTATATGTATATTTTACCTAAGTTTACCTAAGCTTACCCTAGTTTTTTAGTTTTCTATTATTTGTTTATATGTATATTTTACCCAAGTTTACCCTATTTTTTTTTTATTTTTATATTGTTTGTTTATTTTACTATATTTACTATTTACAGACCGCTGTTCGGTCAGATTTTGTGCTTTTTTAACTTATTTTACCAAAGTTTACCCTTTTTTTTATTTTTCTATTGTTTATTATTTTACTCTATTTACAGACCACTGTTCGGTCACATTTTGTGTTTTTTTCACTTTTTTTTTACACTTTAATAAATTTTTGTGTTTATATTGGTGTTTTATTTCCTTATTTAAAGCAAAGAAAAAAACAAATTAACGTTAGACTATTTATTTAGTAACAGTATAATATTCAATATTAAGCTTATACAATTCATAAACATGTTTTGCAAATAGGTGTATTAGCTTCTCGGTCCATCGAAATAGATACTTGTCTGTTGTGGCATCTTCAAACTTGAGACTTCTCTTATCACCATTGCGATGAAACACTAGCGTGTACTGTCCAATTATCATAAATATATCCACCCAATGGGTATTGAAACAATCAAAAGTGCTTAAAAATTCTTCAAATTCCTCACTAGAGAAAGAAATTTTGCCATAACCAATAGTATCCAAAATTACTTGTTTGCGTTCCTCTTCGGACGTAGTAAAAATGACAGTTATAAAGTCATCAATCTCGTAAACTCGGTTCGGCTTAGTCGTCGGCACTATCGTTGGAACATCAGGACATCTAGAGGAAGATTCAAACACCTTATCCCAGCCGGAAGAGGAGGAGGAGGCCGCCATTGGTAAGTTGAAATGGTAAGTTTCAAAAACAGTCTAACCAAAGATTTATAGTCTTGGTAAAACTTAATGTCTCTTTTCAGCTTGCGTATTTTTTTCAAATGCTCGTCAAATCTAACTGACAAGTCGACTGTCTTTGTCATAAGCTCGAGACTAAATGACCAAATTTCTCAAGGGGGTCTAATAATATAGGATAAAATTAAACAGGGAATACAGTTTAACTTCTTTATTTAGGTAAAAAATCATAAATATATTCATACAGAATTTTTGAATTCTTAGCACTACAAGAACAATATTCTAAGCCATGATAAGAACAAGTGGTTTTACTTAGAGATAATTTCGGTACGGTAACACTGTCCCTAGTAAATTCTAAATTAACAATATCGGGTATATGCTTAAGATATTTCATCGTGGAAAAAGCTCCCAGTAAGAAGGTCTTCTTTACATGCCCCTTCACATAGATGACACCAACATCCCGTAGATCGTTGTAGATAATGCGGTGAAGTTCATTGTAATCGGTTTCGCCGGAATTGTAGTATAAACCATGTCGGTTCCCATATAGAAACATTACTTGCTTCTGGCAATCATAGGACAGCTCATAAAACGGCCGAACGGGTTTGAAAAGATAGTTTTTGAGTTGCTTTCCATCGTAAATAGCCAATTCTTTAGCTTGAAATTCTGGAACGCTGAATCCTTGAACGTCAACCACAACAAACTTCATCGTGCTGAGAGGGTTGAATAGTAACTGATTACAATAGATCACGTACTTGACCTGTTAAAGCCTGATACTCGAGCACTCGATCATGAATAATTATACAAAAGGCACGTGACTCCTTCGAGAAGTTTTCGGAACTTTGAAACTCCAACTTAACGTCAATAGTGTTACTCTTGAGGGCTTCATTTTGTTTGGAACAGTCAATAACAAATAGGGCTCTGCCAGCGAAAGCGAGAAAATCCAAAAGCGGCTCCGACCGTTGTTTCCCCAAATAGGTTTTTTGAAAGTCCGTATACATCTGATAGGCTTCTGCAAACTGTCTATTGACAAAGTTTAGGTTTAACGACTCATAGGGGTAAACTTCAGAATTTAAATGCAATTTGACGTCGGTGATGTCTAAATTATCAAAGTAGGTACAATCAGCTTCAAAGTTATCTTTTCGCTTCTTCATAAAAAAGACAGTGACTTCAGACATGGTCTTCACGGTCCAAATATCACGCCTTGTTGTTCTCAAAGCAGGTAGTTCATGCAGTTCCCAGTTTCTAAACGGAATATATATCGGTTTGTTCTTTGCAATTTCGTCCAAAAGCCTTAATTTCACTGCATCACTCGGGTAAATATGTTTCACTTTCAACTCAACCGTTTTTAAGGTTATTGTCGCCTTCTTAGTACCAGTGGACTTGTAGCAGTTGTCGTCATGACGAGCACGAACCAGTTTAATTTTCTGTTTACCCATTAATACATTGTGGTAATCGGCAAACACGCCAAACAATAGGGAAAGTGGGATACGGAAATTAAAGTCTTTAGATGTTTCATCCAAGGTCTTGACAGTTCCACTTGGCCAATTCCATCCAGCTATGTCTAGAGCACGGCTTTCCTGCTCATTTAAACATAACAGATTTTTAACGGTGCTAACAATACCAGGATCTCGAATCTTTTCAATCTCCTTGCCATTAACTTCATAGGAAATGTTGTCAAAGAGAAAGGCTCCAGCATTATTGGTTAGATCGCAAGTACCGGTCTTACCAGTGGCATCTGCTTCCACCTTAAACGTACCCTCGATGTAGAGTTGAGCTTCACTCATATCCAAAAAGACATCTTGCTGATTGATAACAATCTCGATTTCGTCATTGTTATTAAAGGAGTTGGTAAAGGGGTGATAAGTGTGCCATTCTTCGCGAATGGCCGACTCATCACTCTTGATCTGATTGAAGATTTGAAGTTTTTCTGACATGGTAGCCGTAAGGACTGCTTATAGACTGCAAATATATTATATTTGAAAACGTGAGTGACCCCTTCGACTTCTGACCACTGAATGATCTGCCGGCTGAGGTATTAGTGTTTAAATACCTTTTAAATACTAGAACCATTTCATCTAAGTTCTAATCGAATTACTACTTCTTCACCTCGAAAATTAAGAGGTCTAGAATCCTGGTCTACTAGCGTGAGAGTAATGTTATAGATGCTTTTCTGGTTCACAGGCAAATAGATTAGATTCCTTGGCTCGATATGTATACTGTAGCCGGGGTCAACAGTTGGTGAAAATTCGTAGAGTATGTGAGGGATTATTTGTGAATACGAGCCGGAAATGATGTTACACTCTACTCGAATAGTAACAACTTGTATAATTTCCACAGGTTGATCGGATTCGTGGAATTTACCAGACTTTAACAGTTGAGGTGAAAATCCCAACACCTTTGCAATACTGTCTTTTGGTTTAAAGTTTATGTCGTAGACACTGGTTAACTCGCACTTGAACGTATTGTTATTGGGTTTAAGCGATAAGATGCGATTCCGTTCGTCTGCGGGAGATCTGGGATCTAGGAGCTTAGGTTGTAGAAACTGCTCGATATCTTCCAACTCGTAGGATCCTGTTGGTATTTCCAATACTCGCTCCTCCTGATTATTGACAATGTAATAAAACTTGTTTCGTCCCTCTTCGATATTGGGAATCGTGTTCCAAGTGTTTAGCGAAATTAATGCTAACGAGTAATCAAACCTGGAATCGAGCTCTATGGGAGGTACAAAGTATGCTTCAAGTCGGTGAGAACGACCTTTTAAGGTGAATGTCTGTGACATGACTGCTAGCAATAAGCATCAACACCTGCATTTATAAAGTTTCATTGTAGAGAAATGCTAGAGCAGGATGCCCACAATTGGTCATTCCATAATCCTGATACTGATCGGAATTAAAATAGATTTTCACCTCTTTCATGTACCTGCCAAATTCCTTGGGTGGTTTCAAGTTGCCAAAACTATCGAAATAAACAACTCGATTACCGTGTTTCTTGTAAGCTACCCAATGTGTTCCGAATCCTGTGTTCCGATCCAAATTAATAACACCACACTCTGTTTTGAGGGGTGCGTTCGGTAAAGTGTTTCGCATAAATACTCCTCTAAAATGCGGTATTTTTAATCGAGTGACGTACGACTTAATATCATGATCGGATAACGGTTTTTCAGGTAGCTTTATTGGTAGTTTTTTGGCAGTTTTCGTAAAAACAATCCATAGCCAGTTTTGTGTTTCTTTAAATACATGCCGCTACCCTTTTTCCCCAATGCAATCGCTTCCATTGTTTCGTTGTGTCGTTTCGATTCTTTCAACTTCTCCTTGGCACTTTGAGCGTCATTAACGGCCTTCGCTACCCCCGCGGCGCCTCCGCTTAGTGCTTCCAGGGCACTAAGTCCTGCAAAGATGGGGATAAGTGGTAGAAACCCACCCTGTTTCGGTAAGGGTATTATTCGTGGTACGTTGATCCTCTTACGTCCTCCCACCTTCTTGACCGTTACTCGTGCAGCTTTAAGTATTTTACTGAGAGTCCTTTTCTTCCTAACATCACCAGATGTCGTATGTCGAAGTTGTTTCTTAAGCAGAGTGACCACTGATGATAGGGGTTTCATCTTCTGCTTCTTGCCAGCACCCAACTTGCGTTTTACCTTCATAGCGTTAGTTACTAACCACGCGGAACCTTTTTCACCAAAACTGGAATCGTTTGCCTTTACTCGTTCCCAAGCTCGGTTCTCCAACACTCGATCGGCTCGATGTCTTTGTTCCAACTCTGTCGACTTGGCGTATTCGATATCGTGATCGCGACAAGCACTATCCAATTTGTTCTTTGGTCGATCGCCTCGAGCCAGTCGCTCTTGAAGTTTGGTTCCCGGTCCACAATAGGAATAACCAGGCAAATGAAGCTCGAACGGGAGCTTGTTGATAGCGGTATTTAACACACCTACACCCTGCAGAGTCTTCATTCGTAATGAAGCCCTGGGAGGGTGTAGAGTAGTATTTATAGAGATGCGTCAAGAGAAGCAGAAACTCAAAATCCAAGTTTATAATTGCGATATGAAAAAAGAAAAGTGCCTCAGTAGCAAACATGGTCAACTTTTGCCTTCTACAATTCGAGCGTTAATCTGTGGTCCGAGTAATTGTGGCAAAACCAATGTAATGATTAGTCTTTTGATTGATGAAAATGGTTTAAAATTCGAGAATGTGTACGTGTATTCCAAATCCCTGCAGCAAGACAAGTACGACTTTCTTCAACAGGCTATGAAACATTCCCGGTTAGGCTATTTCGGTTACAGTGATAATGATGAAGTTTTAGATCGTGCCAGTGCCCGGCCTCACTCTGTATTCATATTTGATGACGTAGCATGTGAGAAGCAGGAGAAAATACGGAATTATTTTTGTATGGGCCGACATCATGCGATTGATTCATTCTATTTATCGCAAACTTACTCGAAAATACCTAAGCAGCTGGTTCGTGACAATGCTAATGTATTAATTTTATTTAAGCAGGACGACTTAAACTTGAAACATATCTACGACGATCACGTTAATACAGACATGACATTCGATGCATTTAAACATATTTGCTCCGAATGTTGGAAAGATAGGTATGGATTTCTAGTAATGGTGAAAGACAATGATATTGCTAAAGGCCGATATCGTAGCAAGTTTGATACATATATCATACCCTAAGCCTTCGGGACTCAGTACAACACTTGACGTTCTAGAAGCTAGATGTGTTAAGTCTCGAGAAACAGGGTCTGTTTAATAGTTGTTTTAACTGTTTCCTAGCTGTTTTTCCAGAACAGGGTCTGTTTTTAGCTGTTTTTCTAGAACCAGAGTATGTTTTTAGCTGTTTTTCCAGAACAGGGTCTGTTTTTAGCTGTTTTTGCCCGAACAGGGTCTGTTTTTTAGCTGTTTTTTTTTTCAGAACAGGGTCTGTTTTTTAGCTGTTTTTTCCCGAACAGGGTCTGTTTTTTAGCTGTTTTTTCCCGAACAGGGTCTGTTTTTTAGCTGTTTTTCCCGAAGCAGGGTCTGTTTTTAGCTGTTTTTTCCAGAACAGGGTCTGTTTTTAGCTGTTTTTCCAGAACAGGGTCTGTTTTTTTAGTATGTCTACCCCCATGAGCCAGCTCGATAAAGACGTTAAGCGTAGGATTATCCAAGCCGCACGAACAATCAGAAAGAAGTATTTAGCATTAAAGTTGGAGCGAGGCGAAGAAGATGTAGCTCTTAATAAATTATTAATGCCGATTACCGATCCTCTGAATAAGCTTGTGAGTGCTTCCGCCGCCACTGCAAAATCTAAGAAACGTAAGATTAAAGGGGAACAGAGTGTTGGTGTAAAACCCAAATTTAAACCACCCATAGTAACTCGAGAAGTGAAACCTCCTGTACAATTTTTAACCGAGGAAACTCACTACGGGGATGATGCTGCTGCTGCTGATGATGTGTTTGAAGAACCAGCTCAGGATCCTGCGACACAATCAGCGCAACACATAAGAAAGAATTTTGAAGATTCTCTTCAAAAATCTGAAGTGTTTGAGACGTTTATCGAGCAGTATCCGAAGATTGCTCAAGACTATCTGAAACTATATTGGACGGACTCTAGCGAAATAGATGCTAACAGCCTGAAATATGATTTAGTGACTGATTCTTGGAGCTTAGGTTCAGAACCGGTTAATTTCTTAAAGAATGGTGATATTCAAGTTGGCTCCCTTACGTATAAAGGAACTCTGGGACTATACGATTTATTGTTTCTCAAGGTTCCTCAATTTAATACCGCTGCCGATGGAGAACAATACAAAGATATTCTAAAGCGAACAGATTTATACTTGAAAGACAATGGTCAGTTGAAACGTAATAGATCCCACAAATACAATGCCATTGTGAAACCACTAATTTCCAAAGGTTCTACCAGTAAAATTCCTTCGCCCGGGGGTAAAATATTGACAAGATCGAAGTCGGAGAAATCCTGATCTGTGAAATCCGGATCTGCCTTAATGGAATACAACGAAAAACCCAAAGAATATGTCTACTATGATGACGTAAATGGTTGACAGGTTAAAAAAGCTAGACGCTTCCAATCAGGTTGGCAACAATAATAACATGAACGAGATTTGGAGCATTTTGCACGAATTGGAACACCTTGGAGTAATTGAATTCTATAAATAAGTTGGTTAAAGCTGTTATGCCTTAGTACCGCAGTAATCATGAATAAGTTTGGACGTTCCTTGCCCACGTCGTCTAATCAGAAAAGAGTGAGAGTGTTGCAAGCACCCAACTTGATCACTCTTACAAAAGATGGTGATTACAATATTCGAGATCATCGGCTTTGTAACGTTAAATCACCAGCAGATATCGCTGATGCTGTAAATAAAAGGTTTGTAGTGAGTATGCTAACTTCACTTTCTACTACCATTGATAGATCGTTGAATGATAAAATACAAGTGTCCCACGTGGAGATGCTGAGACAAATAACGGTGTTGGAACAAAAAGTAAACAACTCTATCGGTAGTATTGTAAAACAAATGAAGACCTTTACAAAAACTAATAAGGGTTCTGTAGACTCGCTATCCAACCAACTTAAGCTGCTTGACAACAAATTCAAGAGTGAGACCTTAGTTTTGAATACAAACCTGGATCGTCTCTCTACCCAATTCAAGGACCTCGAAAAACTCCTAAAAGTTTACACCAATCAGGCTATTCAAAATGCTCTCAGACCAGTCAGGACGGATATGGGAAAGATTCGTGAAGAACTCTCCAAATTATTACAAACAGTTGATTTGCTAAAGAAAGGATCTTCCCGTCCACCAACTATCTAAAATTTAGACGTATATAATTCGATATCTTGCTGCAGAACCTCATTCTTTAAGAAATAATGGCCAAGGGCATTACGAAGGCTAGAGAACAAGTTGTTAAGGAACTACATAAACCAGCTAGAATCAAATTTAAACGTCGTAGATTTATCCAGTATGGTTTAGACGATACGTTTGCCTCCGATCTTGCGCAGCTCGATCAGTACGCTCGTGAAAACAAGGGATTTAAATACATCTTGGTTGTAATTGATTGCTTTTCCAAATTTCTCTGGACCCGGCCTCAGGATGTGACTAATGCCATGGATCATATACTCAAACAGTCTCGGAGGATTCCGAAAAAGCTGGTGACAGATAATGGGAAAGAGTATTACAACGCTAGCTTTCAAAGTCTTATGAAGAAGCATGGGATACATCATTACAGTACCTTTAGTATTTTAAAGGCTTCTATTGCTGAACGAGTAATTCGAACGCTCAAAGAACACCTGTTTAAGTTGTTTACCTTGAATGGCAATCATAAATGGATCGACTTGTTGGAACAAGTTACACTTACAATAACACCAAACATCACACAATCCGCATGAAGCCGAAGGATGTTAGCAAGAGTAATGAGAAGAAAATATTGAACTCGGTTTATAGTCGTTTAAAGGTTGTGGGAAAGCAAAAATTCAAAGTTGGCGACATTGTTCGCATCAGTAAGGCTAAGCACGTGTTTGAAAAGGGTTATGTACCTAATTGGACCACTGAGTTGTTTAAAGTATCTCAGGTGAAGGTTACCAATCCAACGACTTATTTGCTCGAGGACACGGGCGGTCAACCCATTAGTGGGGGATTCTATGAAGAGGAATTGCAAAAAACCAAACAATCGGATGTATTTCTTATTGAACAAATTTTGCGTAAAAAGGGCAAAAAGATGTATGTAAATGGCTTGGGTTTGATAAGTCTCATAACAGTTGGATAGATATGGCTAAGGATGTGGTTTAAATGCTCGTTCTTTGTATAAATAGACAGCATTTTCCAGCTTTCGATCAGTTCAAACTATGCCGTATTGCGAAGAGTGTGATAGTGAAATTTTATCTCATAGTGCTCATAACCGCACTCTAAAACATAAGCAGCAATGTAGTGAGAACTTGTACTCTCAGGTAAAATTAGTTCGAACTGCTTTTAAACACCGCATACTAACTTACCATCTGACAAGTGACTTACATTCGACTGATGTTAAGCAATATTTAGAAGATCTAAAAGATACGGTTATTACTCTACTCACTGATCCTTTAAAGACTTTTCCCCAGCTTAAAGTTAATATGGAGCTATATGGACGTTATCTGTTGGCATCAACACAAGAACAAGACATAAAATCGTTTAATACAAAATTTAGTGTTATTTCTCCCAACAATAATTTGGAGGACTTTTACAGCGAATATCAGATCTCTCTAGTGAAAAAAGCTTCCGAATTCACCGAGATGGGAAGCGGATGGGCGTTATCCAAACTGCTGTTTCTCGAACTTAACATCAATAAATGTGGAGTGGGGGTATAGTTTCCTCTCAACTCATACTAATCCTAATACGTTGGCTGACGTCATTATTTTAGTGCGAACCATGGCCAGTAAACGTTGTACCGCTGCTACTGTTGCTCCTGCTGTTGCTTCTGAGGTGATGGAAGACAACGACGACAGTTCCCGAAGCTCATCGCCCTATTGGACATATCTGGACAGTATGATTCTCCGAAGTAACCGAGAAATTCGCAACGAGAAGAAACTCTTGGGTGAATTTTGCTATCCTACTGGCACTGTTACAGTAATTGTGGGTCTTAGTATTGCCAGGGGGATGATGCCAAGTGTAAAACTAGCCGCAACAACAACAACAACAACAACACCCGAACATCTTCAGCTCTCCCTCTGCCATTCTGATTGGATCGAGTTTTTGGAGATGATCGACAAGATGATTGCCGATACTGATGGAAGTGTGACAACAACGCTGATGTCTTCATCGGAAAATTTTACCGTATCCAGTGCTATTCTTTTGAACGATCGATTATTTAGACTCAAGATTAATGATGATGTAACTTTCACGTTTTCTTCCAATGATATAAAATCTATTGTTAGCATTAGGCATTTAATTAACTATAGATTAAAGTTAGTTGAACGTTTACAATTTAGAAGCTATTATGACGATACTTTGCAGTATGCAAAATGTTTTGTTAATATTAAGGACAACTTTTTTGAAATTGTAACCAATCTGTAATTTAAACCCATCTGAACAAAGTTATTACACGTTGGAATTATTGCATTACAACCTGCAAAAAGTGTTAGATGACTTTGATAAACTGTATATGTATTCGGATGACTCATAATAATAATAAATATTTTACAGCTCAAGGTTCCTTTTTTTCCCCTTTCCTCCCTCATCCTTATCCTGCTGCTGCGCTTACTCATAAAACCACTCGATTTCCAGCAGAGTTTTCATAGTTGATCATACGTTCATTGCAGTCAGTTGTAACCTGTCTAGACCTGTCGTGACTTGTTACATAACCTTAAAACACACGTCTTTGAGTCTCATAAGTGCGTGTGTCTGTGCAAGATGTCAAAAGAACGTCAGGAAGTTTGCATCGATCTTCAAGGTTACCCCTTAGCCAGTGGGTTTATACCGAAGGAGTTGGCTGTGTATGATGGTGTACGATTTTGCAGCTTTCTCTTCAAACCTCCGTATGGCAGGAAATTTTTAAAGCCTGAAGATCTCAAGATAGTAGAACATTTGGAGGAAAAATACCATGGACTAATGTGGGAGTCTGGCTGTTTGGACTTGAACCAATTTGAAAGTGTTTTACGTGATATCCGTCTTCAGTATGACTCTCCTAAATTTCTGGTTAAGGGTGATTTAAAGGCAACTTGTTTAAAACAGATTTTTGATTCTTCCCTTATATTTAGTATTCCTTTAAAGACTGAACCTAAATTAAGTAAATATAAAAAAGTTGTAGAATGTTTTCACCATAAGAACTTTAATGTTTGGCATTGTGCCTGTAATAATGTTAAGTTATTGAATAATTTCCGATATTGTTTTTTCAATGACATGGAATAAAAGTATATAACATATTTTGTTTGTTTTCTTTCTTAGTATAGTTCGCTTAGTCTAAGTAGAAAGACGTAAAATGGCTAGCCGCAGTGCAGATTGTACTGATTGCTTAGACGACGGTCTTGCCGTTATTCGTACTTTTGAAGAAAGACTGATTACGTTTGCAAATTGGACTAATAAAGTTAGTCCTAAAGACTTAGCACAGGCTGGTTTTTATTACACCCAACGATTAGATATCGTTAAATGTGCATTTTGTCATTGCGAGTTTACTGATTGGAAGGAAGGAGATGATCCGTTAGCCGATCACTATAAGTACTCTCCGCATTGTCGACTAGCTAAAGTATTGTGGAAGTGCCGCCCAAGCTTGAAAAAGAGACAACCAGAACCGCTCCGAACTCTCCAAGTTAGTTCTCTGTTCTTATTACCGCTGTTAGTGTTATTAGCCAGTGGATTGATGCACCTCTATGATATTATAAATCTCCATTCTTCAACGCTTTAGCTCATTTTAACGTTGGCTATGGCTCTGTTAAGTTCGTCCTTCATTCTGCTGGTTGTAGTAGTACACAACGTCTTCTACGTATATCGACCTTTAAATGTTAAAAAAGCTTCTGTTTTGTTCGATTTTGGAGATTGTAACGCTAGCAGACCATGGATTTTGATGGATTTCAACCCGCAGAACGCTGACCACATGTCTGTATTCTCCGCCACGATACCTCCATCAAACAGCAGCAGCAGCTCTTTTCGCTACAAGGTTCACTTTCTCTTTCAAGATTCGACGATTGGTGAAACAGGATGGCTGACTTTCCATAGCGAGTGCAAGAATGAGACCGCATCTCCACCTGTTACTCCTACTACTCCTCCTACTACTCCAATTACTCCTAATTCTACACTAACACCATCTTTCTCCGAAACTATGAACATTATTTCTAGTTTACTTGTATTCGTAGCAGTAACCTGTTTAATATTATTAACTAATTTTGTCTATAAAGTTGTTAAATATCGATATATTTTGTGGCTAAAGAAATAATTTTCCTACTACTACGTGTTTTCTTCCTTCCCAACATCTCTTACCCATCGTTCTCATCGTGACTTCGCTCAAAAAACAACAACAACCACTTTCCTGCCTAGCTGCCGCAAGCCTATATGTTATGAACTGACTATTTTATGAGAAGCCGATGGCCAGGTCGGTTAGAGCGTTGCTGTTCCACTATGCAGGTCCCAGGTTCTAATCCTAGCATGGACGAAAATAAAGAAAAAAGTTTTTGGCGTCATTTATACATGGAATAATATTCTTCCGGAGTAGTACTAATGTCCGATGCAGTTAGGTTCCAAATAGATAGTGCCCTCACGTAGTTGATACCCAAGTAGTTCAAGCCCCAAGTAGTTCCGGCCAAAGTAACTAACGCCCAAGAGTGTGACAGATGACGTATGACAGTTGACATATGAAAGTTGACAGATGACGTATGACAGGTGACAGGTGACGTATAACAGATGACGTATGACCGTTGACAGATGACCGATGCGCGCGCAGCTGATGCCTGCGCAGTTGATTTGGGCGATGGGTGGATGCAGAACATATCATCTCTCACTACTTCCCTGTATTTACTAACTCTAACATGATCCCCTTGTTTAAATTTTGATTTTCTGGGGTCAATTGTTTTTATATTATTATAAGTTGATTTTAGAACATCTTTTTCATTTTCTTCATTTATATCTATAGGTTTTAATCCTGTTGTTCTATGTTTAGTCGTATTATACTTAAAAACAATATTATTTAAGATATCTAACCATTTATAATTTCCTTGCAAGCTAAATTGTTTCCACATGAGAGTTTTTAATGTTCTGTTGACCCTTTCAACAATACTTGCTTTGACTGTGGAATATGTACTGTAGTGATTATTGTTATATTTTTCCATTAATTTATTAAAGTTTTTGTTGAAAAATTCTCTTCCTTGATCTGTATGTATGTTAGTTGGAGGAGTTTTCGCAAGCTTTTAAATTTTTTCCATAGCTAAAGTTACTTCCTCAGCAGTTTTTCTTTTAACAGGTTGAACCCAAACATATTTGGAAAATGTGTTTATTACAACTAAAATATATCTATATCCTTTATTTAGTTTTGCATAAGGTATCATTTCCACCAAATCTGCTTGCCATAAATCGTTTAAATTTTTAATAATAACCCGTCGTCGTCTAAAATTTTTTCTAGCAGGTTTATCTAACTCGTTGACTAGATCTTCCTTGATGTTAGGTTGTACAGACATGATAATTAAATGTTTAGTTTGTTACTTCTACAGGACATTTTATTAACAATTCACCATAAAAATCTTCTAAATGACTACCTTCAGGACGATGAAAAGAAAGAACATCCCCTTTCTTTAACCGAATACCTACAGGGTCGGTGATCCTTTTTCCATTAATTTTAAAGAAAACATATTTTTTCGGGTATTCTCCAGAAATTATAGTAGCAGATTCCATAGGAAAAACATATGTAATTCGTTTGTCTTGTAATAAATGGTAAACTCTATCGGACAGAGAGTAAATTCCCATGAAGGGTAACACTAAATTATACCAAAGTTTAACTGCACTAAGGTCAACAACTTTTATAATGTTATGTTCTTCAGATGAAAATTTATTATCCTTGCCAAAGATGTGGGAACCAAACTTGTCAATAGACATGGTTGTTGCCAGCGGTAGAATAAGGAATAAACATGTGAGAATTAGTATTTATTTAATTATTTTTGCTTCTCTTAGTTCTTCTAAAATCGATATTATTTCATTTTGATGACCAGTATGTCCAGCCATTTGCGATGACATCAACAATTTCAATCTATCTTTGATTTCGTTTGGATCGTCATAATAAACGTAATCTAATTTCTTTTTTGACAAATTTAACATAGCTCCCCCCTTTCCACTTTTTGTGGAACAGATTTCTTGTAGAACGCGGTCTTTGTGGAGGTAACAAACGTGAAGTGCTGTGTGCTGCCTGTCTGCTGTGTGCTGCCTGCCTCTGTTGTGCTTCCACGTTTTAATATACCTTTTTGTAATAAGTAAGGTTTAACTATTGTCAAGTATTTAATGTCGGTCGAACCTTGAATTTGACTATTAGGATCAAAATTTCGTCTATATGCATTTGTCCTATTCAAAACATCCATATAATTTTCCATATCATTTGATGTATAACCAACAGGTTCTTTTTTAAAAAGATGCTCATACAATCCAGGTGTTCCCTCATACCTAACTCCTTCAACTTTAAAATCTTTTCCTATGAAATCCACCACAGAATTAGCAATCTTATATTTATCTGCATCAACATCATGGCTAAACCCATATTTGTTATCAAATTTGCCTTCCGTGTCTTTTATTAGCCCATCCACGAAAGGTCTTAGAAGTGAATGATATGCTTCCAAATATTCTTCATAAGCAGGTGTTCTTGTTAATTCTAAAACATCTTGTCGCAACTCACCTATAGTTGGTTCAATTGTTGTTTCAGGGCTTGATTCTCCTGTACGAGACTGTTGCGAATCTTCAAAAAATACTTCTTCATCTCCTAAAAGTGAGGGCATGTGTGTTGGAAGATATTTACTATATGCATTTGATTTCCTTTGATTGACCTCTGGCGTAGGAAATTGAAATTTTGGGGTCGAAACTAATTGTGGTGAATATACTTCTTTTTTAATGAACGGTTCTGTTTTAATTGTCTGAATTAACTCATGCAAAGGTTGAGTTATTGGTTTAAATTCTTTTTCCATACGAATTTCTTTATCAGATAAATCTGATTTTAAAGCTTTATACTTTTGTCTAACGGCTTGTCTAGTTTTTACCAACTCTTTCGCTGTTTTTTCGTCCATCTTTACAAAAGGTAGGTTGTATACTAGAAAATTATCGCTTTGTCAGAGAGTTATATAGTGGAAATAAAATTATCAAATCCTTTTCTATAGCGCCCATCATTAAATTGACAGTCTTTGTCAATAACGACAAAGTCATATTTATGTTTCCAACACATTGAACACAAGTTTTTAAACTCTTGAAAGCTCATGTCACCATTTACATGATCGTCATATATATGTCTCAAGTTTGTAGCATCCTGTTGAAAAATTACTAAGAGGTTGGCATTATCACGTATAAGTTGTTTAGGGATTGATGAATATGTTTGACACAAATAAAAACAATCTGTATTTTTATGACGTCCAAAACAAAAATAATCCCTCATAAGACTTTGATCAGTGCATACTATATCATCAAATACAATCAATGAATTCGGTTTTATATCAGTGGGTGAAACAATATCCTCAGCGTTCGATGATTCAAAATAACCAATAAACTTTAGTGGAGCAAAAAGCCTTTTTAGATATCCATATTTTGATTGATATAAGGATTTTGAGTACACATATATGTTTTCAAATCTTAATCCATTAGCGTGTGTTATAAGAGAAATCATAACATTTGTCTTCCCACAACCCGATGGTCCTACTATTAAACATCTTTTACAGTTTCCACCAAATAATTGTCCATGTTTTCGATAATTATCATGACATAAATCAAAATTTTTTATCGGTAAATAAAAATCTTGTTTTTTGATCTTCATTGTTTGAACATCGCTATTTAAGTAAGGTTATTTGCGTTTTAAAATCATTTATATATAATGATTAGACATAATAATGTCATTCACTGCGTGGAAGGACAGAGAAAAGGTAGTGGTTTATTAAATACGCTTATTAATAAATTACCAGTAGAGCTCCATATTCCTTCTTATAACTTTTGTGGGCCTGGTACAAAGTTAAATAAAAGGCTTGCCCGAGGTGATAAGGGAATTAATTTAGTAGACGAAGCTTGCAAAGAGCACGATATAGCATATTCGGAATATTCCGATTTAAAAAACAGAAACGAGGCAGATAAAGTATTAGCTAAAAAGGCATTTAATAGATTTAAAGCTTCAGATTCAAATCTAGGTGAAAAACTGTCATCCTTGGCTGTGGCCGGAATCATGAAAGCAAAAACAAAACTCGGTATGGGAATAAGAAAAAGAAAACAAAAACGCAAGAAAGGAGGTCAAATATCCTTTAACCAAGGTGTAAGAAAAGCACGTGAAGAGCTGGTTGGAAAAAAGTTTGCTAATATAAGAAATGCTGCCAGCACAGCTTTATCATCGATTAAAAAATTAAAAATAAAAGAACCTAAACAAATAATTATTCCAATTCCAAAAACTGGTGGAATTTTACCCTTAATACCTATTTTTGCTGGTTTATCTGCTCTAGGAGCCCTAAGCGGGGGCGCTGCTGGTATTGCGCAAGCAGTAAATTCTGCCAAAAATGCACAAAAGTTAGAAGAACAAACAAGACACAACAAAGAAATGGAAAAAATATCAATTGGAAATGGTCTTTATTTAAAACCATATAAGCAAGGGTGTGGTCTATATTTAAAACCATATTCAAAAAACTGTTAAATTTGCTACCTCGCCGACCTTTGACAAATATAGATTTATTAAAGTATGTCAAATTATTAAAGTTGCCACATTTTAGAGGTGTCTTTATGAGAAATAAGTTACCCAAAAAAATAAAAAAATATGAAACAGGTATTATAAATTTAGATGACGATATGGGGGAAGGCACTCACTGGACAGCGTATGTTAAAAATAATAATAACATAATTTACTTTGATAGTTTTGGAAATTTACGACCACCAAATGAAGTTATAACTTATTTCTATAGCGATGGTAGCAACCACAATATTAAATATAACTATGATAAATATCAATCTTTTAATACCTCAACTTGTGGACAGTTATCCTTACAGTTTATTTATAATAATGCGTAATTGTGTTTCCATTTTATTCTTATTACGACCATCATGTCGTTTACTATAGCTCTTTCCGCAAATTCAGCTATACTTCAAGCAGATTTCCATCCACCTATTTACTTAGATCCTAACACTTCCTACGTTGTCGGACTTACCAACTTTGAAACTTTTAATGCAAAACCAAATATTGATAAAAGTAATAATAAAGTATATTTTGGAAAAAATAATGAATTTTTAACAATTCCTACGGGAAGTTATGAAATGGACGATGTTAATAAATATTTACAGACTGAATTCCAAAAAAGAAATATTTCGTTTCACCTCTATGCAAATAACAACACATTAAAATCAACAATAAAGTCTACTACAGATATTATTTTTAAAGATGGAACAATAGGAAAACTTTTGGGTTTTAATAAGGGCATTGTATCTGGTGATGGAGTTCCAAGAACATCGCAAAATCCAGCAGAGATTATAAAAGTTAATTCTTTATGCATAGACTTCAGTATCGCAGAAGGTTCCTATCTGAACGGAAAGCCAGTACACATTATTCATCAGTTTTTCCCTAATGTTAGCCCTGGATTTAAAATAATAGAAAGTCCTCAAAATATTATTTATTTTCCTGTTACAGTAAAAGTAATAGATAAAATAACAATAAAGGTAATAGACCAAGATTTAAATCTTGTTGATTTTCGAAACGAAACTGTAACAATAAGGTTGCATATAAAAGAAGTATAATGGTTATCCTTTATAATAGAAAAACCTCCAATTTACCCACAAAAATTAATAAAAACTATAAGAAGACTAAACATCGTAAACCAAAGATTAGTAGAAAGAGAAACACACAAGGGATAACATCTGAAAATATAAGATTTTTGAAATCTCTAGGTTTAAAGGTTTTAGTATAATGGATATCCTTAACGTAGCAGAAGGTCTTTTCATAGATAATTCAATTGTGCATTCCGAAGTTCATGGTTATGAACCATATCTACCTACTAAATTGGGAAATAATGATGAAATTATAATTCCTGTTCATGAAGTAGACAAGTACACACTTCCTTCCGAAAGCTTTCTTTATATAGAGGGTAAACTAACAAAAGATAATAATACTATCTCAAATACACTAAAATTGATAAACAATGGGATTGCATTCCTTTTTAAAGAAATGCGTTATCAACTAAACGGTGTTACAATAGATTCAGTTAGAGATGTTGGGTTAACTTCGACAATAAAGGGATACATGTCGTATAACAAAAATGAATGCAATAGACTTAAAAACGCAGGTTGGTTTCCTATGGAATCTTCACAAGTTGTTGATGCAACGACAGGATTATTTAATGTTTGCATTCCGCTTAAATTCTTAATGAGGTTTTTTGAAGACTACAAAAAAATTATTTTAAATGCCAAACAAGAACTTATTTTAGTACGAGATAATTCAGACAAAAATGTAACAATTAATATTGCAGATGAAAATCCAAAAATTGAGCTTACTAAGCTAACTTGGAATATACCTCACATTTCAGTAGCTAGTCCTCAAGAATTAGCATTAACTAAAATAATTAATAAGAATACTGATATAATAATTGCTTTCCGGAGTTGGGAACTGATTGAATACCCAGAATTATTAAAAACTAATCGTCATAACTGGCCTGTCAAAACATCTATGAAAGTTAATACCCCACGTCATGTAGCAATTGCTTTTCAAAAAGACTTAAGGGATAAATCAACAACCGATATGTCTTTATTTTCCAACGTTAAATTACGAAACATTAATGTGTTTTTAAACTCTGAGAGATATCCCTACAACGATCTATTTTTAGACTTTGCTAAAAATAAATTTGCATCATTATATGAAATGTTTTCACAATTTCAAAAATCTTACTATGGCTTAACACCTGAACCCATTTTTTCTCCAAAGGAATTTAATACTTATGCTCCTATCGTATATATCGATTGTTCACATCAGAAAGAAACAATTGAATCCGGACCTATTGTTATGAGAGTTGAGTTTGAATTGCATGATGATCTTAAAGACAAAATATCTGCCTATTGTCTTATTATGCATGACAAAGTATTTAGCTACAATCCATTAACCAAAAATGTTTGACAACTTTAAAGCACATGTCTAACTATATAAAATCAATACTCTACTATTCTTTCCTACCATTATGGGTGAAGATCTAGAACTTCGAGTATCCTACTTTTTAGAAGAGCTGAAAAAATTAAAACAACAACTACAAGAATATTCTGACAAGAAATCTATGATTAAACAATTCTCACTTTTGAAATTATGAGGTTATTAATTGTCGATGTACAAGGATTTAACATAGAAAATAAGAAGTTTATTCCCAAAGAGTTGGCTGCCTATGATGGACACAAAATATGTCACTATATCTTTAAATCGCCATTTGATATAAAATACCTACCACCTGACTTACATAAGCAAGCTGTATGGTTAATGAAAAATCATCACTGTATTCCTTGGAATGAAGGATATACACCAATTCACAAATTTTCTGAAATAATCAAGAATCTAACGGAAAAGGCGGATCAAGTTTATGTGAAAGGGAGAGAGAAATCCGAATACATTCGAAAATATTAATTAAAACCAGTCATGGAACTTGATGAAAATCCATCGTTACAAGAAGGAGAAGCTCATTGTTTTTATCATTCTAAATCACCATGTATATGCGCACTTACTAATGTATACAATTTATATAATAATTATTTAATGATTGAATAAAACACATAAATGAAACAAAGTTTTTTATTTGTTATAAATTAGGTTTCAAATATTTCTTGAATAATTTCAGGTGACAAAAACTTCTTTACTTCATCCAAATGCTCCTCAAATCCCATTTCTTTCATCGTGTACAGAAAAGACTTTAAATCAGAAGTATGTAAATATATGTTACAGGCTTCTGCCGCTTTTTCATATTTTCTAGCCATATCCATACATTCCTCATACGTATAGAATCTTTCGAATCCATACTCGGCTTCATGGGCAGCATCAAATTCTAAATTACTAAAGTGTTGTGATAGCTTCTCTATAGCACTTGTTAGGTTATATGCTATTCGTTCACGAACATATGCTAACCACATCTTGTTGGAGAATGTACAGACTTAAAGTAAGTTCAGAGCTTTAAATATTAATTTAGGAGGTGGGAGGAATAAAAAGAAAAATATATTTTAAAATTTTATTTTTCAATACAACTCTTTACAAATTCATTACATGCGAATGATTCTACATCCTCCACAACACAATCTGAGTAAAAGTTAAATACTTCTAAAACACAGCAAACATTTAAACTATTTTCCATAGGTGAAATAACATCATATACATTTTTTAACAAATCGCCATTTTTCATAGAGATTCCACTAACCAAAATATTGTAATATTTGGAAAATTCCTGGTTTTTTAAGATATCAAAACGATATTTGATTAAATTTGCCAAGTTCACTAATTCATTTATGGTATCACCAGCTAGGAATACTTCATTACCACCATCTTGTGTAATCTTGATAATTCTTGCATCCCCAATAAACACAAAGTGAATCTCATAACCATTTCCCTTCATGGGTTGCCACCCGGTGTTGTTGGAATAAATAAAGCTCATCATAATTCCTTGATTATTTAGGAAGGAAATCTATTGATCTTCATTAAAAGTCACATTTTGATTATATTTGTATCCACAGAGTTTAACAACAGGAATATATTTTCTCTCTAAGGAAAATCCAATGCTGACCCATTTGGATTTGGATTTGTTAATGTAGTAGATGGTTTCATTGATGAGAGCTGCATTGCGCTTCTTACTAAACTCTTGTTGGTTTCCTGTTGGTTGATACATTTTCAGATGCTTGCTTGAAATAATGGTTGTAGAGTGGTGGGGGATAGCAAGAGTGGTGGGGGGATTTAAACACTAATCTTATAGATTTAAACATCATTTAGCGACTAACCATGAATGAGTGTAAGACAGAACTTTTTATCGACATTCAAGGATATAACAGTTCCTTTGGATACATTCCAAAAGAATTAGCGATTTATGATGGGATTCGTTGCTCAAATTATGTTTAAATCACCATTTCAAAAAAATATGTTATCTGCTCTCGATCTCAAAATGGTTAAATGGGGCGAAGGGTATCATGGATTGGAATGGGAATTTGGAAATATAGAACTTAATGAAATTGATGATATTTTAAAGCACGTGTTAGAAGTTTACCAATCGCCCAAAATTTACGTGAAAGGGAATGAAAAAATAAACTTCTTAAAAAAGTTTTTGGATGAAGATTTCATATACGCTATTCCCATTGGACAAGAACCAAAATTAAGTAAATTTAAGAAAATTCCAGAATGTTATTTTCACAAAAATGTGAATCCATGGCATTGTGCATTAGCAAACGTAAAATTGTTATATAATTATAGGCATTGATATGAATAAAAACCTTTATTATATATATATATATATATATATATATATATATATATATATATATATATATATATATATATATATATATATATATATATATATATATATATATATATATATATATATATATATATACCGGGTGCCCACGAGTTTACTGGCCAGCTCGTTATTTTGTTAAGAAATAATATTTCGATTTGAAATTTTGGGAACTCGTATGGCTGCTTTAGATGCAGATTTTGAGTGCTCGAACATCAGACTATCGTTTCCGGTTCAACCGGAAATACAGTCAACTTTGTTATTTTAAACGAAAGACCCTGTATATTTTTTCAAATTTGGATTCCACGTAAAATTCTAATTATAAAACATGTATCATACCCCATACCTATCTTTAACAGTTTTAAAGAAAATGGCGTTTGAAAATGTCGAAAGAGCCGCAAACTCTCCTGTTTTAACATAAAACAAATGAATATTCGAAAAGTTTAATATATTATTCTAACTTCTTTTTAGGGGCCTTGTATACTTGTGTCATGACAATCTCACTTCCGGTGCAACCGGAAGTGCTACAAAATATGACATTCAGGCACAAATTACTTCAATAATTTCAATTGAATGACCTACTTTAAACTCTAAATTCGAATTTATCTGACTTTTCTCTATAATTTTTGTACACACCATCCCAGGTCTAAAGTTGATAGTTCTTGAGATATGGACAGCTAAAAATTTACATGCATTCCAAATTTCAATCTTTCTAATTTTATCTAGGCGGCTATGGAGATCATTTGCATTAAGAAAATGTAGAAAGAATACACATATTAATAATATCAGAGTAGTGCTTGAAGTAATAATTTTATTAGGTTTTCATTTTAAAAAATAAGAAATTAGCCATAAATTAAGTGTTCGAATTGTTGACCGTTTTCTCTTTTCTCTCAGACGAACTCTCTGAAATTCCCTGAGCACGTTATTCATTTGTTTTGGGGGTGATATTATTATTAACAGAAAATATGACAAGTGTCTTGTATTCATAGCCATCTTGATTAAATAATTGGAAATTGACATGGTTATGATCATGAAGCAGTTCAAGCGACAAATGATCTCCATAGCCGCCTAGATAAAATTAGAAATATTGAAATTTCGAATGCATCTAAATATTTAGCTGCCCATATCTCAAGAACTATCAACTTTAGACCTGGGATGGTGAATACAAAAATTATAGAGAAGTCAGATAAATTAGAATTTAGAGTTTAAAGTAGGTCGTTCAATTGAAATTATTGAAGTAATTTGAACCTGAATGTCATATTTTGTAGCACTTCCGGTTGCACCGGAAGTGAGATTGTCATGACACAAGCATACAAGGCCCCTAAAAAGAAGTAAGAATAATATATTAAACTTTTCGCATATTCATTTGTTTTATGTTAAAACAGTATAGTTTGCGGCTCTTTCGACATTTTCAAACGCCATTTTCTTGAAAACTGTTAAAGATAGGTATGGGGTATGATACATGTTTTATAATTAGAATTTTACGTAGAATCCAAATTTTAAAAAATATACAGGGTGTTTCGTTTAAAATAACAAAGATGACTGTATTTCCGGTTGAACCGGAAACGATAGTCTGATGTTCGAGCACTCAAAATCTGCATCTAAAGCAACCATACGAGTTCCCAAAATTTCAAATCGAAATATTATTTTTTAACAAAATAACGAGCTGGCCAGTAAACTCGTGGGCACCCGGTATATATATATATATATATATATATATATATATATATATATATATATATATATATATATATATATGTTTTTTTATTATTGAATTTTATTTATAATACAAATATACTTTGAATAATATATATCCTATTGAACATATAAACACTACTGACAATATACTTAATAATACTACACACACATTTGAATTACATTCTTCTATACAAGATTTTCTATACAACTGATTCCATTCCTGTGTCACTATTGAAGTTTTATTGAAATAATATAATCTTAACTTATACTGTACAACGGTAGATTCATTTATAATATTATCATCTATTTTGTGGGTAAAGAAACCATTATTTATATTCATTCTTTTCCATGTTGAAGGCCAACTATCATTATTTACATTATTCACAGATAGACAAATAAATGCTTCTCGAACATTAGGATCAACTTGTATGAACAATGTATTGTTAACGAATGCTGATAGAAATATAATTCCTACTGGTAGCAGAGCCATTTTCAAACTAAAATATTTTTCCAGGGTTCTTATGTTTTATATTCGTCATGAACTAAATCTTTTAGAATATCAATTACATTATTAACTTGGTCATCATCAGTCTTGGATTTCTCTTCCAAAATACTTATATGTTTGTGTCCCCAAGCTAAAGTTCTAAAAGAATCTGGAATTATATAGCGTTTATCATCTTTTGGAGACAAAGCAACCTTATTTAGTTTTAAATGTTAATTTTCAGTTTCCTGAAAGCTCCTTAATTTTCTAAACAGTGTTATTCATACATAGTTATGCCTTTTTGAGCTAATTAAAGGTTTTGTTTTCACGTTAAATCAGAAACATTACCGAAGTCTACTTTGAGTTTTGACCAAGGGCGGATTTAGCAATTTTGTAAAAGCTGTATATCTGTGTTGCTACTTACGGGAGCCATGCCAAGTTTAGAGTTCTTAATAGTGAGCCTAGTAGGAATGTTTTGGTAAAGAAAAAAATATTTTGTAATTTGCGAAAAAAAGTTGAATTTTTGCGTTACAACCCCCCACCCACCATGAAAAAAATTTATAATTATAATTATTCTGTTTTTAGGGTGATTTTTACAAATTGTAATCTTTTTTTAAGTACTAGACGGTCTAGTAGCTAAATCAAAGATTAGAACTTGTAAGTCAGCGTTAGTCGGCATATTTATGATTTAGAGTATGTAAAGGTGATAAATTATGTGATTGCATCGTGATTAATATTATTTTTCTTGCTGTAACTAGACCCAAATTATATTTTAGTCTGTCCCCATATAAGGGAAGACCAGCAAGTCAAAAACATGGCGTGATTCCTTACTGCTGAAAGTTATTCATATATTGTTTCCGCCTTTAACACCCTAAAATAGTAAGTAGTCCGGTCCCTATCCTTAGTCAAAATTGGTTGGTAAATGCAGTTACAGCTGAGGTAATTCACTTTGCCCCGAATTCCCCTACTCCGTTTAAGTTTCAAACGGGATCCACGGACACTCCGTTGGGATTCTCCGTTAAATTGAAGTCAACGGAACAAATTTAACGGAAGCGCTTGTCATTCTTGATGGCAATAATTGTTTTAAAGCCCACGTCACAGATGTTCCGAAAAACTATCGGACCAATAGCGTACCGTCAAATTAAGAAAAAAAAATTGATAAATTTCCAAAAAACTTACAACTAAATCGCAGCAACCTGCGTTAACGGGTCCGTAAGCTCAACGGAAGTTACCATCATACGGCCGAATTCCAGCTGTCCATAGGATATCTAGAATTTGTCCAGCTGACAGCTTAAGGATATCCTGTGGACTATACAAATGACACAATACTGGACGTCCTTCTGGACACCATTTATGGACCTCATATGCGACCTAATTTTCTGAGCGAGGGCGCTATGTTGAAGTACAAAACACGTCCAAAATTGTACATCCATAAACACTACAATAAATGGATATCCAATGGACCGTTCAAAAATGCCCATGGACGTACTGGATACATTATGGACAAATTCTGACCTTCCAGTGGAGGTTTTGTGCTATCTGGGTTGTCACTGTAGGGGCAAATCAGTAATAAAAAAATGCAACACAAGCGTTTTTTTAGTTTTTACCAGCTTGAAATTATATTCTCAATTAAAACATACTAAGCCCAATAACAAAGCTAAAACTACCCTGAGTTGTGGTAATTTCGTTTTCAGATACGTCTGCTTTGTAATTATAGGAATTGCTAAGTGTTTTATGGCACAATCAAAATTTGTTCTTGATCTTCAACAAATACATTCTCTTCTTTCTTAACTAACTGCTGTATATGCTGTGACTTTCCTTCATTCAGCCACAAATGGGTCTTTTTATGAGTTCTAAGAGCTGAACTTTGTCTAAAAGACTGTCCACATTGATCACATATATACGGTTTCTCTCCAGTGTGTATTCTTAAATGAGAATTTAGATCATTTGATTGTGTGAATGCTTTTTTACAAACTTTGCATATGTACGGCTTCTCGCCTGTGTGAATGCGTCGGTGGCGTGACAGGATCCCTGAACGAGAAAATTTCATTTTGCAGTAGTCGCAGTCGTATGGTTTTTCTCCGGAGTGTATCCGTTTGTGTTTGGTTAGAGAAGAGGATGTTGTAAAACTGTTGCCACAAGTATCACAAACAAAAGGTCTCACACCTAAAAGAAAAGAGTAATTCTTTAAATTATGCATCACATTTTTTGCTTTTGCTTGTCCTTCGGTTTGATCAACGTAAAATTAAATATCTACTGAGTCTCCTAGTACACTAACGTTCGGTTGCACACATTATTATTTGTGATGTCACATTTCAAATGGCCAATTAGCTAATTCTTGATCAAATTGCTTGGTGCAACTGAACGTAAGTATACAAGAAAATGTCTGTCAATACCAAAAAAATAGTTTTCACATGTCAATACCTGTATGTTTTCTTAAATGTGCATGTAGTTCTCCTTTACTTGCAAAACCACTACCACAAGTAGTACAAACATAAGATTTTACCCCACTATGGCGAACTTGATGTTGTCTTAAATTGCCTAAATTTTAAAACAAAACTTTATTAATCAATGAATATGTGGCACCAAAATCAAGTCAAAACAAAACAGATTTATTGTAATAAATTTGTATATCTGGTGCAATCAAATTGCCTAAATTCAAAAAAGAGAATACAACTAACAGCAATATGCAGGGTGTTTTTTAATTGATGGGTAAAAATACAGGGTGTTATTCCTTGGTCTATTTTAGGACTAAAAGTCCATATAAACATTAAACTGCTTAAGAGACAGGCAAAATAGCTATTTATGTTCATAGCATTTGAGCATGCAACATAATTACTGCGGTAATGTAGTATGCTGTGGTCTTACTTTTTGTTCTCTCTTTGATAGTTGTTTCCATTTAATAAGCTCTTTAACTCGTAATAATTAAAAGGTTGATTATTATCATAAAAAATGACGTATTCCACAAATGCTGAGTTACCTGCGGACTTGCTGGTGGGAATGCCCTTAGAGCTAGGCGGTACCCAAATAGTACCATACCCCATGCAAGAACGTTCTCTATAACTCACAAGCGGCTCCATGAAACCGGAACTTTCAAAATCTACAACAGTTCTAAAGGAGCAAATCGCATGGTAAGAACATTGGAGATAGAGGAAGCTGTACTAAATACTGGTGAAGAGCATTCAGAAACTAGCACTAAGTATATGTATTGCGGTAACTATTGAACGGTGAATATTTCTCATAAACTTGTTTGGAAAATTCTTGTTGATAATTTGTTATACTCCTATCACATTCAGAGTCCAAGCACCATTTCCTCGTGATTTTCGGGTGCGCATAAACTTCTGCCAGAGGCTTCTACAAAGACTTGCTGAAAATCCTTTATATGATAATCAAATATTATTTAATGATAAAGCTAATTTTAGCCAAAACACAAGTAGAAATTTTCACAATAATCATCAGAGGAAAACCCGCAAGCAGTTATGGAGACACATTACCAGGAGCAGTTATGAGTAAATGTATGGGCTGAAATTGTTGGAGATTATCTGATAGGACCCCCCTTTCTTCCAGGAAGACTAGATGGACTATCCTATCGCAGCTTTCTTGAAGATTTACCAATCTTGCTCGAAATGTCCCTGTTCTATTGAGACAACAAATATGGTTCATGCACGATGGTGCTCCTGCACATTTTAGTATTCGGGTTAGTAAATTTTTGGGTCAAGACTTGACTTGAACAGTTTAGATTTTCTTTCGGGGAAACCTCAAGACTCTTGTTTACGATACACCTATTGAAACTGAAGAAAAACTGATAAATCGTATTGTTGCGTCCTACCAAACCATAAAAATTTTTTTGAAGGGTCCGTGGGTCCATGAGGAAAGTAGAATCGTGCATTGCGACAGAAAGAGGACGTTTTCAACAATTATTCTGATTTTATAATTCCTGAATGGATTCTATTGGTTTCGTAGAAAATTACAATATTTCCAAACTGTTTATGTAAGCGTATGTTTTACTACTTCAAGATAATTTTCAGTTTTTGACTTCGAAGTAATTTAACTGCGAACCCATCTTTCCTATTAATGAAAAAAGCCCCTTCTTTCCTCTGTAGTGAGAAAGTGACGTTACCCTTATACAGTGACAGGCACAAAGTGTGCGACATATGGGAAAAAAAATTATTATTAAATATGGAAAAAAATCAACTTCGCCATTTATCTCTGCATCACTTGAAACCCAAAAAAACGATTCTGTGATGCCGACTGTCATTTGTCATTTGGCGGGAAATTTAAATTTTCTTGGGCTGTATAGCCAAAAGTCACACTATTTGTAAAAATATCCAAAAATTTAATTTTAAAAAAGTGTTTATAATTTAATTTTATAGCCAGAATTTGGGTTTGTTTGGGAAAAATTTTAAAATTGACACTTTTTTGTCAATAAAAATACTACCATTAATTAATTTTCTGTTTCCGCCTTTAAAATAGATCTTTTGCTCTTAAACAAATGTTTTGCGATCAACTGTGTCGATCCCCAGTTATTTAGTTTATTCTTATTGGGAAATATCTGAAAATTGTTGTTTTAGGGGAATCCTAACTGTCGCGTAGGTGATTTTCTAATATTTTTAACCCGTAGCTTAAATTTTATGGATTTATCTATTAAGAGATACTGTAAAGACGTAATTTATTACACAAAACTAAAGAAAAAGCTCTATGCAGCGAATTGTCCGAGAACGTAGTTCTTTCAAAACATTTCTTAACATGTTCGCACCGTTGAGACAGCGGTATAAGAGGATTTTCCACAGTGGATAGCACGGCATCCAAACTTGCATCTTCACTGGTAACAGGCCTGTGATGAGAAACTTTGTATTTACTATCAACAGAACCATATTCGTTAAATTTACTTAAAATGTTCAATGATGAACATTTGTTTCAGGATGTCTAGCATTAAATATTTCTGCAGCATGACGCGAACTTTGATAATTCTCGCCACATATTAAAACTAACCCAATTTTTTCTTGAAGAGATAACTTGGCTGCAGCCATTGCACGTTAAAATGACATCATCGCTTGACAAATTCACAGCCACCTATGTAAAAAGTTAGCAGAAATAAGGTACATTGTGTTTGAATTTAAAAACATTTCCTGGTCTTGTTAGTTTTTTTTTAGTTTTGTGTAGTAAATTAAGTCTTTAGAGTGTCTTTTAATAGATAAATACGTAAAATTTAAAATACTGATTAAAAATATTGTCACAACGGGGGTTGTTGCGACTGAGACTAAGTAATAGTCTCTGGGATCGTGTGGAGGGAATGAAGTTAAAACAGGTTATAAAAAATATAACATTTAATAATTAATCAACAATAATAGCAATAAAATAAAGTTTGGCATTAAATAAATGAAATGAGGCACTTACTTATAAACTTCCCCTACATCTTCTCTATAAGGGCGGCTCTTCTCCCGACCAACGGGCACATGTCTTATCTCGACATCTTAAGAACGACTACCTATCACTCCATTATGCAGTTATCGACGATCGGTGCATTGCTAAGTCAGCATACCTTGACTTACTCAATAAAGTTAAACAAAACCAAGCTGACCTTCAATGTCGTCACCAAGTTCACCGAATAACAGAGTGTCTATTCATCGTTATTGACAAAATAATCTTTATATAAATAAAGTGTGATTTTAGAAATAATTAATAAAATAATCCATAATAACATAACTATGACATATGCCCCTCGTTCGCGAAAGCTGGACCCACAGCTTTACAAAATTTCCATCTTACTATGCAATACAAATATGTTGGTCAAGCCGCCAGAGATTAATTAAATTTACAAAAACAAAATACGATTTTCAATAAAACTTATAAGTTAATGAGAAGTTGTAAAAATTTGTACCTAGTATTGATCAAAAAAACGACGTATAGCATAATTATTAAAATTCGCGTAAAACATTAATTGAATACTTATTAAAAGCTTAGAAACAAGCTATTTCTTTTTATTTTACTTTATTTACTGACTTAAGTAAACTTTCTAACCATTCAACTTTTCTAAAATATTGAATTGATAGCCACATTTAATGCCATATAGAAGGCTCAATCTTATCAACTTATAAAATATTACTTTTTATACTAAAGAGACAATTGTAAAAGCGAAAAATATAAAATAAAATAAAACTTGTTGATACTCATAAACTCATAACATTTCTTTTAAATATTTACATAACAAAACCTCAAAAAGTAGCACTCTTTGAAAAATGAGATCGTGACACGGGCATTTATGGCAACATATAAGGAGTCTTTACTGAATATTTGCGTAATTTTAATAACGCCGAACAATGGTAAACTATGCACAACTATGAGCCAGAAGTAGTTTAGTTATATTAAGGATAATATAAATTTCCTATGAACTTAACATTCACCACTTTTGGATGGATTTTCTCCATCCCCCATTCTTCATCGCCACAATTCTACAAGATGATGCAAGATGCATGCAGCTGGAAGCGGCTTGCTTTGATAAGGTCATCTCTACTGAGCCCTGGTACCTCGGGCATTTTCGAGACTTTACTGTTAGGTGTTAGGTTACCTAACGTGATGGTGTAACTGCCTTTTCTTTGCTTGCGTGCGTTGTGGTGACGTTGAGTAACAGCTTCTGTTTGCTCAGGTTTAGGTATGATGGATATATACTGGCTCCCCTTTGTTGTAGGAAGTTGTTGTGCATGTTATTTGGCTCATCTCCAATCTCCACTGCCATTGTGCTATTGTGTCCAGGTACATGAAACATAAAGAGAGTGCGTATCAATTCTTATATATATATATAAACTGCTGGCCAATTCAAGCGGGACAAACTAAATTTTTGATAAAATTTAGAGTGGAATATTTTCGAAACGAAAAAAGATTTTGATTTAACTTTTTCAGTATGTAATTGAATAGTTCTTCTAGTTTTTATACTTCAAGGCACTATTGCTAGCAGTCGCTGCAACTCTATTTTACAGGGTGTTAAGTGAAACCCTGACTTTTTTGGAAAAGTTTTCCAGTTCCGAGAATCTAGGAAGAATTTTTTTTGAATTTTCTTTTCATACTAAAATGATCCATGGTCAAATACAAAAAAACAATTTCTCCGGATTTTCTCTATTTTCATTTGTTTTCCGTATACAGGGGTTAGTCGAAATTATCGACTTCTTCTTACAAAGGAACCCCTAATTTGGCCGTTTATTCACAAAAAGCGAAAGACCAAGTAAATTTGTAGTTTGAAGTAGTCCAGCTAACAAAATTAATACAAATTTTTGTACAGGGTGTAGCAAGTTTGGATCACGGGCTAGTAAATTATTATTTTTTAATTTCTACTACTTTTTCCTAAGTTAACTATTAATTATCACGTGCTACGTTAAAGGGTTAAAATTTGTTAGGTCCGATAACAGTACTGGATAGAAAGATCCTTTTTGCCCAAACGGGTTTTTCATTTTTTGTCTAGTCCCATTTTTAGTGATTAAACGGCTCGCATTTTGAACCTAACTTTTTGCAATTGCATCCATGAACGATTGAAGTGAGAGTGCTTTTTTGGTGGTACATAATGAATGTTTTATCCAACCAAAAAACATGTAGTGGCCAAACAGCTAATGATGCTTATTCGAAGAATTTTTTAGCATTATACAGGGTTGCAAAAAATATACCACCTATACTTTGCAGGTGGATTTCTGTTAATTTAGCGGCGTTTCTATTTCTTAGTCAAAAGATCTAGTAGGCCAAAAAATAAAACATTTTCTTTGCTATTGACAGTTACCAAGGCAACAAAGTATTCTTCTTTGAATTGGTGCGTTATTATCCTTTATAATGGCTCGATTAAGTGCAAAAGAACAAGCTAATTGTTTGCGTTTACTACAAGATGGGGTAAAAATTAGTATTATTGCGGATATGTACGGGGTTGGGCGAAGTACAATATCTCGACTGCGTCAACGCTTCCACGAAACGGGAAGTGCAAACTATCGTTATGGGGGAGGTCGCCAAAAGAAAGTCGGCATTGCAGATGAAAGATGGTTGGTTAGAGAGGCTCGTCGAAGGCGAAAAATTTCATCAGAGAAAATTAACCAGGAGTTCAGAGCAAGAACACACATTCGTGTGAGCAATAGGACCATTAGAAGAACTTTAAACAATAATAACTTAAGGTGAGTTACTTCAAATGAGATCTTATTTTTTGTACCAATATTTTTAGTGTTTCATTTTAGTAAGTCGGCTATTATAATATCGACGTCAGCTGAGGCGTGAATCTTGGATTTTGCGCACCGATATTATAAATGTAAACTTGAACTAAGTTGTTCATAAATTAAAGTTTTGATAGGCGACCCTAAACACATTATTTGTGCTTGCAGCGTAATGTTCCTTAGTTCTTCCCTAGAACTAACGTTATGAAAATTGACCTAATTTTGCATTTTAGTATAATAAAAGCTACTGTTGGCTTATTTATTGGTTCATTCCCTACACCTATACTACAGATTTTTAAGCCAAAATTTTAATTTTAGAGCTCGGCGACGTGCTAAATGTGTGCGACTTCTACCACAGCATAGGCGAAGACGTCTCCAGTGGGCATATGAACATCGCAATTGGCCATTAGATAACTGGGAAAACTGCATGTTTGTAGACGAGTCAAGATTTAATTTAATTCACTCGGACGGCAGAATATTAGTTTGGCGTGAACGTGGCGAACGGTATATGGAGGAGAATATGGCTCCTCAGGAACCTTTTGGTGGTGGAGGCGTTACTGTTTGGGGTGGTGTAATGTTTAATGGCAAAACGGAACTTTTTTTAACATTGGAGCCCATTAACGGTCAGGTATATAGGGACGAAATTTTAAGCAATATCGTTCTACCATTTGCAAACAATTTTGGGAACGATTTTGTGCTAATTGACGATAACGCCAGACCTCATAGAGCACGCATTGTGCAAGAGTTTTTGGAAGCTAATAATATTACCAGGATGGTCTGGCCTGCAAAATCACCAGACATGAATATTATCGAACACGTCTGGTCTAAATTGAAATTATTGGTAAGTTCTAGGGAAGATCCTCCTCAGACTCTAGAACAACTTGCAGACGCCATTGTTCAGGAGTGGGAAAATATTCAGCAAGAATTTGTCAATAATTTGGTAATAAGCATGCCTCGAAGATGCCAAGAGATAATAAATGTAAGGGGAGGTCCTACTAGGTATTAAGATTTGTTTTGTTTTCGTTAGTTGCAAGTTTTTATAATACCTTCAAGTAAAAAAAATGTTCTATAATTTAAAACGTTTTCTGTTTACCTATAAAAGTAACAACCAAAATTTACATTTTGGATCTCCTAAAGTAATGCCGGGAAAAATAACTACTAAATTTGAAAATTACGTATCTTTTCGAGTACTTTCAAAAGTAATTAAATCTTCTGAAATTTCTATACCTTCTAAAAACTACGCTATACAGAATTTTATAACTTGTTCAGTTGAATTCACTATCCATCTCCAATTTTTGACGAGAAAAATGTACTCCGTGACTATTAATTTAAGACACTTCTTATTAATTAAAATTTCTCAATGCCATGTACTGACTTTTTAGAGCAGTGGTAAAATATTTTTCTTTTATAATGAATAATCGAAGTTTACGAAAATCCAAAGATATCGAGAAACACGTGGCTTCTATTATAAGTAGTAACTTCTGCACAATCCTGTATAATGTGAAAAAGTTCCGAATGAATATTATTCTTTTTATCTGTATCGTTACTAGATTTTATTAATAATAAGTAGGACATTTTCTTTAATAATTATTAATATAGCAAAAAGGAACTTTATGAATACCTAAAGGACTCTAAAATCACATGATTTTCATATAAAATGTAGGTGATATGTTTTGGGCAAACGCGGACAAAAGCAGCGAATAAGCATCTTTAGCTCTATGGCCACGACACTTTTTTATTGGTTGGTTAAACCAATAAACGATGTCCACTTCAATAGTTCATGAATGCAATCGCAAAAAGTTAAGTTTTAAACGCAAGCCATTTGTATCACTAAAAATGGGACCAGACAAAAAAATTCAAAAACAGTTTCGGCAAAAAGTTCCAAGAAAATTGGGACTATATTCAATTAATTTGAAAATCACATGACTTCCATATAAAGTATAGGTGGTATATTTTTTGCAACCCTGTATAATGCTAAAAAATTCTTCGAATAAGCATCATTAGCTGTTTGGCCACTACATGTTTTTTGGTTGGATAAAACATTCATTATGTACCACCAAAAAAGCACTCTCACTTCAATCGTTCATGGATGCAATTGCAAAAAGTTAGGTTCAAAATGCGAGCCGTTTAATCACTAAAAATGGGACTAGACAAAAAATGAAAAACCCGTTTGGGCAAAAAGGATCTTTCTATCCAGTACTGTTATCGGACCTAACAAATTTTAACCCTTTAACGTAGCACGTGATAATTAATAGTTAACTTAGGAAAAAGTAGTAGAAATTAAAAAATAATAATTTACTAGCCCGTGATCCAAACTTGCTACACCCTGTACAAAAATTTGTATTAATTTTGTTAGCTGGACTACTTCAAACTACAAATTTACTTGGTCTTTCGCTTTTTGTGAATAAACGGCCAAATTAGGGGTTCCTTTGTAAGAAGAAGTCGATAATTTCGACTAACCCCTGTATACGGAAAACAAATGAAAATAGAGAAAATCCGGAGAAATTGTTTTTTTGTATTTGACCATGGATCATTTTAGTATGAAAAGAAAATTCAAAAAAAATTCTTCCTAGATTCTCGGAACTGGAAAACTTTTCCAAAAAAGTCAGGGTTTCACTTAACACCCTGTAAAATAGAGTTGCAGCGACTGCTAGCAATAGTGCCTTGAAGTATAAAAACTAGAAGAACTATTCAATTACATACTGAAAAAGTTAAATCAAAATCTTTTTTCGTTTCGAAAATATTCCACTCTAAATTTTATCAAAAATTTAGTTTGTCCCGCTTGAATTGGCCAGCAGTTTATATATATAGTCCTAATTTTACATGCTTTAATTATTTACAAAATTAAAATGAGAAAATACATTTCTCTTTACACGTACATATATCGAATATTAAAAATCCCTAATATTTAAACTAGTCTATAAACTAAACTCAATTCGCATACCAATACAAATTACAATTTCCTGGAAATTCAAATAATGCATGCATGTTTAAAATAATAACATAACACTCGTATAACAGAAAAACTATCCTTGTTTACTTTAAGTTTGCTCTTTTCCTACCTCCAAGTATACTGAGTTATAACGTTCGTCTAATTTTTAAAATGAATCTTTAGTGTACGGCTTAGAGTGCACCTTAATATTTAACTTCTAGTATACCTAGGATTTTTAATACTAGAATAAATAAACAAGCAACTCTTTAGTACAAAGTTGAAAGTCTAGGTTAGTACTTGCTAATAAAATTTAAAATGTTTTAGGATTATTTAAAAACTTAAATTATATCAATTTACTGAGAGGTAGTAGGCAGTTTCGTGACAAAAAAATTACTTTGTGCTATTGTTTTTTCAAAAATATGTCTGACGATATTTTACATGCTGTCAACAATAAGTAATGCCCGTACGAACATTTGAGCAGTTTTAGCTCACGCAGTATTTACAAATACCAGAAACTCTTAAAAAAAAATCTGTAAACCTTCCCTAAGGGAAATAGACAACTTCAGGCTTATCTCACCTGGTAACATCCTGTATCCCTAAACATCATCGATTTGTTTAAACATTGTGCTCAAACACTAGCGTCACCTTTTATGAAGACAAGATGCGTAAATTCTTAAAACAACTACGCCCCTAGCTACGTGCCACGCAGGGTATTGAATAACATAAGACATTCACTTGTCTTTTCTTCATAAAATTTGTTACACTTGAAAACCATTTCAACATACCTTACTTGTCAGTAAAGTTTAACCTGCAAATGACTTTTTTGCAGTAGGGCTATAGCATTATATTGCTGATTGCTAATTCTCTAGCTACCCTTTTCGTAACACTTTTTGTGTGCGCCTTATTATTTCATAAAATATGTACCTATAACTTCTTTGAGAAAAATGAATTCGCAACTTTTCTATCCATACTTAAAATGAATCGTTCTGTACTCTAGAATAATAAATACATACTCGTGTATTTAACTTAAGAACTTAGGCACGATGCTTTAATACTGCACCGAATTAAAAAAAAAATCTCTATATATTTTCATTTGTAACACTCTTACTTTCTTACGTAAGTTTATTATAAGTTTCAATCATCTCATGCCTATAAAAATTGTTTTATGCTTCGGTTAACTATAAATAATTCTGGATAAAAAGTACTCTGGTTTTGCACGCATAAACCCTTTTTCCTTTTCCATTTAGTTTTTCATAATTCCTTTGATTATGCATAAAAATAAAATATAAATAATATGAATGAGTACTTATGCTATTATTGTATAATAATATAAAATTCTTGGTACCTGCCATTCTCTGGGTCAGGAGTGTTATGATTTATTATGAACTTGAAATAAAGCAAAATTATGTCAGCTTTTGATAACAAAACATATTTTTTATACCTTGGACGTATAACAATTACGTCTAATAATATTTAGTATTTCTATAAACGTAAGCAATAATAATAAAATGTTTATATGTTTACTACTTAGTTATTTAAGAAGTATTTAATTTTAAAACAAACTTCTGAAATTGAAAAGAAAATTATCACTGGATATTATCTTAAAAATACAACACATTAATGCCCTTATTTACCAGTGGTCTTCGTTAATTGCGTAAAACTTGATTTATTCTTTTTTCGCATGACAAAACATATTTTAAAACTTGTAACTAGTACTAAAATGAAATTAGTACCTACTAAATTAAAAATAAAAATCTAATCAAATTTTTCTGTTATTTTTCTTGCATATCGCCTATGTGCATAATGTTTAATTGCAAATAAATTACACATCAGAAATAGATTTTTTTTACGGCACAAAAATTAAAAATATAAACAAGTAGTATAATTTGGGTTTTGTCTCCCAACGTAAAAAAATCGTAGAAAATGCACCAAGAGAAAACTGACGAAATGTATTGTGGACATTAAAAAAATTACAATTTCTGCGTAAAAATATTGACTTGGAACTAAAATAGTATGCAATGTTAGATAAATAAAAAAATCAATTTTACACTAAATTTTGAACCAAAGAAAATTCAGTGCAAATTAAAACGAGAAAAATCTCAGGTGTTAGGTACTTGAACTCATAATACTTTGATACTCATACTTGCTTAAAATCTTACATTCAACTAGAAAAATTATTATTTATAAAAGAAGCATTTTCCGGTATAACTAAGCACCTTTTTTGCTAACGTATTTTATATTCTGAAATAAAAGTTTAGTAGAGAAACAAATGTGAAGAAACGTAGATATATACATACGTACGTGCATATGTATATGTATATGCACACTTTAACAAACGCTTTGACTTAGTTCTTTGTTACTGTAATACAAAAACATATTTTTACTTCTTGTAAACGTCAGGATACAATAAATAGCATTTACTTAAAACAAAATTTTCTGAAAAAAAAAACTCTTTGTGGATATTATTTTATGTAAACGTAAAGATATCTAAAATAATAATTAATAGGTTTTTCTTTATTTATTTTTCCCTTTGACCTATTTCTTTTTAAACAAATAGACTTTGCGCCGTTAAAGTGTCTGGCGGTAATAAAAAGCGTCCTAGAGTTCTGTTTTTAAATATAGTAACTGGTTGGTTCGAGTTTGTTGTGAGGTCAATTTTGATTTTATTTCTGTCAATATAAGGCCATTTATATAGTATAATATCCAATTTATTAAAAAGATTTGTATTTACCGCAAAATTATCTCGTAATTGCTCCAAATATCTAATATCGTGTTCTTTAGTTTTCAAAACAATTGATTTAATTTTGTTGTTAGTTAGTTGATGTGCTTTAGTAGTTTTAGCCGATTTTAAGAATGCTGATTTAGAAGTTGTCTCCTGTTTTAAGCAGTGGCGTAAATTTTCATTTGTTTGGTCCATTATAGTTTCTTTTTCATTTGTATTGTAAGGCTGAGTAGGGTGTAAAAATAAAACGTTTTGATTAGATTGTACATTGGTGCTGGTTGGGTATCGTAAATTACATTTTTCATTGATAATAACCCGGCGGTTAACCGTTAGTTCCCATATGTTGTGCAGTTTGAGAATAAGCTGATTAAAATCATTTTTTGAAAGATCTGGGTCGTACAAAAATTTATAATTTGCTTTAAAGGAAGGGTGTAGACCTCTTTCAAAGTACCTATAATTTTATCTAACGGCATTTTAGGATCAATAATGTCGCATAACATGATTGTATCGTAATAATAATCTTTAATACTTTCATTTTGCTGCTGTTGCCTATTCATCAGTTTGATTTCAAATTTTGAAACTTCGTATTTCCCTCCAAATTCAAATAAAAAATCTCGGGAAACTTCCTCCCAATTTTTCTTTAAGTTTTCCGATTGTTTAATATAATTACTACACCCTCTAATGATGATAAAAAATAGTAAATTTTGTCTTTGCCAGACCAGCGGTTTCTTTCAGAAATTTTATTAAATTCTCTGAGAAATAAAACACAATTATTACTCTTAGGACAAAAAATAGGTGCCTGAAAATATGGAGGTAGCACTGGTGTAATACGGGTATTTAAAGCTTCTTCCTGTCACTGTATAATAAACTACACACTAAAAATGCACTCGACTGTAAAACGGTTAACGTGCAGGTTCTCTTTGCACCTGGGTAGATTAATTCCTTTGGTGAGAGGTCAGGGAAGGAAAAGTGGTTCTACAGAAGTTGTGACTAATGTTTTTGGCTAGTGACCAGAAAGATTTGATGCTGTTGGAACAGGAAAGTACGTTATCTTTTATGTGATTGTTAAAAGCATTTTTGGATTCCGAGATAGTTTGTATGTATTGATTTCTTGCCTCGATGAAAATCTAACGATGTTCCGGTGTAGGATTTTGAAGAAACCTTTTGTAAGTCTGGGGGGTCTGGGGTTTTTTGAGCCTTGCTTGATCACACACTGAAAAACCAGGGCTTTTAATGGTGGAGTTTAGGTTTCATGCGGGTATGTGGAATGAAACTTTCAATACCTAGGTACTTGAATAAAATCAGTGACGTGAGAGTAAATTTCGAAGGAATCGAAAGTGGAACAACAGACGGGGTTCCAAGGAAAACCAGATACAAATTTCGAAGACCATCCCAGTCGGCAGAATTATAGTGCCAGATCCTGCGTTTCGGGGGGTTCCGTTGGGGGGGGGGGGTTAAAAATAACTCCCTGTAGAATATTTTAAAATTCAATAAGACCAATTCGTAGCTAATAATAAAAGTATGTATCATACATTCAAATTTCAGTCTATTATCTCGAGAACAGCCAGAGAAAATAATTAAAAACAAATTTTTTTTATCACCCTGTATCAATTCAATTCAAATACCCTTTATTGTCAGAAGTCTTACCTCTCATAGACAAAGCAATTACAATACATTATCCTACATACTATAAGTAAATTACGAATAAGTATACATAAAAAAATCTAAAGGTACATAAGCAGAACAACACTAAAAGAGACAAACTCAAACTAGGTGCACAAACGATACACATAATTTAAAACTCGACAAAAAATAACAGGTGTATTTTTTTTTGAATTTGTCGTTATAAAACTCAGCCACAGAATAGTAGGCTCCGTCAGTCAGTAATTGTCTAACTCTTCGCTTGAACATTTTTAGACTATTTAAGGACTTTACACTGTTTGGAAGGTGGTTGTATAACTTTAAGCCCTCATATATAATTGAGTTCCTTACCAGACTGGAAGAGGGGATTGGCAGACGCAGATTTGCGTGCTGTTTGGTAACATGTGCTGGGTCACCGGAAGTGAACCTATTGCGATTCAAGAAGACGAGCGAGACAGTCTCCAAGATGTACAGACATGCAACAGTGAGGAGATGCAGGTTAATAAAGAAGGACCGGCATGATTCTCGAGGTCTCGCTTTAGCGAGGTATCAACCGTAGTAGACCGACCTTCCAATGTCAGTTCCCAGTTCATCAACAGGGGTCCTCACCGCAAAGCATCCCGAGGACAATCTACTGCAAAGGGCAATAATGTGTTCGTCGAACTTTAGCCTACTGTCAATAGTCACAGTCCGAGAAACCTACCATGCTGTCGTTTGCCCAGCAAAATGTCACCAATCATCTAACGGTCTAAATCACATCCAAAACAAACAAGGCTGGTTTTATCGATGTTGAGTGACAAAATGTTTGCATCACACTTAAGGGCCCCATAGACGATGCATTTTGCACGCACATTTTACACGACGATTGTAACACGAGGTAAAAATGAGCTGTGGATCCCACAGACAGCACATTTTGCACGCACGATTGCGGTCAGTCTTGACAAGAAGACAGTTGCTCGCGGTGGTTGCGACGTACGAGATGGCCACCGACATTTTGCTTATTGCTGCAGCTATTGCGATTGTTGTCAAGAAAAAACTGACACGTCATGATCCAAATGGTCAAAGGACTGGTTAATGCGCAGAAAACGTTTATCTCACGTTAAGTTAATGAATGAGCTTCGTCTTGAGCCCACAGATTGGAACAATTATTTAAGGATGGACGAGAATACTTATTTTGAATTGTTAAACATGGTTACTCCTTACTATTGATTAGAAAAAAAGATACAAATATGAGAGAGTCAATTTCTGCCCACGAAAGACTTTCAGCAACTTTGCGCTTTTTGGCTACTGGGTGTAGTTACGAATGTCTAAAATTTTATACACGTATTTCACCACAAGCGCTTTCAGGAATTATACCAGAAACATGCCGAGCTATTCTGAAAGTTCTTAAGGATAATTTAAAAGTAAATATAAAGCTTTTCTTATTTTATTATGGTTGGTGGCCAGTTTTGATGTTTGTTAGATGTTTAGTGGGTTTAGGCCTGAATCCACTAAACACAAAAAAAAGCTTCTCGTTTATCGAAGTGTTTTAATATTTTACAATGGGTACAGTTATACTAAACTCAAACTACAAACGTAAAAGAAACTGACAGTAACATTTTCTAAATTAACTTTGTTGAAAGTGTGCGTAATAATCGGCTACTGACTGCGGACACGAAGAATTCTGATTTTGGTATTGTGTTTTTGCAAATGATATGTTGGGAAGAGGTGTTGTTAAAAATGTCACCTCTGAAGGAGCAGAAGAAGGCATATCATTAACCATAAGCTTTGAAGAGCTGTTTAAACTTCCCATCTCTGCCTGAAACAAGGCATCATTAATAATTTTTTCAGAAAATAATCTTTGTTCCAACGGTAAATCGCGTAATTTCATAGCAACGTTTTTACCAAAAACATCAAATCTGTCATCATCTTTCTTATTTATTAACTGCTGGTATACAGTATTTAAAACTGTACCTGTTATATCGGTTTTCTTCTGCTTTTTTTTAACACTAGTAGTCGATGTTGACGTGGAACCTTTGGAATCCGTTCCTTCCTGACTGTTCCCATCAATTGTTTGTTGTGTTTCTTCTGCTCCCTAAAACAATAGTAAGCATGTAGATTTAAGAACTATTTCTTTGTAGATGCCGGAAACAGGAGAAGAATGGAAGGCAATTGCCAAGGGTTTCCACACTAGATGGCAGTTTCCACATTGCCTGGGATCTATTGATAGAAAGCACATTGCAATTACGCCACCTTCTGGAAGCGGTTCACTTTACTATAACTACAAGGGCTTTCAAAGCGTTGTTTTAATGGCTGCAGCCACTTCTAATTATGAATTCATATGGGCAGAAGTAGGAACAAATGGCAGAATATCAGATGGCGGTGTTATCAATAATACGAATTTTTATAAACACTTACTATCGCAAAATTAAAATTTACCTCCACCTGAACAATGTCTCCCAAATTCTCGAGATCTTCCATATGTTTTTATTGGGGATGAGGCATTTGCTCTAAGACCAGACTTTTTGAAGCCATTTAGCCAACGGAATTTGACTCTCGAGAGCGCGAAGAATTATAGAAAACATTTTTGGTATTATGGCTGCCAGATTTGGTATTTTCAGCACGGCAATAAACTTAAAACCTGGTATTATTAATCTTATCGTTTTAACAACTTGTGTACTACACAATTTTTTGAGAAAAAAGTAAGTTTCGATTATTGCGCTGCTATTCAGCTGGATGATGATGATGATGATGATGAAGAGAGTGTAGCTAAATATTTTGTTCCACTGCAACGGGGTCATAATAGAAATTATGGAAATGATGGCAAAGAAGTGCGCCAACAATTTATGGACTATTTTCACACTGAAGGTCGCGTGGAGTTGCAAGATAGAATATTCCAAACACAATGAGACAATCGAAGTTATGTATTACCCATAAATTAAATCACTGTCTCGGATATTGTTTGTTTTACTTACCTCTTCCGATTCGACGTTACTATTTTCAAGAATAGTATCCACGTTTATGGATTCGGTCATTGAGACCTGATCGTCCAAAAAGTTCAGAAGATTGTAATACCATAAATTAGGTGTATAAATATCATTTTGTCCAGCGCCACTTTTCATAGAATCCTTTACATTTTTTCTTTTCTTGCGGTAGGAACTTCTAAGTGAATTTAGCTTCTTTATGACTGTATCTCGAGTTACATCTCCATCCACCCCCTTTAATTTATTTGTAAGTATTTGAAAAGCGCCATTTCTAACTGTTTTATTGTGGTAATTTTTATCTTGAATACACCATAGACAGTTGTGCTGTCTGTATAGTTCTATAAATTCAGTCATAAACTTTTTGTTGTAAGTACGAGAGTCACTCATATTCACAAAAATTTACACCAACGCATATATTGTAGAGTACAGAGATAATATGAACTAAAAGTGGAAGTAAAAGTTCACATACGGCGCATGATGCTCGCGACTTCAGGATTTTCTTGATTTCAAGCGTGTTAAAACCCGCGCGTAAACTGTGCGCATTTTGAACATACATGACGCGTTTTCTCGACAGGCCGTGCTTAATGCACAAAAAGATGTGCCGTCTGTGGGGCCCTTTAGGGAATCAACATCAGAACAGTGCCATATCTCAAAAGCTAAGCCGTTTAGAACATGTTTATATGGACTTTTAGTCCTAAAATCAGCCAAGGAATCACACTCTGCATTTTTAGCCATCAATTAAAAAACACCCTGTATAAAACAATAAAAAAATTACATATAAAAATGCTTAAAAACCGAGTTGAAAAATACTAGTATTTTAAAAAGCATTATTTTTGTGTAGTCAAATGCAATATAAACTAGCTGTTTTGTCTAATTGTGCTAAACGGCCATTTTTAAGAGTATAATACACAAGTAGAATATTATTGACCATATTGTGTTACCTAATTGATTAAATCCTTTTCCACAAGTAGGGCAGAGAAAAGGTTTTTCACCATTATGAGTTCTTAGGTGGTCCTTAAGATTAGATATTTGGTTAAAAGCTAAAAAAATATTCCTGTTAAAAATTACTATTATAGTTTTGGGATAATGTACAATTGAACATAAGAACTTAACACTTTATATGTCACTCAATCTATGCGCATCTCTGTCAATATGATGTTTACAATAATATCAATACAATTATAATCAATACAAATCAATATGTAACAAAAAGAGAATAATTTATATTCACTTGATGTACGAAACTGATTCATTAGGTGTTAAGCATTTGTATGCGTAACATTCCCCCCGAAGTATCCTCGGTTTGACGTCACCGGCGGGGCTTGCGAGCTTCATCGACATAGGGAGCTATGCCAGCGGCAACTTAGGTTGCCAGTAGGTTTTACCATGCTGGACAGGTCTCGGTGGTTAGAAGCCAGACTAAGAAGGATACAACCGCACAGTGGTGCCTACACGAAAACATCACAACCGCACCAACTCGTCTCCGTGGGGACCTTGGCAGATTGCCATGGTCATCACGGAGGCGGGCGCACCCACACAAACACAAATACACAGTCACAATACACAACCCAAGTCAAGGTGGAACATCATAGGCCGAAGACTGCGTGGCTAAGGGGAGCTTAGCCATTACTATGAGAACTCCGGGAACCAGGCGACACTCGGTTTCAATCTAGCCTTCCTGTGGTAAGCGGGGCACTGCTGCAGGTGACCATTTATTTCCTCCGCTACTCGTGGGAACCACACGGATAGCTTCAAAAGTATAAAGGACTGTGCCGCCTCAAAGGCACAAACCGTAGAGGATACTCCAGCTGTCCTCCCAACGCCTGAGACAGGGGATGGAAACATCCCCCCCTCCCAGGCACAACCAGAGGGTATCAGGCCCTCTTCACCACCTACAGGGATCGGCAACAAACCAATGGTGGTGGACACCGCAGAGGAATCTAATTCCTCAACAGCCACCCTGCAGGAGAAAACTGAAGAGCAGCTTTTAAGAAGCAGCGACGAAGAGCTAAGGCAACCGCTCAAGGACCTTAAACTTAAGGAACCAAGGGCGAAGCCGAAGCTCTCTGGAGCTGCCAGAAAGAGGTTTAAATACCTCGTGAAGAGTGGCATGGAGAGAGAAGCTCGAACAAGGGCTCTGCAACCCATCGCCCCCACCCAAAAGGCAGCCTCTGATAAAGGACCAAAAAGGCCCAGATCAGAGGAGTGCACTCCTGAGGGAAAACCCTCAAAAAAAGCTAAGGGGCCAAAGGCTGGCACTACGCCACCAATAGGGCCGCAGCCAACCCAACCATCCTACAGCCAAGCGGCTGGAGGTATTAGAATGGGCATAACCCACTCTAACTTCCCAGATGAACTTCTGACAATGGAACAACTCGGAGCCATACAGGAGTCCATAATGAGCCAAATTGCGGAGATGGGAAGAGGAGCTAAGACCAAGCTTACTTTCCACAGTTCACACTACAGGCCGGGCTGGCTCGCCTTGATGTGTGCCAACAAATCCACGGCCGAGTGGCTAAAAAGCATAGCCACGCGCATTACCCCTGGCGGAGGAGTAAACGTAAGAGTGTTAGAGGAGGCAGAAATGCCCCACACCGAAATCCTCGTTGTGTACCTCCCCAACTGCCAAGACTACTCGAATGAGAAAATCCTGGCCATCCTAGAGGCTCAAAATGACCTTGACCTCTCCTGCTGGAGGATGCTGCGGAGAAATCAGGTGGGCCCCACAGTAGAGATGACGTTCTCGGTGGACCAAAAATCCGCCGCTGAACTCAAAAAAAGAGGCTATAAGCTGAACTTTAAATTTGGCCAGGTTCAGCTTAGACCAAAACAAAGAGCCTCCAAAGGAGCCGGCAGCTCAAAGGAGGCCGATTCTGTAGCAGAATCAGGGGCCTCGGGCAGCCAACAAAAAGCGCCAGCAAAAAGTGCCCCAAAACCTAAAGAGGAACCCACAAAAATCCTACCTAAAGGTATTAATAAACCTAAGGTAATACAAAAACCTACCAAGGGTACTCCTAAGGGCGATAACAAGCCCAAAGACCCTCCGAAGGGTGATAAAAAGCCCAAGGACCCAAAAACAAAGGGCGGACAAAATGGCTAATCCGCCCCAACAAAACCACCGGCACCTTAGATGCCTACAAGTAAATCTCCAACACTCAAAAGCTGCGTCAAGCGTGCTTAATAGGAGATTTACAAAAAGTAACATACAAATAGGGCTGATACAAGTGCCCTGGGTAAATGGAGGCACGATTAGAGGACTTCCAACGCAGTCATGTAAGTTAATATACTCAACGTCTCATGATAAGCCAAGAGCGGCACTATTGTTTAATAGACACGTTAATTTTGTTCCAATTCCAGAGTTTATAACGAGAGACTTAGCTGCAGCAATGGTGGAAATACCAACCAACACCGGCAAAAGGCAGGCCGTAATAGCCTCAGCGTATTTCCCAGGGGATACTCAAGATCCCCCACCAACAATAGTGCAAAACCTGGTGCACTGGTGCAACAGAAGGAACAAACAACTAATTCTGAGCTGTGATGCCAATGCACATCATACCGTATGGGGCAGCACAGATATCAACAGCAGAGGTGAGTATCTTTTAGAATATTTGTCGTCCAATAATATAGGCATTATCAATAAAGGAAATACACCCATCTTTATGAATGCGATTAGGAAAGAGGTACTAGATCTTACTTTAGCCACCCCATTCATATCCAACCAAATTAAAAACTGGCCAGTTTCACAAGACCTGTCCATGTCGGATCACATGCATATCCGATTTGACATTGCGGCCGAAATCAACAGCCTGGGCGAATGCAGAGTGCCAAAGATGACCGACTGGAGCGTGTACAAAGAGAACCTTAAGTCGAAAGTTGAGGGCCTACCGCTATCCACAAAGACCATAGAGGAACTAGACGTAGCCTCAACCTATCTAGAAAGATCATTAATATCTTCCTACGAAAATAGTTGCCCTGTCAAAAAATTGGCCACTCTAAGAGATGTGCCATGGTGGAATAGGGAACTTGAACAATTAAAGACTAACTCGAGGAAAGCCTTTAACGAAGCGAAAAGGTTAGCCAACTGGGACAACTATCACAGGGCCTTAACCGAATATAATAAAGCACTAAGAAAGTCTAAAAGGAAAACATGGAGACCATTCTGCGAGGGGATAGACGAAATCACCCCAGCGATTCGTCTTCAGAAGGTCCTGTCAAAAGACCACTCAAACGGAATCGGCCTTATTAGGAGACCGACCGACAACGGCTATGCTGAGACCACACAGGAAAATCTAAGGATCCTTCTGGAAACGCACTTTCCTGGGTCTACTATTATTGAAGATGAGCAAATACAGGAACATTTAATAAGAGACGCACATCGTTGCACTAGAAATGGGCAAAGCCTGGCAGGAAAAATCTTCACAGACAATAAAATAAGATGGGCGATACATAGTTTTAAACCTTATAAATCCCCGGGTACAGACGGAATTTTCCCAGCTTTACTCCAGCAGGGAATTGAAGTACTGTTACCTCACCTTAAATCTATATTTAAAGCCAGTTTTATACTAAGCTATATTCCACAAACTTGGAGCAAAGTCAAAGTGGTGTTTATTCCAAAGACTGGACGGCGTCCTCCAGACGAGCCGAAGTCTTATCGCCCCATTAGTCTAACTTCCTTTCTCCTAAAAACAATGGAGAAACTAATAGATCAGCATATTAGGAGCGAAATTATCCCCAAAGCTCCTTTGCATCTAAAACAATTCGCCTATCAACCTGCGAAATCCACTATCAATGCGCTACAATGTCTCGTAAGAGATATTGAAAAGACGTTTACTGCCAAAGAAATAGCTCTATGTGCTTTCATAGATATAGAGGGGGCGTTTGACAACACCTCATATGAATCCATACAAAGAGCTGCAGTACATAGAGGCTTCGAAGCCTCTACAATAGAATGGATTAAATCCATGCTAAAAAGTCGTAAAATCAGCGCATCTATACGAGATGTGACTACCATGGTCAGGGCGGTTAAGGGATGTCCACAAGGTGGAGTTTTATCACCCCTGCTCTGGTCCTTGGTGGTCGATGGTCTCCTGATGGATCTGACAAATAACGGGTTTGATGCTCAAGGATACGCAGACGACCTAGTAGTAACAATCAGGGGCAAACATGACGGCATGCTGTCTGCCAGAATGCAAACTGCCCTAAACCTAGTAAAAACATGGTGTTCACAGGAGGGGCTTAATATCAATCCGAGTAAGACAGTCATAGTTCCCTTCACGAGAAGGAGGAAGTTAAATTTTCCAGTCCTGAATGGAACGGTGATTGGATTCTCTAAAGAAATGAAGTACTTGGGGACAGTCCTTGACCAAAGGCTGAATTGGATCTCGCACCTAGAAAGGACTGTCTCTAAAGCCTCAATGGCAATCTGGTCCTGCCGTAAGCTTTTCGGAAAAACATGGGGCTTAAAACCCAAAATGATCTATTGGTCATACCTGACTGTTGTAATGCCTATTATCACATACGCCTCACTGGTGTGGTGGACAAAAACAGAGGAAATTACAACGCAAAGGAAGCTGACAAAATTACAAAGGCTTGCCTGTCTGGGTATTACGGGCGCAATAAAAACTTGCCCGTCTATAGCTCTGGAGGCAATGCTAGACTTTCTTCCACTACACTTATGTATAAGGGTACGTGCATAACGGAGCTGTGATACTAGATTATAGCAGAGATGAGACATGAAAGAGTAGAGTATAAGTGCTGCTGGGTGTGAACAATCGAGTTTTCAACATATAGCATTGAGCATTGAGTAGTAGATGTTTAGATGTCAGTCTCCTTTAAAATGTGGTGGAGCACCATCGTGCATAAATCACATGTTTTGTCGTAAATTTAAGGGTATACCATCGAGTAGATCCCGCAAAACATTTTGAAGAAACTGCAAGTACTGGTTACCATTAACCAGTTGCAGTTCGCAACTATCTAGATGAATGGCTGCCTCATAGATGGTTTGGTCGTAGCAGTGACATTCCATTCCAACTGTACTATCGCTAAATGCATATATATCCTGAAATTTTATTTTATTTTTATAAACTTCGCGAACAAAATTAATTACTTTTGCAAGTAATACTGCCGCTGTTAACTCTAGCCTAGGTAAAGATACCGTTTGTAGTGGCGCAACTTTTGATTTCGAGTAAAGAAGGAACACTCTTATTGAGGAATCCTTGTAAATAACCCGTAAATATGTAACTGCGCAGCTACCTTTAATTGAAGCATCGCAAAACCCAATCAACTGACACGATTCTACATTACACAAGTCTACTTGCCGTGGTATAGCAAAGCTGGAAAGAACAGAAAGGTCCTTTTTAAAACTGACCCATTTGTCGACAACTTCTGGCGGAGGGATTTCATCCCATCCTAGGCCCAAAGTCCACAAATGTTGTATTAATAATTTCATAAAAAAAGTAACAGGCGTTAAAATTCCTAGCGGATCGAAAGTTCTGGCAAGTTCAGACAGCATTGTTCTTTTAGTACATATTGACTCCGTGTAATTAAAAGGATAGTAAAATATATCTTTTGTAGGATTCCATTTTAAACCTAATATTTTTAAGGTAATTTCTTGTTCCGGATCAAAAGAGAAATCGATGTTTTGTACATGAGACTCAGGTAGTCCTTCAAGTAAAATTTTGCATTAGATGCCCACTTTCTAAGTTCAAATTTACCCCTACTCAGCAATTCTATAAGTTGATTTCGCATTAAAACTGCCGTTTCCAGATCATTGTGTCCGAAAGAGCAATCATCTACAAAACTTTGAGTAGCAATAATTTCTGATGCTAAAGGCAAATCAGCATTACTATTTGCTAAGTGCAAAAGTGTACGAATCGCTAAATAGGGCGAGCAAGCAACCCCGAAAACAACAACATTCAACTGAAAATCTAAAATTGGGCTTTCCGGCGAAAAACGCCATAAAATACGTTGATATTTTCTTTGCTCAGGTTCTACCCAAATCAAACGAAACATCTGCCGAATATCGCAAATCATTACATATTTATGTATTCGAAAATGAAGTAAAATTGCAACTAGATCGCGTTGAAGCTTAGGCCCTGTGTATAAGGCTTGATTTAAGGAAATCCGATCATAAGCGTGGCTGCTCGCATCAAATACAACTCGCACCGGAGTAGAGGTAGATTCTCTACGAATAACCGCATGGTGTGCAATGTAAAAGTAGTCATGTAAATTTTGTGAACTCGGAGACAGCACTTGCTCCATGTGTCCACTTTCTAAATATTCTTTTATGTACGCAATGTACATATTTTCGTCATTCAAAAGACGTTTTTCTAAAGACAGAAATCGACGCAAAGCCAAAGAACGCGTATCGCCGAAATCCGGTGCATTTATTTTAAACGGTAAAGAAACAGTAAAACTTTTATCATCATTGTGTTTTGTAGTTTGCAGAAAATAGTTTTCACAAAAGGTGTCCTCAGGTGAGACGGGTTTACACTCAGGAACTTCTTCAGATTGCCAAAAAAGTTTTAGAGTGTTATCTAACCGGTCATCAGTAGTGTATGTAGTAAAAAATGTTTTTACACATTGGGCCTTGTATTGAGTTTCTAGTAAAGGTAATTTTCCCATTATTATCCAGCCGAAAACTATATTCATACACGCGGGTTGATCAGGCCCTGCAAGAATACGTCCGTCTTCAAGGATAAACGGAAAAATTTCAGCCCCAAGTAATATATGGATTTCATCTCTTTTATTAAATAAGGGGTCAGCAAGTTTAAGACCCTTTAAGTATGAAAATTTGTCAATAGAAAAATCAGCGGATGGCATGTTGTCGCATATTTTTTCTATGATAATAAAATCCGCTTCAAAATTTTGTGCATTATTATGTAAGGCGGAAAAACTACAATGGACACCCGATTTTGCGGGCATGCACATTTTTTCTAAGCCTTGTAAAGTAATTGCTATATTATATTTAGGTAAACCTAATTTATCTGCAAATTTTTTCATAATAAAGCAAGATTATGCTCCGGGGTCAATAACCGCTCTAGCTTTATGCAGATTTCCAAAAGCATCCCGCACGTTTAATAAAACAGTGGACAGTAACACCTCGTGGTCATTTTTTGTTAACATCCCAACCAGTGGCGGTTGGTGAAATTTCAAAGTTGTGTATCTCTGTTCATACTTACAGGACCCGTACCAAATTTAGGGGTTTTAATAGTGAGCCCACTGGGAATGTTTTGGTAAAGAAAAAAAACATTTTGTAATTTGCGAAAAAAAGTTAAATTTTTGGTGCGGCCCACCCAAGAAAAAAATGAACACGTCTAGGTATTTGCTTTCTTTTTTTTCTAAACAAATTTTACATCATTTTGTCGACAGGTTTTAAATTTTGAGAGAAAAAAATGTGTTAGGAGAAAGTTATAGTCATTTGAATTTTTTGTAAAATTATATTTTAGGCTTAAAAAAATTCAAATGACTATAACTTTCTACTAACACATTGTTTTCTCTCAAAATTTAAAAACTGTCGACAAAATGATGTAAAATTTGTTTAGAAAAAAAAAAGAAAGCAAATACCTAGACGTGTTCATTTTTTTCTTGGGTGGGCCGCACCAAAAAATTACAAAATGTTTCCCAGTGGGCTCACTATTAAAACCCCTAAATTTGGTACGGGTCCTGTAAGTATGAACAGAGATACACAACTTTGAAATTTCACCAACCGCCACTGATCCCAACATTAACTACTACCCGATCACTACCCTCAGTATTAGTAGAATTTGAAGCGTTTAAGGGCGTATTTTGTAAATTATTAGTTGAATTGTTTTGAACATTATTAGTATTTGCAGAAAAGTGTAATAAGGAATGATGCGTTTTTTTGCAATAACGGCAACGCCTTTGAGAGGTGCATTGAGAAGTAGTATGCTGATCAGCCAAACAATTTACACAAGCCTTCTTACTTTTAATAAATTGAAACCGTTCTGAAATGCTTTTGCTTAAAAATGTAGGACAGCTGTAAATTATATGTGTACCCCTACACAAAAGACAACATTCAGTTTTTTCATTTTGGCCTTCAGCCTGTACAAGTAAAGTATTTGAATTACGAGGGATGTTTGAAAAGTTGTTACTACGCCACTGATTATTATTATGATTATAAGAATTGAATTTTTGTTGAGATTTCGAAGAATGATTTTTAATTTCGTTAGATTTTGTGCAAAGAGCAACCGTTTCCAAGGCATTGCATTGTATTAGTAAAAATTCTTTCACTTTTTTATAACTGGGCATTGCATTCGAGGCATGACTTTGTTCAAAAGCCTTCCTTGTATTTGTATCCAAGCGATCTAGCAACATATTAGCAATTATAAAATCCCAACTGTCAACGTCATAATTCATCATTTTAAGAGCTTCCAAATTCTCCTCAAAATTATCAAGTAAATTTCTTAGAGAATGAAAATTGTCTTTAGCGACAGACGGACAGGTTTCTATTGCCTTCCAATAATTGACTGCTCTAAGTCTTTTATTATCGTATCTATTTTTTAAAGTATTATATGCAATTAAATAGTTATCAGAAATTAAGGGAATATTTTTTATTAAGGCAAGGGGTTGTCCGGAAAGTTTTGAAAGTAAATAATTAAATTTTTCGATATTTGATAATACTCGACTGTTGTGCACCAACGCATCAAACATTTCTATGAAAGTAGGAAAATTTTGAACATCCCCTGTAAAGAAAATCAAGTCAATTTTTGGCAAGCAAGAAAATGCATTGTTAGAGGTTGAGGTATTCGCAGTCTGATTAAAAGATGCAGCGGTGAAACTAGAGCTTGTTCTTTGTAATTTTTCTTTTTCCGTAACAAGTTCATGATAAAGAGTTTCAATCTCAAAATAGCGCCAACTAAAATTATCCAATATTTCTGCTTCCGCTTTTAATTTATCCTGTGCTCCAGCTAGAGCAATTACAATGGCGTTATGATGTTTTTCGAAGTCTCTTTGAAGCTTTTTCAGATTTCTATAAGACATTTTAAATTTTATTATGTTTGTTGGATCAGCTTTTGCAGTTGCAGCGCATGTTTCAATTAACTTTAACTGATCAATAGCAACTTGTCTCAGAGCATCCGCTCGAGAAATTTTTTCTTCAGTAGTAAGCACCATTTTTTAAAAATTATATTTTCTTTCGTTACAACAAAGTGACTTCTAAAAACTGTAAAATTCAGAGAAAAATATGCTCTTTAATAAAACGGGTAGTACGGTATATATTTTATTTGTCGTAATTTAAATTAATCGTGTAAAATTAACCGTTTATAAAGGAAGATCTTTATCCATAAAATTAACAAAAGCAAAATCGCCTATCGTCCAAAAAACCAGTTAACGCCTTTTTTATACAGGTTAGCAGTTGTAGGAACTTGACCTTCACAGGTATTTACCAGTGTTAATGGCAAATTTACCAATGCATTTTATTGTGTAGGTGTATCAAAGAAAATAATTTACTTTTATTTATGAATGTAATTATTACTAGAAGCAAATTATCCAGAAAAATATTAGCAACACTTTTGTCTTTTTTCGACTATGACAAACTTTTAAATTTTATTTGTAAAAGGAAATATTAAAAATTTCAATACCGCCTGGTAACGCGTACAAGAGTCAAAACTAGCCTTCCAAACGCCTAGTCCAGACGCAATCGTAAGAAAATCCAGTTTTTAAATTAAAACTATCCGGGTCGGAGGATCAATAATTGTTATTGAGCTTTATATTTTTTGGAATCAAAATACGCGGCTCAGAATTTTAAGTGGACTGTATATTTGGTAACGCTGGTGTGGAAATTTCTCTGCGTCTGAACTATCGCAGATTGCCCATTCTGGCTCTTGTCTTTGTTATGCAAAATATTAACGTAAAAATTGAGCGGCAAAACTTAGCAATGTCTTGGTACTTACCAAAATCAGTAAAATCAGGTCTGAAGGAAGGTTTGCTCGGGCTACATGAAGCACTATCGTAAGTAAGTTACCCCGGGGTTTATTTTGTAAGTATGGCACAGTTAAAAAGTATAAAACGCATAAGTATAGCAGGTCGAAAATTTAGTATGAGCCACGCACTCTGTATTAGTATCTTGTCGTGTCTGAAGCATTCGTTTCCTTTTCCACCTTTTTGGGTCCACTTTTTTTCGTACAGCAAAAAATGGTAAAACGAGAATAGGATTTTTGGTTGAAAGGAATTTTAAGGAAGTGTATTTTGGGTTGCCAAGACATTATACAGGGTGTCTAAAATAGGTGATACCACTATTGCTATCTCCGAATTGGTAAAAGATACGAGGTCGGTTAAATTAGAGAAAATGTGCCATTTCTAGTCCCTATTCATATTCTGTTTACGGAGTTGTCAAATTCTCTATAGTTTCTTATCTACAGGGGATTTTTTAAAAATAGTCAAAAATTTAATTCTTAAATATCTCGAAAACCATTATAGTTAGAAAAAAGTTGTTCTTACAAAAATCACACGATTTTTAACCTTCTCTAAAGCAACGTTATTGTTTTGTTTATACCATTTGTTTTTACTGAGTTACTGATACTAACTTGTTTTTTTCAAATACGGACCTGGATTTTTTGCTGCATTTTTTGAAAGAATACTTCATACCCTTTACAACTATGTATCACTTGATTATGTTTTTCGACGTTTTGGTGAAGAATAGTATCATCAGGATATTCTACCAGTACGGACCTGGCATTTTTCAAGTTAATGCGCCATTTCACGACCTATTATGGCGACAATTAGGTCAGAATCAGTAACTATGGATTAAATTGTTTTAACTGGTAAATTTTAATTATAATCGTGATTACTAACCAGGACCCTCAAGTTTGTAAAATTGGTCCAACGCCTGAAAAAAGCATAAGCTTAGTTTTAATTATAACAAATCCTAATAATTAATATTTAGAGGCGCGATTGGCTTCGTGTGGTCAGTCCAATCGCGTCCATCAACCTGTTCGTCCGCCCGTCCATATGTTATAATTCAACGCAACGTCAAAAGATAAAGCAGAAAACGGATTTTAGATTCGAATTCCTTATAATCCGAACCCAGTAAATATGACAATGGTTTTATGCTAGAATATAGTTAAAGGTCTTTAATTTGAGATAATGTGGTTTGTTTTCAAAGCCAGTAAATAGTAATTCAACTGTACCAGCAGAATGAGTTGCAGCAGAAATGAAACCATTAAATAAAATAGGATTATTTATTATTATCTTTTGAACTGAAAGGTGATTTTTGGATACGAAAATATTGAAAACGTAAATAATGAAGACGTATCATCAAGGGTGCCTTTTACAATATGGAGTAAACTTAACCACTAGTTAGGTGCTGTTAGTAAAGGCCGCTAATTATATCTGATATGAGTCTGCTAAACTTTTGCTTTCAATACCTCATTGGCTTAAGTGCAATTTGACAAACTTTAATGACCAAAGGGTTGTGGTTAGTAATCATGAACATAGTTTAAAATTAATCAGTTGAATAATTTAAACCACAGCGATCGGTTGTGAAATTGTGCCATAACATGGAAAATCCCAGGTCCGTATCGATAGAAAATCCTGATGATGTTGTTATTCCTGATCAAAACGTTGAAAACCATAATCAAGTGATACATAGTTGTAAAGGGTATGAAGTATTCTTTCTAAAAATGCAGCAAAAAAATCCAGGTCCGTATTTGAAAAAAACAAGTTAGTATCAGTAACTCAGTAAAATCAAATGGTATAAACAAAACAATAACGTTACTTTAGAGAAGGTAAAAAATCGTGTGATTTTTGTAAAAGCAACTTTTTTCTAACTATAATAGTTTTCGAGATATTTAAGAATTAAATTTTTGACTATTTTTAAAAAATCCCCTGTAGATAAGAAACTATAGAGAATTTGGCAACTCCGTAAACGGAATATGAATAGGGACTATAAATGGCACATTTTCTCTAATTTAACCGACCTCGTATCTTTTGCCATTTCGGAGATAGCAATAGTGGTATCACCTATTTTAGACACCCTGTATATGTAAAATGTAAATTATTAAATTTTAAGAAAATGAAATTACCAGGGCAGTACGAAACTTAGCTACTGATAATTGTTTTGTAGGCAAATAAAAATGTAGATTATATTGATGAAACGTTCACTTAAATATATAAAGAGCATGAAATTGAAACTAAATTATTCTCTAAGCTACCGATTTATGTTATAATTAAAATTTAAAGTAAAAAAAGTAAACTAAGGAAGTAGGGACGAAACAGGTAGCAAAGTGCAGCGCATATAAGAAAGCATACATATATGCTTTAATAGATTAAACTGACTTGGTAAAATATAAAAGATAGTGGGATATTCGGTTCGCTTAGTTTATTCCGTTTAGAATCGTTTGAACGTACGTGAATTAATGAATATCTGCTCAAACTTCTGGACCCAAAAATTTAAAATTTGAGGGATGTTTTACTTTTATAACGAAATCACACATGGGGAAGGAGCTGGTCAATATTTAATTTCTAAGGGCCTGTTAGTTGGGGGAGGGGCGTAAAATAATCAATACATTTTATTCTCAATAAGATACTAACTTTATTTGTAATTTTAAAAAATGTATGCAATTTTGATATTTTAACAATTTCGAAAAAGGTCAAACGAGGGTCTTTACTCTGATGTTTTTACCTTAATAGACATTATTGTTAATTTGCTCACGAATATGATTTAAAAAAGTTTTATTTTTTGTACTTATAATAAAAATAATTGTGATAAAACAATATTAAAAATATGCCCCAACTTTGTTTTACCGAAAATTAGAGTAATTTTGAAAGTTAAGTTATTCAGAGTTTACGTAAATTTAATAGAAAAGTGTGAAAGGGCGGTTCTTTTAAACTTCTGGGAAGGAAGAACGCTTAAGGGGAAAAACCTAAGGACTTTTTGGTATAATACTAAGAAGCCATTTCGTGATATAAAATTTATTCCCGGAATTTTTTCTATCACAAAATACTTCGTATCTGGCCCATATTGATCATTTAAGAGTAATAACTTTTTCGAAATTATTGATAAATTTGCTGCGAATACAGTTTGAAAAGTATTAGTTCTGTTTTCACAGAAATCACAAACCATGGCATGGTATGTCTGTAAACTCAGATTTTCCACCCTCAAATATGTGAAAAAATTACAAGCATTCCCGCCATAAAATAAACTTTTATCTGCGCCTGGTGATCACTGTTTTAAACTTATTTTAAAACTCAATTTGTGTATTAAAATTTAAATATAATAAAGAGGAAAAACTCTAACGGCGAGATTCACTATGGCGGACTGGTTTAAGTTGACAGTCAAGGGTTTAAATTGTCAATTTCGGAATAAGACAAGTTTTGCATTATTAATTTATTTCTGTTATTTTTCTACAAGTTTAAAAAGAAAAGGGAAATTTTAATATTATAAAAATCATTTAGAAATCAAGAAATCTCAGAGATTATACAATAACAGCGGGTTGCAGAAAGAGAATATAATACTAATTGATGACACTAACGACGGTTTAAATTTACTGTTCGATTCGGCCCTGTTCGGATAAAAATCGTGTCACATCGGGAAAAAGTCAGATTTTGAAGTCACAGAAACAGATGACACATGACACAGATTCTATTATTTTGTATTTCTTGTAAATCGAAGTTGTTTGGTATGGTAAAATGGAAAAATTAAAGTGAATAGGCAAAGCGAATAGAAAAATTACGCAAATATAGAAGAAAATATACTTCTTAACATAATTTCTAAGGTAAGTAGTTTTGCATGTGATTACAGATTCAAAAATTTGATTTTAATATTAAATTTTTTGTAAGGAAACTATCATTTCTATCATACTTATGCAATATACTTATTTTAGGTATACCACACACCTCATTGTTTCACTATTTAGAATAAAATATCTATGAACAAGTTATTTCCCTGGTTTGTAGAGCATAGTTGTTTTATTAAGATTCGTATAACTTTTTTCTTTTTAATATCAGCTCCGTTTTCCTTTGTTACAGGTTTCAGATAATTCGCAAAAAAAAACCTGGAAGATGTAATCTGAAGATTGGTTCAAAACAATACACCTTTTTTGACGTAGTTGCTGTTTGTATCTTGAAGTAGAAATTCGTTACTTTTACATAAATAAAATGTGTTCTGGGTTTTTCCAAAATATAAGTGTACAATAACGAGGAGTTAAAACTTGTTAAAACACAATGATTAACCAGAAGATCATCAGTACTAAGTCCTAAACATCTTTAGTGAATTCCGGTATTAAATTTTTTTACTTCTCACAGACTAATATAAACTGCAGTAACAAAATTTCTTCTCAATATATTTTTTCCTCAAAATAATGTAGAATGCGTAATATGTGTTGCCTAAGAAATCTAGGCAAGACATATTAAGAATGACCTTCGCGTAATAGTACAACGTTGCCGCTTTTCGGAGGTAACAACATGCTAGGTTTACCAACAATAATCTACATATATACCAGAGATATCAGCGTACTACGCGTATCTCTTCGTCGCACGACACTAGCGCCCGTGATCTACGCTTGAACTAACGACTATAAACTGCAGTTTATATTAGTCTGTGAGAAGTAAAAAAATTTAATACCGGAATTCACTAAAGATGTTTAGGACTTAGTACTGATGATCTTCTGGTTAATTATTGTGTTTTAACAAGTTTTAACTCCTCGTTATTGTACACTTATATTTTGGAAAAACCCAGAACACATTTTATTTATGGTAAAAAAATACCGAATTTCTACTTCAAGATACAAACAGCAACTACGTCAAAAAAGGTGTATTGTTTTGAACCAATCTTCAGATTACATCTTCCAGGTTTTTTTTGCGAATTATCTGAAACCTGTAACAAAGGAAAACGGAGCTGATATTAAAAAGAAAAAAGTTATACGAATCTTAATAAAACAACTATGCTCTACAAACCAGGGAAATAACTTGTTCATAGATATTTTATTCTAAATAGTGAAACAATGAGGTGTGTGGTATACCTAAAATAAGTATATTGCATAAGTATGATAGAAATGATAGTTTCCTTACAAAAAATTTAATATTAAAATCAAATTTTTGAATCTGTAATCACATGCAAAACTACTTACCTTAGAAATTATGTTAAGAAGTATATTTTCTTCTATATTTGCGTAATTTTTCTATTCGCTTTGCCTATTCACTTTAATTTTTCCATTTTACCATACCAAACAACTTCGATTTACAAGAAATACAAAATAATAGAATCTGTGTCATGTGTCATCTGTTTCTGTGACTTCAAAATCTGACTTTTTCCCGATGTGACACGATTTTTATCCGAACAGGGCCGAATCGAACAGTAAATTTAAACCGTCGTTAGTGTCATCAATTAGTATTATATTCTCTTTCTGCAACCCGCTGTTATTGTATAATCTCTGAGATTTCTTGATTTCTAAATGATTTTTATAATATTAAAATTTCCCTTTTCTTTTTAAACTTGTAGAAAAATAACAGAAATAAATTAATAATGCAAAACTTGTCTTATTCCGAAATTGACAATTTAAACCCTTGACTGTCAACTTAAACCAGTCCGCCATAGTGAATCTCGCCGTTAGAGTTTTTCCTCTTTATTATATTTAAATTTTAATACACAAATTGAGTTTTAAAATAAGTTTAAAACAGTGATCACCAGGCGCAGATAAAAGTTTATTTTATGGAGGGAATGCTTGTAATTTTTTCACATATTTGAGGGTGGAAAATCTGAGTTTACAGACATACCATGCCATGGTTTGTGATTTCTGTGAAAACAGAACTAATACTTTTCAAACTGTATTCGCAGCAAATTTATCAATAATTTCGAAAAAGTTATTACTCTTAAATGATCAATATGGGCCAGATACGAAGTATTTTGTGATAGAAAAAATTCCGGGAATACATTTTATATCACGAAATGGCTTCTTAGTATTATACCAAAAAGTCCTTAGGTTTTTCCCCTTAAGCGTTCTTCCTTCCCAGAAGTTTAAAAGAACCGCCCTTTCACACTTTTCGTTTTTCGGTCGCAGACTCCCTCTAGATGATGGTGGCAGTGAAAAATATGGCGATACGTTGATACCTCCGCAACCGGAGGTATCGACGTTATACATGAGGTGACAGGTCATATATATATATATATATATATATATATATATATATATATATATATATATATATATATATATATATACAGTGACCGGCAAAAAGTTCGCAACATATGGGAAAAATTTTTATTAGGAGAGTATCGGAAAAACTTTCCCAGGGGATCGGTTCTGCATGTCCGATAACCTAAAAATCGATTTTGACATACGTCACGTGACCACTGGTATAGCGTCAAATTAAAAAAAAAATTGTTAATTTACAAAAAGTGAGGTTAGTTGACGAGATATCAAAAAAAGTTATTTGAAAAAATTGCTTAGAATTAAATTCTAGGTCCTTGTGCAAAATTTTAAGATTTTATTTAAAAAAATTGGAAAACTCAATTTTTTTTAAATATTTTTTTATCGATTTACAAATTTCCGGTTTTTTTCGTTTAGATAGCTTGGCTAATGTAAAGCCCATGTATCTGGATGAAAATAAACGAATGTAGTAGTTTTTTCTACAATTGACAGGACAAAATTAAAAAAAACAGGGTTTCGCCGGACGCTAGCTGTTGCAATGATTTGTATCTAGCAGCAGTGTCAAAATTTTAGAGACATTTCAATGAGATTACATTGAGAAAACCTTAATCGTCTTAAATATATCTGAAGTTCGACTTTTTGTAAAGTTAAGGGGATTAAAATAGATAATAAACAAAAAATTACCTGTTTATTTAATCGAAATTTTATAAACGAAAACCAATGTAAGAAAAACTTAAAAGTAGTCAAATTCTGTACTAACAACACAAAAAATCATTGTTTTTCCTTGGGTGCACAAAATTTAAAACTCAGTATGACCACCATTTCTCTCCATACATACTGTTGTTCTCGAGCGCAACTCTCGATTAACATTTCGGAGCATTTTACGATTTATTTGCAATACACAATTTATAATGACATTCTCTAAATTTTGTATATTCCTAAAGGGTCGATGTTTGTACACAGGGTTCTTTAGGTATCCCCACATAAAAAAATCTAACGGAGTCAGATCTACAATTCTACAATTGACAGGACAAAATCGAAAAAATAGGTGTTCGCCGGACGCTCGCTGTTGCAATGGTTTGAATCTAATGAAATGACTGTATCAAGATTTTATTAAGATTTTTCGCACATAAATTTAACAACCATGTCTATTTAGTTGTACTTAAAACTACCAAAGCAGGCTCTGAAATTAAAACAACCAAATAATCTAGTAGGTTAAAAACAACCGAAAAATGTCAAACAAATTATAATTTGTTTGATTTCAACCTATGTCATTGGTTTATGTCTCGCATCTTACTAAGTTTGATATTTTACATAAGTTTATTAATATGTTATTCCTTAAAATGGCACCCACACTACTTCTTCAGGAAAAGATAGAAATTATTTTAATTTCTGGAGATAATTACAAAAGCCATAGAGAAACAGCAGCAATTTTTAATGAGAGGCACCCCGATAAATCCCTCCATTATTCCACAGTATCTCGTCTAGTCAATAAATTTAAAGAAACGGGATCGGTAGAAAATCAGTATAAAGTTTCCCATGAAAAACCGGTAACAGGTGACGAAGGTTCTCTGGATGTGTGTTTGTCGATCACAGAAACACCCCAATTAGCAGTTAGTCAAATATCGGAGATCACTAACATTCACGAAAGATCTGTGCGGAGGATATTAAAAAGAAACAAATTTCATCCGTACAAACCTAAATTTGTACAAGTATTAAAAGATAGGGATTATGACGCCCGCTTCGATTTTTGTGCCTGGTTCCAGGGTATGATTGAGGAAGATTTTAATTTCCCAAAGAACGTTCTTTTCTCGGATGAAGCTACATTTACCTCTAACGGAACCGTCAGTTCACAAAACTGTAGATGGTGGGCCACCGAAAACCCAGACTTTGTAATTCAGAGTAAAGACCAATATAGTTTTAAGGTTAATGTGTGGTGCGGAATTTTCAACCTCAGAATAGTGGGACCTTTTTTCTTTAGAGACAATTTAAATTCAGAACGATATTTAGAATTTCTACAAACTGAGATATCTGTCTTTTTAGACAATTTGTCATTAGCCGAAAGAAGAAATTTATACTTTCAACAAGACGGAGCTAGCATTCATTCCACAAATGAGGTGAAGAGATGGCTGGATCAAGAATTTGGAAACCAGTGGATAGGACGGTTTTCTGAAAATCCGTGGCCTGCGAGATCACCAGATCTGACTCCGTTAGATTTTTTTATGTGGGGATACCTAAAGAACCCTGTGTACAAACATCGACCCTTTAGGAATATACAAAATTTAGAGAATGTCATTAGAAATTGTGTATTGCAAATAAATCGTAAAATGCTCCGAAATGTTAATCGAGAGTTGCGCTCGAGAACAACAGTATGTATGGAGAGAAATGGTGGTCATACTGAGTTTTAAATTTTGTGCACCCAAGGAAAAACAATGATTTTTTGTGTTGTTAGTACAGAATTTGACTACTTTTAAGTTTTTCTTACATTGGTTTTCGTTTATAAAATGTCGATTAAATAAACAGGTAATTTTTTGTTTATTATCTATTTTAATCCCCTTAACTTTACAAAAAGTCGAACTTCAGATATATTTAAGACGATTAAGGTTTTCTCAATGTAATCTCATTGAAATGTCTCTAAAATTTTGACACTGCTGCTAGATACAAATCATTGCAACAGCTAGCGTCCGGCGAAACCCTGTTTTTTTTAATTTTGTCCTGTCAATTGTAGAAAAAACTACTACATTCGTTTATTTTCATTCAGATACATGGGCTTTACATTAGCCAAGCTATCTAAATGAAAAAAACCGGAAATTTGTAAATCGATAAAAAAATATTTAAAAAAAATTGAGTTTTCCAATTTTTTTAAATAAAATCTTAAAATTTTGCACAAGGACCTAGAATTTAATTCTAAGCAATTTTTTCAAATAACTTTTTTTGATATCTCGTCAACTAACCTCACTTTTTGTAAATTAACAATTTTTTTTTTAATTTGACGCTATACCAGTGGTCACGTGACGTATGTCAAAATCGATTTTTAGGTTATCGGACATGCAGAACCGATCCCCCGGAAAAGTTTTTCCAATACTCACCTAATAAAAATTTTTCCCATATGTTGCGGACTTTTTGCCGGTCACTGTATATATATATATATATATATATATATATATATATATATATATATATATATATATATATACAGGGTGTTATGGAAATCATTTAATATATTGGAATGGGTGACTCCTGGGGTAGTCTACAGACATATCCAATACTTTTTTTTTCTTAAATCGAACATTTTTAAAATTTTCAAAAATACCCTAAAATCCGTCAATATTCGACGCACCTGGCTGAACGTACACAAGGCGCTTGACGGAAATTTGCGCGCGAAAAACTTTAAACAATTGAATTTTTTGAAACGTCGCCAGACATTTCTGTTTTTAAGCGTAATTTAAGACAAGTTAAAAAAAATTTGAACCTTTCCTAAGAAAAAACAAAAAAAAAATAGTAAAAAGGCACTGTGAAATCAGTCCTTTTTGTCAGTAGCCTTAGTTTTAAGTAATATTTAAGACACCCTATATTACATTATTAATGATATAAGTTATTCCTACTAGCTTAAACTTTCTGCCAAGGAAAAGTTAAACATCAAAACGAAAATACTAATTGGGCACAACTACATAGTACTTACTTCAAAAGTATAACCAGATCCGCTAAATTAGTTTTGCTCCGGCAAACGTTACCATAATACGTAAATATTATTAGGGTTTTAAATTAAATTTAGTTTTCAACCCTATTAGCTACTCACTCAAAAAACTAGATAAAACTGATCAAAATATTGGTTAACAACGGATCGACGAAGAACATTTTCTAGGTAGTGAAAAGAAATTACATTATTTAAAACTTTAAACAAAAAAAAATTAAAACATTCATTGTGTGGCTTGTGTGCTGTTGAAAAACTTAAATAAATATGGCGCACGGGCACGGCTCTTTGATGACATTAAGAAATCCTTCTGTTTCGATCTCCCTTCCCTTCATCATGAAACATGATCATGTCTCTTTGTCACTTCCAGTACTTGATAAAGTAGGTGGCCCTGATTTGGCGCGAAAATTTAAAATAGAACGCGTGTTTGTATTATTGCCTTTGAAACACTAGAGTTAAATGCTAAGCCCATATATCGAAAAAGAGGAAAAAGGCGTCATAGACTTTAAGAAAGGAAGAAGAATTAACCATTAACCATACTTTTTCGTTTGATTCCGATTGTCGTGTTTATTTTCTAAACAGTTATAGATTATTACCATGATATACGAGGATTATTAGTATTATTACTAAAAATTATGCAGTGAATATCCAAAACAGAAGGTGTGTTAATTTCGTGGAAGGGGAAGTTGAGGCACTCGTGGAGTTTGTCGAAAAATACAAAGAAATTTTAGAGAACAAGAGAGCTGATGCTGTTACGGCCAAAGAAAAAGATAAGATGTGGGAGTAGATAGCTGCCGAATGGGTAGCTGAGGGCTATGTGGAACGCACAAGTAAGCAGCTACGGGAAAAATGGAAAAACTACAAGAAGGAAGTTAAAAAAAAATTCTGAAGAAAAGCAAGAGACATATAGGACTTGCGGTGGATATTGACTTTCAGTTATTTTTTTCCTACTCATTAGTGCCATTATAAGTCATTTTTATAGTGCGTTTATTATAAGAGTGGTCTTCATAAAAGTACACATCTAGTATAAAATAGTTACAATTTTACATTTAATTTTAGAAACACCTACACCTATCATTTCATGCTTCTTATTAAACTAGATCACCATACACTGGCAACAGTATGCTACATATGACGTCACTTCGAGGGAAAATCCTAAATTGACTAGACGCTTGCACCCCTTGTACCTACATAAGTACAGGTCAGTTTCTGGTCGGGTAGTGTATTGGGTTGACGTTTATTAAAATATTACAGGTCATTTTATTGTCGGGTAGTATGTTGAGTTGACGTTTATTAAAATATTATTGTCATATTTCATTTGCCCAGGTAAGCCCTAGTCAATTTAAAAATTTCCCTCGAAGTGACGTCATAACGTAGCATACCGTTGTAAGCGTATTGTGAACTAGATATAATGGCTAGTAAAACCTAGGTCACGACCATTGGCGTATGGTGAAATTTCAAAGTTGTATATCTCTGTTCCTAATTCCTAGAGGTTTTAATAGTGCGCCCACTGGGAAGGTTCTGGTAAACTCAAGCAAAAATTCAACTTTTTTTTCGCAAATTCAAAACGTTTTTTTTTTCTTTACAAAAACATTCCCAGTGGGCTCACTATTAAAACCAATAAAAATTGGGACCGGTCCTGAACGTAGGAAGAGATATACAACTTTGAAATTTCACCATATGCCACTGGTCACTACCATCACTATAGTTGTGCCCTTAAACAAATTTATATACGGGGTGCCCATTTTAAGTTTTATCCACTAGTGTATAGTTGGAAGCTCTCCACTTTTCATTTTGCCCCCCCCCCCCTCTTTGATGGCGCCCCTTGTTTGCATTATTTTATATATTTTTAGCATTTTTGCAACAATTCTTCCAAAATTTTCGTCTGCGGCGCATATTTCTGTAATCTTATTTTTCTGCTTTCAATTTATAATTTTTTTTATCAATACGATCACTTTTTGCTGCCCCCATTATAGCCTGCCCCCCCCCCCCCCTCACTAGAAGCTGGCCACGCTACTGAAAAATATACCTACTCCATAATGATATCAGTTGAAATAAACACCCTGGCCCGGTATATATGTATCTTATTTTATATAGGTACCTACTATTATTTTTTAATTTGTTTACTTTCCTTAATAATAATCTACTTATACATATAATAAAAACTGTCTTATGTAAATAAATACTGTATATTTTTTTCTGTGTACCTGCCTGTAGCTTCAGTCTTAGGAAAGTAAATTCAAATTGGATATACTGTGTACGTGGTAATATGTACAGGGATATCCAAATAAAAGTGAACAGGCCTTATAACTTTTTTATTTTTAAAAATGAGAAAAAATGTTAAATATGAAAGCTTTGGGGATTTTTATGGATCAATCATTCATATATCTTATCAGCAAAACAATTGAGTATCGACTAAAAGAAATATAGTATAAAACATCGATTTTCTCGCTTATTTTAAATTGGATGGTATGATTTTTATCATATTTTTGGATTTTTTTATTCGATGCTCGATTATTTTGCTGATAAGATATATGTATAAAGCTAAAAATCCCCAAAGCTTTCATATTTGACATTTTTTTCCATCTTTAAAAATAAAAAAGTTATAAGGCCTGTTCACTTTTATTTGGATATCTCTATACAATCGTGGTTTAAAACAGTTTAATTTTCTATTCAAATTCAAATTCATTTATTCATGCTATTACAAATAAATTGTTTACACACGTCAATTACAGATAAAATAATTTTCATATTTAGACAATAATAAAAACATTCCTGACAATACAATGCATTCAAATTTATAATTCGAAATGAACACAATAATACAAACACATTAAAAAATCTAAATAAAAATATTAAAATATATTAAAACTATAATCTAAGTACTGTTTTGTGATGTAAAAAGCATGTTTTATTAGGAACTGTTTCACCTTCATTTTAAACTGCTGAGTAGAGAGCTCTTTAACATTTTGGGGTAACTTATTAAACAGTTTTATTGCATAATATTCTGGTCGAGCCTGACATTTACCCAACCTGCAGTGTTGTGGAACGTAGTTGGTCTTATTCCTAGTGTCATGGTCATGTATGTCTTGGTAAGACAGTAGGTCGTCCTTGTCTTTGATGTAGAGCAAACTTTGCAGGATGTAAGCCGAAGGAAGGGTAAGAACTCCCAACTGAACAAAGGCATTCCCACAATCCTCTCTGTACCCTAGGCCAGCCATGATTCTGACTGCCTTTCGCTGGAGACCAAAGACTCTTGTGCATGAGGTGACCGTCCCCATGCGATAATGTCATATGTCATAACACTATGGAAAATTCCATGATATGCTGTTCTCAGGGTATTTATTGAAACACATTCACTAAAATTTGGTAAAACAAATACACTACTTCCAAGTCTTTTACAAACATTAGCTACATGAACATCCCATTTCAGCTTCCTATCTAGGTATAGCCCTAGAAACTTGACAGATGCAGCTATTCCACCACCACGTGACTGACTTCGTGATGTAGATGCGCTGACAACATAATCCAGCAGGCTCAGCCTATCTATTTCTTCCTGTTCCAGCCAATGTTCTGTTAAACATAAGACTCCCAGGTCACAATCAGCAGTGGCAGCCTCGAGCTCGTGAAGCTTGTTTCTCACAGAGCGGACATTGTAATGTAGCAGTTTTATACATGACGATTTGCTACCACCAGGCTTCGCCCCTGTTGAGGTTCTAACTTTATTAGGTTTAAACAACTGTTTACTTGAATACCAACTGGTTAAACATTTTCGTCAAGAATGACAGACTTTTTATCCTTGGGCACACCAATTTTAAAAGAACTATATTTCTGCTTCCACTTTGTTTTTATCCGTTCGCATTCACAGTCGATGTTATAATTTAATTTTAGGTATTTTCCAATGTCCTCAGGTTTTGTGTCATTAGACAGTCGTGATACAAATAACCAAGAATAGCTACCTGATGAAGCGGCTTTCAAAGTGGTTGTATCCTTTTTTTTGCCTTCGATTGAGTTTGGTCTCAGTTTTGGGTCCACTTGTTTCTTTTATTTTTTACTGTAAGCTTCTGTTTGTTTTGAAAGCATAGAAAAATATTGAAGGAGTTGAAAGTAGGGTTAGTCACTGTCATTTTCTTCTTTTTTCTTGGGATGGCTTGCAGTCACGCTAGACTGTTGTTGTGGTCCTACTGTGCCAAGTCGTTTTGTTCGATGCCAATTTCTGTTTCTTTTGTTTCTTTCGCAGCTAATTTCACGGAATTTTTGGTTTTACGGCTTTTTTTATTAGGTTAGAAATTTACGAAATTTTCTATATTCTTTTCCAAGTAAGCATTTTTTTCTTTAAGAAGTTTATTGTTTTCTTGAAGAATTTCATTTTTACTCTTTAGTTCGTCCACTAAAGTCTTTAAATACATAATTTCGATATACTTCTCTGGTTTGGGAATGCCATCCCTTTGTTTACATTCCTTACACATTAATCGAGTTTTGTAACTTATTATTATAAGTATATTAACTTTATTATTTAGTGAAAAAGAATGTTTCCAGTGCTATAAGGATAACACTGGACATTTGTGGATATTATTTAGTGAAGAAGAAAGTTTCCACTTCCAGTGCTAATAAGTATGTTTAGTTGAAGATTATTATTTTACACTTCATTTGAAGAGCAGTTCTCTGTATTGTTTTGTGTTGTAATATTTTAGCTTTTTGAAATTAGTGTTACTAGGAGTTCTTTCTTTAAAGGTAACAAAAATATTAGGTTTTCAAACTTGATTCATAGAAATATGGTAAAAAAATTTGGCAACGCCTGACTTCGAAACAAAAAATTTTTTTTCTGTAACTGACATTTCTTGCTGTTTTTTATATGGCCATGTATTTATGACAGTGGCGCGCAGGTACTAAAAAATTTTTTTTCGAGGGCCGATATTTACCTTTTTTTATAGTGAAACACCATTTATGAATATTTTTATTCAATCTGAATTCATATCAGGAGTTACCCATTCCAATATATTAAATGATTTCCATAACACCCTGTATATATATATATATATATATATATATATATATATATATATATATATATATATATATATACAGGGTGTTTCATTAAGGGTGATGAGGTACCATATCTCAGGAATTGTTACTCCAGGAGCTTTGGAAAAAAAATCCCAAGAAGGAAAGCGGCCAAGAGAAATTGCTGGAAATAATTTTTAAGTTCCTAACTCTGCCGCTAGGGGGCGTAACTGCTGTGGTCATGTAAGAAGACATTTTTCTGGAAATTATCCCTATAAAAGCTCTCAAAAAAATATTACACTGATAATTCTACTAGAATTCTACATCTTTTTGGTTTAACACTTTTTGCTGTAAGATGTAAAATTAGGGCGGAAGGGGAGGGGGAAAGTCTACTGATAAAAGTGTCCATAACTTTGGTTTGACTCAACCGAATTTGATGAACTTGGTCTCGTTTAAGAAAGGAAGGCTTGCTAATTTAAACAAAATAATGGCTGTGTTACATTGATTTTCGCGGCACTCGCTAGAGGGCGTTATTTGAGAAACTCTTTGTTTTTCCAATTTTTCTCCAAAATTTTAAATGGAATGACGTAGTTATTATATCATAATCGAAAAGTAGAGTAAATTTGCAAGAGAAGATGTAAAAAATTCGATTCGATATCTTCATTAGTTTCGGAGTTATAGCCAAAAGAATAATTAATATCATGTTAATTGAAAAGAGCAATTATTTTTATAGGTCCGTGGTCAAGCGTGCCATGGAAAATAAAAAAAAATTTAAACTTTTTATTAAGTGTGTTTTTCTCTTTTTATTTAATTTTTAAACCGATTTTATTATTTCACACTCATGATTTTTATTTATTGTTTTGTTTTTGTTTACCTTCCTTCAGGCTTAGGACTGGTCCAAACCATGCGAAACGCAAGATTTGAAGCGTGTTTAAAGGCCAACGGGCCAAAACAACAATAAAAACCACAACCACCTTCACGTTCTTTATGAAGCCATAGAAATCTTGTTAAAAACAAACAACAAACAAATACTTTATAAATGTTCAAAATGACCACCGTTTTGCAAAATGCAAGTGTTACATTTTTCTCTAGTGCTGGAAACGGCAGTTTCAATTTCAGCTCGTGAAATCGTAGTTATGGCATTTTGAATTCTCTCAATCATATTCTCCCGTGTGGTTGGTCCTGTTTGATAAACAATCTCTTTTAGTCTTCCCCACAAGTAGAAATCTAGCACGGTTAAATCGGGGGATCTAGGTGGCCACGGAAACAAACTACCCCTTCCAATCCAACGATTTGGGTAACTAGCATCTAAAAAGTCACGGACTCTTCCAGAAAAGTGGGCCGGGCATCCATCATGTTGATACTATAGGGATCTTCTTATATCAAGAGGCACATCTTCTAAAAGGATAGGCAGGATATTTCGTAAAAAGTTTAAGTATGAGTCGCCATTTAGGTGGCCATGAAAGAAAAACGGTCCAATAATTCTGTTTCCTAAAATTCCGCACCACACGTTGACACTCCACCTGTTTTGGTGATCAACTTCCCGCATCCAATGAGGATTTGTTTCTGACCAGTAGTGCATATTGTGCAAATTGACTCTACCACAACTAGTAAAAGTTGCTTCATCTGTCCATAAAATCAAGGAGAGGAACTGGCAATTTCCGTTGCACATACCTCTTAACCAATAACAATAATCCCGCCGCCTGTCAAAATCAGTATCTGAAAGGGCCTGGTGTAAAACTACATGATAGGGATGCAGCTTAAAATCCTTTAAAATTCGGAACACTGTAGTGCAACTTATACCTAAGTCTAAAGAAATGTTTCTGATACTCAAGTGCGGATCCAGTTGCACGTACGCGAGAACGTTTATAATATTGTCTTCATTCCTTACTGAACGTTTCCTGATGGGCACTGGAATGGGACGTACACTACCCGTTGTTCTAAGACGTATTGCCAACTGCCGAAACACATTTCTACTATGGGGTCTTCGCTCAGGATACCTGACAGCATATTCACGTTCCGCAAGAGGAGCATTTTCAAAACACTGAAAATATACGGCAAGCATATCGTAAGCCTCGGCGTTGGTATATGCCATTTTTGAAAGATGCAGCACAAAAATTGAATATCGATGAACTCAAAATTCACAGAAAATCCAAGATAAAATCTTGAGAGATACTTAAAGATTGATTAAAGTGACATTTCAATTTGTTTGTTTCCCTGACAACCTGCCGATTTTGTTTCATGGCTTACTAGGTAATTTTTTAATAATACGTCAGGTTAGTAAATTAAACGCAATAGTAATGGAGTAAAAAGCGGAAAAAAAACACTTAATAAAAAGTTTAAATTTTTTTTTATTTTCCATGGCACGCTTGACCACGGACCTATAAAAACAATTGCATTTTTCAATTAACATGATATTAATTATTCTTTTGGCTACAACTCCGAAACTAATGAAGATATCGAATCGAATTTTTTACATTTTCTCTTGCAAATTTATTCTACTTTTCGATTATGATATAATAACTATGTCATTCTATTTAAAATTTTGGAGAAAAATTGGAAAAACAAAGAGTTTCTCAAATAACGCCCTCTAGCGAGTGCCGCGAAAATAAATGTATCACAGCCATTATTTTGTTTAAATTAGCAAGCCTTCCTTTCTTAAACGAGACCAAGTTCATCAAATTCGGTTGAGTCAAACCAAAGTTATGGACACTTTTATCAGTAGACTTTCCCCCTCCTCTTCCGCCCTAATTTTACATCTTACAGCAAAAAGTGTTAAACCAAAAAGATGTAGAATTCTAGTAGAATTATCAGTGTAATATTTTTTTGATAGCTTTTATAGGGATAATTTCCAGAAAAATGTCTTTTCTTACATGACCACAGCAATTACGCCCCCTAGCGGCAGAGTTAGGAACTTAAAAATTATTTCCAGCAATTTCTCTTGGCCGCTTTCCTTCTTAGGATTTTTTTTCCAAAGCTCCTGGAGTATCAATTCCTGAGATATGGTACCTCATCACCCTTAATGAAACACCTTGTATATACTAGGGTGCTTTTTTTTTCGACTATTTTTTTTTCGTGAAATTTTGTTGGAAATACCAAAAACAAAATTGCCTGAACGTTTGAGCCCTTAATATTCATATTAAGTCCTAGACCAAGGCGTGTAAAGATTTCCCTTTGAAAATACACGAAAACTCTGATTTTTTATCTTTAAATTTCTATAGCTCAGCGGCATTTTATGGCATTGCTTTGACCATATACAAGTATTTCTCAGAATTGAACGCTCTACAAAAATGCCCATTGCGGCAAAGTCGTAACTCACACCGGCGAGGTAGTACGGGCCACTAAACCTGATTTTTCGCATTTATCTCGCAAATGACAAGAGATACAGAAAAAAATGTATAAAACAAACTTGTAGGAAATTCAATTTTCTACAAAAAAGGTCCTTAGTACTGAGTCGCTTGATGGATAAATGATGGTCGAGTGATGGATAATGAACGAACGATATTTTTATAATTTAACGTGATTTTCGATAAAAATTTGAAATTACAAAAACTTTATAGATAGTTATCTCCAGAAATATTGATGTTAGCGACTCAGTACTAAGGACCTTTTTTGTAGAAAATTGAATTTCCTACGAGTTTGTTTTATACATTTTTTTCTGTATCGCTTTTAGTTTGCGAGATAAATGCGAAAAATCAGGTTTAGTGGCCCGCACTACCTCGCCGGTGTGAGTTACGACTTTGCCGCAATGGGCATTTTTGTAGAGCGTTCAATTCTGAGAAATACTTGTCTATGGTCAAAGCGATGCCATAAAATGCCGCTGAGCTATAGAAATTTAAAGATAAAAAATCAGAGTTTTCGTGTATTTTCAATGGGAAATCTTTACACGCCTTGGTCTAGGACTTAATATTAATATTAAGGGCTCAAACGTTCAGGCAATTTTGTTTTTGGTATTTCCAACAAAATTTCACGATGGGACCGAAAAAACAAAAATAGTCGAAAACAAACGCACCCTAATATATACATCTTTCATCATTTTTGCGTCCCCTAGAAATACAGGCTTTAGGCTCTGCACTTCAAGAGTATATCGTTTTTTTTCCTTTTTTTTGTGTTGCTCTTCATTTTTCTTTTAAATATCTCTTAAAACTAAAATATACCTTTTCTTTTATTATGCAGCATTTTCAACTCCTTTCATATTATAATCAAATTTGCGTCCGGCGTATAATTTTGTACATTTGTCGACGCATTTTGCTTCCGAGCTGTATAATATTTGGACACTTCTCTATCATTTTTACTACTGCCGTGTTGCCAGAATTTTGAAAAGTCCGAAAGGTGGGAAAGATTACACAGCGCTTTTGAACCAATGATAGGTATGACTAATCTGTCACCAGAAACGGCTTGAGGGACTAGTTTTATACATGCTTATAGATCACGGTGCAGTTTGAATTAAAATTCTATCAGCTTCCAGGCGCAACATACCTCAATACGATACTTTGCTACAACTGTTTATTAGTAGAATAACTGGGCTGTTTATAACTTAAAGGTATAATTAATTGTTTCCTCATAATATGATGATGACATGTAAATCTTTACGCCAAGAGCAGGATGACATAACCAAGGTGCTATGAGTCTATTACAAAACCATCGATCTTTTATTAACATGCTTTTATTAGCTTGACTTGTAACATTGTAATGGGACCTTACAACTCAATTTTCACCCTCTTATTGTCATACATAACGTGTTTTTTTCATTAAAAAAAATATACAGCATGTCTTTGAAATGAAAAATTTTTATTATTGATTTTACGAAAAAAGTGTCTCTTTATAGAAAGTTCTGCGAAAATAGCATTGCTAATCAAAAATTTGATCTTGTACATACAGGGTGGCTCAAAAATGAAAAAGTCATAATCCACGTGAAGCTAAAAAGACAGAATATTTATTTAAAGGTACACCGCCACTGCAAATGTTCAATTTAATATGTTTTTTTCATTAAAAAAATAACATATATAGCATGTCTTCGAAATGAAAAAAAAAATTATTATTGATTTTACGAAAAAAGTGTCTCTTTATAAAAAGTTCTGAGTAGAATAATAGTAGGGAAATTACTCTACTCCTCCTAATTTGCATAAATTTAAATATTAAAATTAATGAGTTTTACTCCATATATTAAAATTAATTAGTTTTACTCCATATTTTAAAATAATAATTTTTTTTACCTCCGCCTCTGAACTGAGAGACCCAATTAGCATATCATAATTAGTTTAACTCCGTATAATTAGTTTACCTCATAATTTTACTCCATGTAAAATTTTACCTCCAAAAGACATTGATTGGTCACATACACAATTAAAAAAACAAGGTTAAATCCCACTCTAACCATCAAAGTAGAGGGACAGGAGATGTATAAGTTGTGCATAGAGGTGATACTTTAATTTAGTTTTAGTTTTCAGTAAGGTTAAAATGTCTGTGAATGAAGAAGTGTTGCAAGAAGTTCAACGAATAGAAAAAGAGTTTATTAATAAAAGTATTTGGTATCAAAGATTTGCTTTAGAAAGTAAACCAGAATGGACTCGTTTTTTACACTGATACGGTGGAATATTTTGAAAAGGGTATAGATATTTGTCGTGATTTTTATGAAAATGAAGATCTACAGTTAATAAGAAATTTTTCAAATAATGGATTTTCTAGGAAGGTGCTTACTTTCAAAAAATATATCTCAGATAGTGAATCGGAGGTGTTCAATTTAATAAAGGAAGCTGAGAAAGAATGTGACGAACTTTGGTCTTAGTGATTTTGTGATTTTTGGTGAAGTGTAAATATGGAGACTTTAGTCAGTGAAATGTATGAAGATCTTATTATGTCAGAAGCATGTTCGAAATATTATGCTCTTGGAGCTGAAGAGGATACGGAAGCGCAAGATGTAATATTATACATAAAATATATGGAACATGCATCAATATGTCAAGAAGCAGCGCAAGATTGTTTAGACTTTTTAAAGACAAAGAATTTTGTAAAGTTAGTGATTAAATTTTATCGGTTAGAATTATATGAGAACATTTCTGTATTAAAAAATAAATATGAACAATAATATTTTTATTGATTTGTGGAAATAATGTATTTAATCGCCTTTAAATGAAAATGGGGGTTGTTTAAGAGGTTATTATACTTGTAATCACTTGCTTTACCATATGGAGAAATAAAACAGTAATATATTTAATCAGTCTTTTTATTCATTCATAAAAAAATTATCATACATATACAGTACATTTGAAAGTGCACACATAGACGGTGACTTAATATGGAAAAAACATTTAGGTGTTGATGGATGTAGAATTGGTTGTTCGTCTACTTCAATTATAGGTTTCTTACAATATTTTCTAATATAGTTAGCCTTTTCACTTCCTTTAACATAAACAAATTGGGCCTCTTCGGTCATTTTTTTAACAATATTGGAAAAATAGTGGAATGGGGTATATCCAACATTCCAATTGATGCAGTGATGATTCTTCATTAACCATGTAGCTTGCTTGTGTAAATCAGGGGAAAGAAAACTTAATGGATAGGGTTGTTTAAAGACATAATGACTAATTCTGCTTCCATCATACGTAGCCAGTTCTTTGGGAATAAAGTTGTTTCGCTCATCCTTAAATCCTTGTATATCCAAAACTAGTCGCATATTTTTAGCAACGAAAATTGCTGGCAGATATATTTTTTTAGAGAGTATTCTCTTATTTGTTTTTTTAGAATTTTTATTTTTTTAATAAAAATTTCAATGTGAATCATTTGAGATGAAGTCATTGGTGTATCACCTTTGAATACATAATTATTACTAGAACTATAGAATGATGTGATTGAAATAAATTTAGTCTATAAACTGGAGTGGGGATAATTATTATAGTTGTTTTACTATTTTAGTTAGTGGATTATAAGTAAATACTTTATCGTGAATTATTAGACAATATGCTGATGTTTTTGCTGGAACTGTTTCTTTTGTCTCAAACTCAATTCTCATTGTTACTGGACCGGTCTGAAGTAAGTCTCTTTGATGGGAACAGTTAATATAAACTATAGGTGCGTTGTCTTTAAAATCTTTTGGACTGAAGATTGGTTCTACCGGATGGTTATAATACATTTGACGAAATTCGGAAAACATTTCATATAATGTGGCAAATTTATTATTTGTAAAATCTAACTGAAGATCGTTGTAAGGATACCTTTCAGAATTTAAATAAACATTTATATTTCTTAGTTCACAATGATCAAATTTACTCATATCCATTTTAAGGTTGTTACGTTTATCTTTTTGAAAAGCGATTAAAACATGGCGTGGCGTCTCAACTTTTGTAGAAGTTTTAACAGGCCAGTTGTGCCTCGTGGTTTCTAATAATTCAGGATATTCAACTAATTCCCAACTACGGAAAGTAATAATAATATCACTGTTCCTGTCAATAATTTTGGTAAGTGCTAATTCTTGTGGAATGCCTACAGTAAGATGGGGAACTCGCCAACAAAGTTTTGTTAATGTGATTTTTGGTTTTTCATTATCGCTCGTTGATATTAACGCGTTTGTATCATTATTATTCCTTATCAAAATTAATTCTTGTTGTGAATTTAAAATAATTTTATTATAATCTTCAAAAAATCCAGAATACATTTTTAGAGGAATACACAGAGAAACATTTCCTTGTTCATCAGTCATAATCTTGTCCCCTTTTTTAGATTTCGGATACCAACCACCATTTTGAAGTTTTACACTTTCATTTTCATTAAATGATGCATAACCTTTTAATGTAGAAGTTATTCCAATATCCCGTACAGAATCAATAGTAACTCCATTTAAAACATATCTCAGTTCCTTGAATAAAAATGCTGGTGCATTATTAATTAATAAGGTATTTTTTAATGGTTCATTATTTTCATTTAAGACTTTTAGTTCTAAGTATAATTCACTTTTACAGGGTAAAGGATATTTTCCTGTTTGTTGCAAAGAAATTCTTATTTCATCATTTGGTCCTAGTTTATTTGGATTAAATGGATCGAAAGAAAGTAATTCCCAACTCATTATTGATTCATCTACAAGAATGTTTTCTTTCACATTTAAATGTTCCATTTTATTGTTTTGTTTTAAGCTTGAAACCTATAGATACGAGAAATTTGCGGTTAGAAGATGTTAACGTCTTAGAGTTTACCCTCTTACTGATTGAATTTTGCTTGACTTTACTTATATTAAACTTTTGTTGATGAGCGAAATTTGTCTTTTTGTTATATAAAAAAACCATTATTCTTCTATTTTCTTAAGATGTAGTCTTACCGTCACGGTTTCTCCTCTGAAATTAACGATGTCACCTTCTTGGTCGAGTATTTTAAGTGTAATTTTGTCTATAATTTTAACTGTTACAGGTAAATAAATAATGTGTTGAGGTGACTCTATTATTTTATAACCAGGACCTACACTGGGGAAAAACTGGTGAATTATATGAACTGGTTTTCCATTTAAATAAGATCCTTCTGCAACACTACAATCTATATTTAGGGAGTTTACCCGAATAATTTCAGCTGGTCGATCTGATATATATTCTTGATTTGCATTCAATTCTTTATTATCAAATCCAAGTATTTTTCCTATCGTGCCTTCTCGAAAAGTTATTGGAAAAGTTGTTTTAATGTGAGTTCGTAAAGTATTATTATTGGGGAAAAGATGAAAACTTAAGCCTTCTTTATCAAGATGTTTTTGTAACAATGTATTTAAGTCATCTATTTCATAGCTTCCAAATGGTATTCTAAATTCATTCGTCTGATTATAAATAAACAAATTATTTGTTGCATCAATATTCGGAATAGCATTGAAAGTTTCAAAATTAATAAGACCGATAACATATTCAAAATTTTCGTCTAAATATATTGGCGGGTTAAACTCTACTGCTAGTGTAGAAGAATTACCACTAATTACAAAACTATATGACATGTTTCTTTAGACTTCTATTAAGGAATAAATTTGAAAATATTCGTTACATGTTTTTATAAAGAAATTTTAAACATAGTTGTCCACAATTGGTTGCATTATACCTTTGATACTGATCATGATTATATTGTATTATGTTGTTTTTACCATCACTATAAAAGTATTTAATTAATTCAAGCGGAGGACGTAAATTTCCATAACTATCAAAATATATTATATTTGTTCCTTTTTTAACATAAGCTGTCCAGTGACTTCCTTCCCCCCCTAGATTCGTCTAAATTAATTATTCCACACTCTGTTTTTTTAATTTTTTTTGGTAGTTTATTTCTCATAAAAATACCTCGAAAGTATGGTATTTTTAGTTGTTTAACATATTTAACTATATCAATGTTTGTGAGCGGTTTTCGAGGTATTTTGTTTAACAGTTTTTTGAGTATGGTTTAAGATATAAGCCACAACCTGATTTGTATGGTCTTAAATAAAGTCCACTTCCCTTTTTTCCTACCGCAATAGATTCCATAGTTTGATTATGTCTTTTCTCTTCTTCTAATTTTTGTTTTGCAGCTTTCGCATCATTAACAGCTTTAGCAATTCCAGCTGCACCTCCACCTAGAGCGCCTAAAGCAGATAATCCTGCGAATAATGGTATAAGTGGTAAGAATCCACCAGATTTTGGAATTGGTAGGATTCTCCTTTTTGGAGTAGATACCCTACCATATTTTTTTATAGATGCTAACGCTATTTTAGCACCTGCTTTTAAACTGTTAATATTTTTTCCTTGAATTCCCTTTCTGGCTAGTGAAATAGCTTTGTTTAATGAAATTCCACGTCCTTTACGACCCCTTGTTCTCCTTTTCCTTCTTTTCATCCCTATTCCTAATTTCGTTTTAACTTTCATTGCTCCACTTATTCCTAAAGCAGCAGCTTTCTCACCAAAACTTGAGTCTTTTGCTTTGAACCGTTCCAAAGCTTTCTGAGCTAATAAACTATCAGCAACATGTCTACCTTTTATATCTTTTGAAGCTGAATATGCAATATCATGCACTTTACACGCCTCATCTAAGGGATGTATTCCTTTGTCACCTCGTGCAAGTCTCTTTTCTAATTTGGTTCCCGGACCACAAAAGTTATAACCTGGAAGATGCAGTTCGAAAGGAATTTTATTAATTAGTGTATTTAAGACACCACTTCCTCTCTTTTTAAATGTCCTTTTGCGTTTAATGCGATTTGGATAAGATATAGTCATGTTATAAATCTTTGGATGAAAAATTTTCTGACACCAAGTTGCTTATATATAAAAACCTGTAAGTTTAAAATCATTTAGTGTCTAAGATGCGGATCGAAAAACAATCCTATACAATCAATATTCGAGATCATGATGTCGCAGAAAATAATTTTCGAAAACATGGACAATTATTTGATGAAAATAGTAAAAGGGGATTAGTGGTTGGACCATCTGGATGTGGAAAACTAATGTTCTTATTAGTATTATAGAGGACCCTAATGGTTTGCGATTTGAACATATATATATTTATTCAAAATCCTTGTATCAACCAAAGTATGAATATCTGAGAAAACTCTTCACGCCTCTCAAAGAAAATGGTTTTTACGAATCCGAAGATGAAGAAAATATTATTTCACCAAAAGATATCAATCCAAATTCTATTATAATATTTGACGATATTGTTTGTTGTAATCAAAATATAGTTAAAGATTACTTTTGTTTCGGAAGACATAAAAATACAGATTGTTTTTATTTATGTCAAACGTATTCATCTATACCTAAACAATTAATTCGTGATAATGCAAATTTATTAATAATATTCCAACAAGATTCAACTAATCTGAAACATATTTATGATGATCATGTTAATATTGATATGTCATTTAAACAATTTAGAGAGTTATGTTTATTGTGTTGGAGAGACAAATATGGATTCTTGGTTGTGGATAAAGATTCAAATATAATTTTTGGAAGATATCGTAAAGGATTTGATTCCTTTATTCATTTATAAATAGCTTGCCAATATCAGGTTTGTATAGTATATGACAAAAACTCAGATGAACAAGATGGATGAAAAAGCGGCAAAAGAATTAGTTAAAATTAGAAAGGTAGTTAAACGAAAATTTCAGTCATTAAAAGCTGATATACTACAATCTCAGGTTCAAAAGGAAAGAGAATTAGAACCCATTATAAAACCTTTGAAGGAATTATTGACAGATAAGTTAAAGAAGGAAAAAATCAAAGAAGAATCGTTGGAAAATTTAAGTTTCTTAACTATAAAGCAGCCATCTTTATCACAACCTTATTTTTCTTCTACACCAACTAAACAAAAAAGAGTATCATCATATGATAAACATTTATTACCAATGGGAGCTTCTTTTTTAGAAGAGGAAGAGGTTTTTGAAGGAACACCAGTTAATCTTAGCAACGAATCCGACGAAGGAATTAGACAACAACTTGAAGAAAGCAGATCATATATCCAGAATTTACCTTCAACAAAAACATATAAAATATATTTGGAACAATTTGATCCACTACCTAGAAAGTATGTAGATGAAATGATAAGAGATACGAAGAGCTTATTCGATCACAAATATGGAATTAGACATAATATAAAAGATGAATCTTTTTCTATTGGCGATTCAAGAATAAATTTTCAAGGAAAAGATGTATTAGTAAAAGGTCTTACATACGAAGGCACGCCTGGGTTATTTGAATTGTTATTTAAAAAACATCCTCTGGGATACAAAGCCAAAGATGTGGACGACTACATGGATATTTTAAAAAGAACTAATGCCTATCGAAAAAATTATAAAGAGAACGAACAAATTCACGGAACAGCTTCAGATAAATATGTTACTCTTATTCATCCATACCTTGTAGATAAGGATATTTTAAAGGATCCTCTTAGAGGTAGAACCCGTTCATTCTCCAAACCTCTAGCGCCTGTTACAAGGGCTAGAACTAGAGCTTCTTCCATTGCTCAAACATCACAAATACAACAATATTTTAAAAATTTAACAAAAAGAGGGACAGGTTTCATGGATTTATCTAATAATAAAATAGATTTTGTTTATTTCGATGATCCCAATGAATTAGTTGAAAGGTTAAAATTATTATTAGCTTCAAAAGCAGCTGGCCACACTGGGCAAAATAATGAAATTAACTCTATTATTGAAGAATTAAAAGAGGCCAATATAATTGTATAAAAGGAAAGGTTGTAATTATTTTGCTACACATTCAAAATGACTCTCGACAAATTTGGTAGACACATTTCAAAACGTTTTAATATTAATGTTACATTAGAACCTCTAAAAAGAGAAGTTAATGAACTAAAGGAAAATTTTAAAATTGAAAAAATTCAGAATGATCATTTCAGAAGTATATATAACACAAAATATGAGGAATTTAGAGAAAAACTAGAAAAGAATGTTCAAGCAATTGAAAATATAGAAAAAGTATTTCAATTATTACAGGCGGGTTTGAAAACAACAGTGGAGGATTTTGAAAAACGATTTGCTAAACTACAACAAAATGTTGACAAAAGCATCGAAGATCTAGAGGATTTTAAAAAATACACAAAAGCCTTTTCTTTGGAAAAAATTGTAGAAGATTTAAATGATTTTAAAACTTTTGCTAAGGAGGCTCATCATACTGCATTTTTTAATCGAAAAAATATAATAGCAGCTGAAGTTAAGATTTCAGACATAGAGTCAAAATTGACACAAAGCCAGCAACATATTTCAGACAGTCACAACTAAAACATAAACAAAATATAAAAAAACTAAAATGAGTGAAAATATTAAAGAAACTGTAGTGAATGAACTTCATAAACCCGCTAGAAGAACTTACAAAAGAAGACGGGTTATAGTTAAAGAGTTAAACGATTTATGGCAAGCAGATCTGGTTGAAATGCTACCATACGCAAAATTTAATAGAGGATATCGATATATTTTAGTGGTGATCAACGCATTTTCCAAATATGCTTGGGCTGAACCTATTAAGACTAAACAAGGAAAGGATGTTGTGGAAGCTATGGACAAAATTTTAAAAAGTGCTACAAGACCAAAAAACTTGCAAACGGATTTGGGTAAAGAATTTTATAATCAACATTTTCAAAAACTTATGAAAAATTACAATATAAATCATTACAGTACTTTTTCAAATTTAAAAGCAAGTATTGTTGAAAGAGTAAATCGTACCTTGAAAGGTATGATGTGGAAGCATTTTAGCAATCAAGGTAATTACAAGTGGTTGAATATTTTACCAGAAATTTTAAAAAAGTATAATAATAAAAAACATCAAACAACAGGGTTCAAACCTGCTAATGTTAATGAGAAGAACGCAAATGTAATTATGAAAAAATCATTTACACATAAGAAAACGATTGATCCCAAACAAAATAAATTTATATTAAATGATTTTGTTCGAATTTCTAAACAGGGAAGCATTCTATAAAGGATATACACCAAACTGGTCTACTGAAATTTTTCAAATTAGGGAAGTGCAATTAACAAATCCAACCACTTATCTCTTAAAAGATATTAAAAACGAAAATATTGAAGGTGGATTTTATGAAGAAGAGTTACAGAAGGTAAAACATCCTGATGTATATTTGGTTGAAAAAATACTAAGAAAAAAAGGAAATAAGGTATATGTTAAATGGTTAGGATTGGATAAATCACATAATTCATGGATATTAAAAAAGGATGTATTGTAATATGATTTCTATATATCTTTATTGTAATATAATTTTTAATATATAAATATTAGCAAGAAACACAGTTTTTTAATTAAAACACCATTATTTTAAACTAAATTTCTTTATTAAATCTTTCATTATAAATTACATTTCTATGATTTACATCTAATATTTTAGAAAACATTTTTTCACAATTTCGTATTCTTTTTTCAAAACGAAGTCGATCCAGATAGTACTGATAATAATCACTTTTGCGTGCTTGTCTTGAGGCATAATTCCAAACAACTAATAAGTGAAATTTGTTTTTGTCTTCATTAATATTCACCGATTTCTTCATATTTTCTTTTCGGAGCAATTCTTCTCAATTTATTTTCCAACACGTTCGGATACATCAATAACATCTCCAACATGGTACTAACATTTTCACTGTTAGCATTTTGACTGGGATTTAAAACATTATAAACACTTGTTAACAAGTCCACTGAATTATTGACGAGTGTAGTTTGGAACACATTAAAATATTTTTCAAATTCCTGCTTTTTTATAATTTGAATTCTATAATTAATTAATTCTTGTATTTCCCACAATTTATCAGTAGTGTCTCTAGCGAAATACAAATAATCACCATCACATCTATGAAGTTTTAGAATAGGATTTTGATTAATGTTTTCAAATGACAAAGTAAGATCATTAATCTTGATTGGAAAGGGTTCGTTGTTAGATGAATAGAAATAATTTTCCACTACTCCCTGATATTTCAAAAGACTTTTCCACTCTTCTTCACTTAAAGTAATACTGAATCCATTTTGGCTTCTAATTTTGATTTTAGCCGAGAAATCTTCCAAACTTATTCCAACATGTATTAATTTTGATAAGGAATTATTCAAGCAAAACACTTTGTTGTTTAAAAGTTTTTCTTCATTTACTTTTTTTATGTCACTACTATGATAATTTGATTTTAGGTCGTTAGGAAAATACTGATTTTTTGAATAATAGGTCATTTTGAGAGACCCAAGTAGAGTGCTATCTTTTTATGTCACATTTATTCTTATATTAATACCCCTTCCATAATGAAAACGCAAGGTTAATATGTTTTTTTGCAGTATTTAAATTATAGGAGGAGTAAACTTAATAATTAAATTTATAAAACATTATAGACATAATCGACAAAACACAAAGTATAAATATTGATAATGATAAGTTTAAAATTCCGATTATTTTACAAGATTCGTTTTTTAAAGATTTCTTAATACTTTCATATTCTGTATTATTTGAGCATTCTTCCGTCTGCAAATTCTGAATCCAATTAGTGTCCAAAATAGTATTATTGGGATAATAATATAATATTTTAAAATATTTACTATTGTTTTGATCGTTTTGCATTAAGTGAGAAAAAGCTGAAGTAAAATTATTATTAATTAGTTTGTATTTCATATAGTGGCAATGCTTACTTAAAGCAGTATCTGTTTTATTTCCAAAACACGCCATAGCATGTGTTACTCTATTGGGATTATGCACATACAATATATTATTAGCAATGTAATATAAAAGGATATATTGATTTAGGGCCATGATTAAAAATCCAATATAGTTTAAAAAAAATATTAAACAAGAAAAGACCTTCACAAGACAAAATAATTCTAAGGACTGTCAGTTACATAGTTTAACAATAGTTTAAATATATTTGGTTACGATATTTAAACTTACAAATAAAAAAGGAAGAAAAAAATTATTTTCAAAAAACTACAAATTGTCTAACAATTATGATGTCGATGATGAGGATAAAGATGACTCCGGTGCCGAGGAAGAAGTTTTGGGGAGTAATTGGGTAGAAGAAGGGTTAGTGAAATTTAAAAACGCTTCACAAGCTATGAAAGAAAATTATTTATGACGTGAAGTGTGCGTAATACAATCATACATCATAATTACATCCATGGCTGGTGGCATGTACAGTGTTACAAATGCTACTTTTTGTGCTATTTTTACTAACATAATTTTTTTTCTGGTGATAAAAAGGAAATGAAAAGTACAATTTTATTAGTAACAATTCTTATAATTGTATAATAGTTTTACATTCTCCAATGCACAATGCCAAGCTTCTACCGTTTTATGAAAATAACACTCAGGAACCTTCTTATATTTACTTAATTTTGGTGCATTAGAAGTCGGAATGCTAATAATGCTTTCACTGTCTAAAACTTTTTGTAAACATTTTGCCTTTTCAGCTCCTTTTACATGTACTTTTGGTTTATTATATAAAAAATATATATTTGTAAGAATTGTATCAATCTCGTTTAAGTCAATGTATCCAGATTCCCAGTCTAAGCCATGATATCTTTCACACCATGTAATAATTTTAGTATCTTCAGGAGACAGAATGTTTCGTTTAAATGGAGGTTTAAATAAAAAATTAGAAAGACGAAATCCATCGTAAAGTGCCATTTCTTTAGGAATGTAACCAAAGGAACAATTATACCCTTGAATGTCAATAAAAATGTGTGAGGTACACTCTTCCATGGTGTGCGAGCAAGTGAGGTATTTCTAATAAAAAAATTCGCTTTTTAAAAAGCACGTTGTGCAGTATGATTTAGTATAATTATGAAGAAAAAGAATCAATAAAAGAAAAATGTTGGTGAGAATATATATATTGATAAATAGGAAGTACAAACTAAAAATTGTACTTATAATTAAACATGCGTTTACATAACCTTTTTGGTTGTTTCCGGTGCACTGGTGAACATTCCAAAGAGTGCATCGGAATAGCACACGGTTGAGAATTGTAATTGAAATTAGGAACACTGTCACTGCTGGGGCACTTTTTGATGTGAGACCCTTTGACTGTCGGAAGCAGGGTTGCTGTGTCGGTGGCGTTGTCGGACATTGGTGGTGGTGTTGGGCAGGGGATGGGTTCTGGACGTCCTCTGGGCGAATTTGGCGTTGTGGGAATATCACAAATCCACAAATCCAATAATAGCGCTTCTGCATCTGAATGAAACGTGTCGCAAAACGCACTGAACTCTATAAAAGTCATTTTTGACACTTTGTGGCGCAAAGCGTCATTAATTGATAATTTCATCGTACTATAGCGTGATACTCAAAGGAAAGTGTGGTTAAAAGGCGACTGTTGTACTACTGAAGGAAAACAGTACGCGGTTAAATATGGTTTGAAGCAAGCTCCTCCCATATGTAGAAGGCGGTAGAAATACCCCACCCAAAGAGAAAGTGTTTTGAGTGTAGCTTTACTATTGGAGAGATATTTTTAAAAGGTGGATTCGAATGTAGACACCAAAGTACATCCCCTGAAAGTCCGTGCGCATGTCTAGCTTGCTCGGTATGCGCGTGGTACACATTTTGATCTTCTGCGCAGAAAAGCAAAAAAAGGGGCGCATAAGTGGCTTATACAAGCGAAAATATACTCAATAAAAACAATTTAATTAATTAAAACTATTTTTTGTTAAACTACAACACCAGTAAGCGTGGGTTTTGAAATAGTATACTTAATATCAATAAGACCTATTCTACTTATACATAAAAGCCAATATCTCGCCAATAAGCTACGTAATAAAAATAAGCAAGTTAATTCCATAGCGTTGTTTTTTTTAAATAATTACAATCTCCAATAGAGATTTTCAATCTCAAAAGATTCTTTATGGGGAAATATTGCTATTTGAACCCTTAATAGAACTAAAGAAACTCTTTAATAGCAGAAATATTTGGTAATCATTTTTTTATTTAATTATCCGTATATCTGCGAAAATTTAAAATTATGTTTTATTTAAATCCATTAACAATAAATAAATGCTGCTATCGCGCTTGTAAATCTTCGTACTACGCCATTCTCCTCGATAAAAAAAAAATGCATTCTATTACTTTTTATCTCAAAGAATTAGTCACAACAGCGTTACTATCAATATTTGCAACACCCATTTTCTTTAATGCTCTTCATAAAAAAAAATGGACATTCAAGAAAAAAGAATGGCGATAGCGATTTTTCTTATCCATCAAAATTTATATTTTAAAATTAATTAAATAATTAATAAAATCTTTAAGTTAAATTATCTAAAAAATAATGTACTATACAGCATTTTTTAATTCACTTGTTTGCCTCTCACCACACCCCTGTAATATTCTTTAACATCTGTTAGACAAAATTAAATTATCTGACCTCAATCACTCAATATCTTATAGTTAATATTTTGGAAAAAAATCCCTGCCCTTGTCCCTTCTTAAACCTCCCTATATTATTTTGTATAACTAAGATACAAATAAGACCACAGTAAACGAAAAAATTGTCTATTTTCATGATTTTTTTTTAATTATATATAATTGTTTACAGCTTTGTCTCATTTTTGCTAGAAAATAAAAAATCGGTCAAGTCGAAGCTATACTTGCACAATTAGTGTTCCGTGCCACCAGCCCCCACCTGAGCAAACCACACCGCGTATCACATCGCGTATGCGCGGAGCATTGAAAATCGTGCAAGGTCAAAAGTTGATTCTTACATCGCGAGAAATATTTTTTGTCGAAAAACTTTTTCTCTTAAACCAATGGTTCAGCAGTTACAAGGGAATAAACAATCGAATTATTTATAACAATTGATCGCGCTAGAATTTTTCAATCCTGATAATTTTGGTTTAATCTACAGCTAATTTTTAATGTTAATGATTTTTTTTTTCATATTTTTCTGAGCGATCCTTTTGGTGATAAGGGTGGGGACAACAATTTTTAAGCGTTTTTCCCGAAAAATGTTTTAAAAAAAAATGCATAAAAAATATATAATATATATTGTTGAATTCATGCTTCAATAAGCTTTCATTTGACAGCCTACAGGATGCAATTTTTTTCCGTTTCCCCTAAATTAACTCCCAGAATCAAAACTTTTTATACTCAAGTTTGTAACTGGGTCACTCTATCTATGTGCTAAATTTCATTTTTTTTTTACGTCGAATGGTTTGAGAGAAAATCGCCTGTGACAGACGGACGGACACCGAAGTGACTCCATAAGTGTTCCGTTTCACGGAACACTAAAAAACTGGTACAGCGGAACCATCCAGGAGAAATATTCTACAAAAAATTATGGAAATTGCTTAATCCGTTCAAGAATTATGCGCGAACATACATAAAAAAATAGAAAATATTGGTCGCTTGAGAATCTCTTCTTTTGAAAGCGGTAAAAATGACTAATTTCTAATGCTTTACTAACATCTACACATCAGGATTGCTTCCCTTAAATACGCCACTTCTAGATAGAATAATATATAAGTAGAAATAGCAGAATTTTTTTTCTTTTAGCGTGTAAATAAGAATCAGATTTTCATAAAATATATTCTTATTTGTAATTTTATGCAGTTTAGAGAATCTTAAGAAAAATCATTTTAAAACTATGTATAGATTTTTCCAGCGCATTCACCCTTTTAACAAAATACTTGCCAATATTTTTATTCGGCACAACACAAATGAAATTATTTTATTACATTAATTATTTATTTTGTCTTTAACTCAGGTCACTATACCACTATATCCTAATTTTCGGACGACTTTCAAACTGCGATCAAACGTATACGAACCTCTGTCTGTGCTAATATATGCTAATATAGTAAAAACAAATTAATTTAAAAAATGAAAATATCTTAAGCGACTTATTTACTGTGGTAGTGCCATAGTTCCGTGGTCCCTTATGGCTATCCACCAGTGGTACAAAAACTAGTTTGGGTAGACCGCCTAATCCCCCCCCCCCCCCGAGGGGGCACTATAAGGTCGGTAATATCATCATTCTCATGCCCTGAAAATTCCTTGTTTCTAGGCCTTGTATTAAGGAAGATATCACACTCCTTCGGTTGTAGAATAGACCGCTCTTCGTAACCGTGTCACTATACACATACAAACACCTACACAGAAAAAATAGGATAGGAAAAGATATTGAGTGATTCGAATGTCAATCATCAAAAAATGGGTTAAAAATCAAAATTTAATCGTCGATTGCTCCCTTCCTATAAAAAACGAAGAAACCTAAAAATATGGCAATTACGTATTTCGGTGACCTCTTACGATCAGGTATATGGGATTTTGATTTGGATCCATTTTGACCATGAAAAAAAATTCCGTCAAAAATATTCATCAAAAATCGTAATTTTCAGTTTTTCCCAAATTTTTCCAATTTCCACTCGTTTTAGGTATAGGTAAATGTATTGCAAGAAGAAAGTATTTGAGATTCTAAAGTTTGACGTGTCATACCGTTTTTCTGTCCGACGTTTCGTTTTCGAGCAATGTAGAACTCAATATGGGTTTGCAAGTGACTTTTTCGATCTAAAAAATTCAAGTGTGACATCCCATTTTTTCCGAATACCACCAGTTTGAATAGGGTTCTGAAGCTCCCGGTCCTCTACAAACTCCGAAAATTTAAATCGATTTAAGTTTTGCGACCTATAATCGATCCCATACGAATTCGCGGAAATTTCGACTTTGACGTTTAATAACTCCGAAACGAAACACCCTGTATAACTGAATTTTTTATCGAAACTAGACGCACTATCCCTCTATTAACCCAGAAAATTTAGTCGCTCCCGCACTAATCGTTTCGAGAAAAAAAAAATTTCAAATGTGAAAATGTCCAAGTCTGCGACAACCAACGGACATTTTTTTCACCAAGCAAGGAGTATATAGACCGCTTGGCGGTGTAATGTAAAGATCACTAAGAAAAAAGATAGTCACTTTCTTGCTAAACTTTCCTTATTTTCTACCAGTCTTACTAACATATTTTTTAAACCCTTTATTTAACTTCTTGCAATAATTTAATTGAGATTTTGTTGACAATATTAATATTTTCTTAATCCGTGCAGAAAGAAATCTTTGAAAAAAGTCACACGGGTGGGTGGAATAAGATAACATCTGAATAAGGTTGGTATTTGCCTACCGAATGCTTTATTTGCCCACAGGTATCTTTTTAGTGGTTCTATTGCAAGATTAAATAATTTACCGATATTATTAAATTATTTAGTGTAGGTATGGAACCCACGGAGGGTGAGGCTCTTATTTTGTAGAACTTGTCTAATTGTTTGGCATTCTGACATATTTCTTATAGTGTAGGAAACGAATTTACGTTGTTGTGTCACGGAAACAATTTTTGTCATAATTACATTTAATTTTAATAATAAATCAGCACATTATTGTTAACAAAAATAAATCAATATTGTATTAAATTTTTTAGCCTATTTTGTGGTTATAGAATTATAGAGAAAGTGTTAAAAGTATGAAAACACCTCATATTTGGTCTACATTTTATTTGAAATATCTTACGGTAAGTCGCTGACGCCAACGCTCACGATATGTTATAATCTCGAATGAAAAAAGCGTGATATACCAAAAAACAGGTATGAAATCTTTAAAAGGGAAATAAGATAAGCAGCGAAATTGTTGTGACTATGGCAAAGCAGCTAGTCCAGAAGAACAAACCATTTTTCCATTCGTTATCAAGAGAGTTATAGTGAAAATACGGTAATGAGTGCCGAAGCATATCACTGTTCCTAGCATTACGCGTAATGAATTTACTATTTTGTGAACATTGATATAGAAGTCATATTTAAAAGTATTCTGCACTTTAAGTCACTTTAGTGCTTTAAACCTAAGGTTAAAAATATATCTGCCAATTATGTTGCATAATTTAAATTCTTCTTCGTGAAACAAAGGAGACAAGCATGTAATAAATATCGGCTTCGTCGCCTGGGGCTATGATCGGGATAATATAGTAACGGTTTAATCTTTCTTATTCCATACATTGCAATTTGTAGGACACACAGCGTCCTACAAAAGAGAAACCTCTGGTCATGGGCGTCCACAAGGGGTGTATTTTAATAATTACAATAAAGAAAATATTTTTTTTTACAATTATTCAAGTAATTCAATTGAAGCAAGACTGTAATTTATATTCTATAATAAATATTAACAAGCATAGGTCGGTCGATCAAGAGCAATGTATAAGTCAGGGTCGAAGTGGGTATGCAATTTATTTTTATTTTATCTAGGACATCCCACGTAGACTTCAAGCCTAAGTACTAACATACCGTGGGTGTCTGAAGAGAAGGGAAATGTAGTCTATTGACACGGGATTTGAAGGATTGGAGGTTGGGACGGGAAGGGAAAACATCTGCAGGCAATTTGTTCCATAATTCGGAGACCCTAGGTATGAATGAGCGAGAGAAGTGGTCTGTTCTAGACTTTTGTAGCTGGACAGTAAAGGGATGCATACGTGACGCGCCTCTGGTTGTTCTGTTAGGGACATTCAGGGGGGGGGGGGGGGGAATAATACCGGCTAGTTCTTCAGAGCAAAATCCGTGGAAGTAGCGGTAGAAAAGGGATAAATCCCCTACAGCGCTCCGATGAGCGAGAGAAGGGAGTTTTCTCGTGAGGGCTGGGTCATTGATAAGTCGAATGGCTCTCTTTTGGATAGAATCAAGGATCTTAAGTGGCGAAGGTGATGCCGCTCCCCAGATGTGGGAGCAGTACTCTAACTTAAGTCTTATTTGGGAAACATAGAGAGTGTATAAGTTGGAAGGGGAGAAGTATTTTCTCTCTCGAAAGAGAAAACCAAGCTTTTTAGCTGCCGATGTGGCTACTGAAGTAATGTGTTTGTGCCAGCTGAGATCATGTGCGAAAGCGACGCCAACGAGATCGAATGTTTCGTTGTTTTGCAGGGCTTGACCATTCATGTGGATGGGGTAAGCGTTGCCGGATTTTTTGCGTGCGAGGGATTGTATTGATTGTATTGTATGATTGTATTCTGTATTTCATATTTAAAAAGTATTAAATATTTATACGCTTGCGCAGTATGCTTTAATACTCGTCGCCGCTCGTTTTTTTTAAGCTGTCGATAAGGATTGCTCGTCACTGTCTGTGGCAGTATATTAAAAATGCTATTGGTAGTTAATAGGTTTGTTTCTGCAGCAGTTTGAAACTAGTCAGAGACAATCATCTTCTAGGAAAACAGTTTGCTAATCGAAACCGGGCAATCTCATTGGCTCTAATTGATTTGAAACTGCTGCAGAAACAGACCCAATAGTAGCGATGTTAAAACATGTTTTTGTTATGAATTATAAAATAATAATTAGAGCGTCGCGTTCTAATCGGACTTTTTGATACCATTACGTATAGTAATGTATGTACATACTCAGAGTTAACATAATCAAAGTTATCTTAAAATATATAGCAAATTTGTTGTTACCTGTATGTACCTACTTTAAAAATTTATTCACGAATAAAATATTTGGGAAATATATTTATATTGTTACAAATACAGTAAAGAAGTGTAGTCCCTCGGTGAAATAACGGTTCAGTGCCCTTTATTTGCCGGGGTAATAAATATTTGTTTAAAAAATATTTATTTCTCCCCCGTCTAATATTTAAATAGCCGGGGATTCAGTGCATCCCCCTTGCACCCACCTTGAGGTGCCCATTTTAAAAGTATATTTTTTACTTTGTGTGAGCTGTGGCGTCTTAACTACATCATGACAGAGCTTTAATTTATTTTAGGCTACATAAATTAAAAAAAAGGTGTAAAGTTGACGATTAAAAGTGAAAAGCTCGCCCTAAAATTTTAGAATTAAAACCTGCAGGAACATTTTAATTTATTCGCATTAAAGAGGTGAATTGAAAAAAATAACTAAAGAAAATAAATAATTGGGATGTCCAAGTTGACTGGCGCAAAAATTATATCCGTATGACCCCAAATAATTAACTACAAGTAATGTACCAGTATAATGTTTAATGCCTTATCTGGAGACGCCGCTGCGCTGGTGGAAATTTTGAGGTCACACTCCGCTCTTCAAAAGTGAAATCTTTGAAGGTTTCTCCGTATATTTTCAAGTATACATAAGCTATCTGTTAACCATTTAGTCAAGTCCATTCGTATAAAACATTTTAAAAAATATTCTTGGAAGCTTAAAAAAAAATTTAAGTTATTTTTCATTTTTTTTTAACATATTAGCCCTATTTATAATGTGATTAGAGATAAGAACATCAACCCTGATATTGGATGGGTGTGCCCTCCGATTATAAGGCAACAATTGTAGCTGGACGTCCGTTGGTTTCACGACATCGTGCCATACCAGGGAACCCTATTTGGAAAGGGACTCTCCTCTTATCCTAGTCAACAAGGTGACTAGCACAACATCCAGATGGATTGGATGGGATATATCAGGACTAGATGTGTAAAGTGCTTAGGGACAATTTTAGGAACAGTGTTAGTTAAATATTTAGAGAAAATTTTAAATATAGCGTTAAATTAAGAAGTAAGTTTTTCCAATTTTGCTTAGTTAAAAATATTTTTTAATGTGCTTTAGGAATAAATCTTCTAACCCCTAAAATATTTTTTTTTTGATTGATTGGCTGGGTATCGAGGTAAAAAGTGCTTAGAGACACTTTTAGGTATACTGTTTTTCCACTTTTGTTTCATTAAAAATATTTTAAACATGCTCTATGCATACATTTCATTTTTTTTTCAAGATCTTGTAACTATGAAAAAAAACTGTCTAACCATTTTATTCTGCCAAATAAAGTGTAGTAATGTATTATTTTTAGTTAAACTTTATGGTGGAGTGCAGTGTTTTGTAGAAAATAAAAAACATTTTATTAATTTTAAGTTTGATTGGATTCGTTAGGATATACTGATACTAGGCATAGCGTTTAAAGATAATTTTGGGGACAATTTTAGTTCAATGGTATTTAGATAAGTAGTTTAAAGTTAATAAGTTTTAGACATGCTTTATGACATAAATCTTTAAAACTTTTTACCGCTATTATTTTATTTTGGTAAATTTTATGTTTAATTGTATAGTAATTAAATGTATTATTTTTGATTACACTTTACATATGGTGCTAATGTGCAATGTTTTGTAGAAAATAAATTTAATATGGTATAATTGGGATACTTGTATCCCTATCGATGGTAATTATTTCATTTCCACTATTACAAATCCGACAAGTTTTTGACAAAATTATTAGATATAGTGATCGCCTACAAATATAGCAATGTAAGCCCTTTTTTAGAGTGTCTTAGTTTTCTATATTGATGAATGTATAGAAGCAAAACTAACTTGCGAAGTTGTTAACATCTTCGTGATTTATTTTTAAAAACTTTTTACAAAGGGATCTGGATCTAGTTCTGGAGAGTCCTTGTAGTCGAACTGTGGAATAATTTCTTCTACGTCGATAACATCCATGATTTCTAATTCTTAAATAATTGTTAATATCTTCGTGATTTATTTTTAAAAAACGTTCTACAAAGGGATCTGGACCCAGTTCTGGAGAGACGTTGTAGTCGAAGTGTGGAATAATTTCTTCTACATCGATATCATCCATGATTTCGAATTCTTCTTCCATTTCAAATTTTTAATTAGTAATTTTTTAAACTTTGTCAATTTTAATAAAATATTTTAATTTACTTTACACTGCTGCTATGTCTGTATGTCTTCGAAATGGAAAAATTTTTGTTATTGATTTTACGAAAAGTGTCTTTTTATAAAAAGTTCTGCATCGTGAAAAAATAACATTGCCATTCAGAAATTTGATCCAGTACGTACAGTGTAGCTCAAAAATGAAAAAGTCATAATCCACGTGAAGCTAAAAAGACAAAATATGTATTTAAAGGTACACTGCCACTGCAAATGTACAATTTAATAATATGTTTTTTTCATTAAAAAAATATTCAACATGTCTTCGAAATGGAAAAAAATGTATTATTGATTTTACGAAAAAAGTATCTCTTTATAAAAAGTTCTGCATCGTGAGAAAATAGCATTGATATTCAAAAATTTGATCTTGTACATACAGGGTGGCTCAAAAATAAAAAAAGTTCTAATCCACGTGAAGCTAAAAAGACAAAATCGTTATTTAAAGGTAAACTGCCACTGCAAATGTACATACAAGAGATATTTTTATGTTATGTTTGGAACATACAGGAGGTCCCAAAAATAAAATTAATTTTTTAAAATCGCCGTTACAAAAAAAGTATATCTTCATAAAAAATTCTACATTGAGAAAAAGAGCATGGTTTAAATATTTTTTATAGGGCATAGAGGGTGGCTAAAAATTTAAATTAAAAATGGGACTTTCAGCTTTATGAGCCACCCTGTATTGTCCTTCATCAAGTTTTTGAATAACCATGCTTCTTTTACAATGTAGAACTTTTTATAAAGATATAGGTATTTTTTTTGTAAAATCGGTCATAAAAAAATTTATTTTATTTTTGAGACCTCGTGTATGTTCTAAAACTAATTCACTAAAAAACTAAAAAAAACACGCTTTTATGAGTAGCTACCGCTATATATGTAAGTGCGCCCCACGCTTTAAAATTTAATTACCTATTTTAAGACCAAATGTTTTATAGCTCTACAAGTGGGCTCTACAAACCTAGTAGCTACCGCTATATATGTAAGTGCGCCCCACGCTTTAAAATTTAATTACCTATTTTAAGACCAAATGTTTTATAGCTCTACAAGTGGGCTCTACAAACCGGGATATATATGTGTGCGGAGTAAAGGAAGGCGCATTGCGTAAGTTGCTTCACTTTTCTCACGAAGTGCTCACTACACACCCCGCTTGACTGTTAGGTAACTATAAAAGGAAAATAATTATTTTGAACTTTTTAGTGCGCTACTCATAAATGCGGATTTTTTAGTTTTTTAAATTATAATTTATTTTTTTAACCTAAAATGCAATTTGCAAATATAAGTTAAAATAATATTAATATTATAAACATTTTTACTGCTTATTTCTTAATTTGTAAAATTTATTGAAGAATAAAAAGATTGATAACAATAGTAATATGAATCACAATATTGTAAGTATTTTCCATGCTTATATAATATTATTTTTAATTTATTTTATGTGAAATTAGGAATGCTTAGCCGTCGACAAATTTCAATTATTCATAACAGTAACGGTGTCAGACATTTACGCTCCTTTTGGTAAAAGTGATAACATAAGGTGGCAGATCAAGGCTGACAATGTTTATTTTAATTTACTGACATGGCACTGACATGTACACATTGCTATCACAGAATGGCGCTTTTATTACCAAGAGTTCTCCGCATTCTTTACATATGAGATCGCTATAAAAAGGAGTTTTTAGCCATGTATTCTCCTTACCTCATTCCACGATTTAAGTTTATTTTGAGTTGTTTTGCTGGAACCTGGAAATAAGATTGCGAACTATAATAAAAACCTATTTTTATTATAACTTTCGTATATTTTATTTGGGTTAAGTCGCCAGATAAGCTCAAAATATGGCAGGGCGTCCAACAAAAATTATCCACCTAATAAAACTAAAACAGATATATTTAATGTCGACACACACAAGCAAGTTTCTTCTTAATGCTTTTTGGCTGGATGTACTATTGATAAGACAGGTATAATTTGGCAATCAAGGTATTGCTCATTGCTCAATGCTCAGGTTTATATAATTAAGGGTTTAAATTGGCAAGTGTTAAGGTAAGACAACCAAATATACTGTTAGTTTATTTTGAATTTTTCTCGCCAACTTATAAAGAAAAGAGCGATTTAAATAATAGTTAAGTACAGTTAAATTTACTAAACGAAATAAACCTTTTTAATACACTAAAAAGATAATGTAAAATGTCGACCACATATAACAAATAAAATTCCAAAATGTAGTTATTCTTAAATAACTTTTTAAGTTTTTATTTTTTCGAAAAACCGCATCAATCGAAATAGGTGAAAATGTTACACAGGAAACGTATCTAAAACGTCTATAAAACTTAATCATTTTGATAAACTTAAGCTTCAAAAAGTTTTGCAATTTATGTCAGCGGTAAAGCGTCAGCTATATGTACAAAATACAGTTTCTGTAACATAAATCGTTTTCGAGTTTGAGCAACAAAAAATAGAAACTAATTTTGAAGGTGCTCTGTATATATTTCACCTGAAATACAGCCTGTTCCAAGCCAAGTTGAAAAGTAGTCCATATGTAAAATTTTTCCTTTTCTTTTTGGTCAAGCAGTTTTAAGCATTCGCTCCAACAGACAATCCGACAGACAGACGGACAGAGAAACCGACGGAAATGGGAGACCATCTGATATAGGGACCCCAACACCTAAAGATCTGAAAAAATCCGGGAAGTGATTCTTTTCTAGCGAGAGAAGTAAAAAGTTGAAATTACTAAAATTTAAAAATGATTTTTTAAAATGCAAAAAATTTTTCGTTCAAAGATAAATTTAGGATGTGTAGAAATGTCAAATTAAAATTAATAACCTCCATTTATAATAAAGTGGTAATTGCCATAAGAAAGTGCGATTATTTCTTGATATTATATCTTTAAAATGGGCTAGTACAAACTATATCCCAAATCGATTACTTGCTATATTTTAAAATCAAATATAATTGGTATAGTTTTTTTTTAATAAAAAAGCCTTGAAATTAAAAGTACTAAAACTTTTAAAGCTCCAACAAGAAAAGAAAATTTTACGCGGCTGTTGTATCTAATAGAAAATAAAATTTCATTGTTCCTAACTTACACCCTGTACAGTAAAACTGTTCTATTTCTACTTTACACTCCACTTACAACACCATTGATTTTTGACACTTTAACCCTTTAAGTACTGGCGTTACCACATGGTCACGCTAAGTAACTAGTTTTCTTTAGCCGATAAAAACCGCAGTTTCAAAAATTATTGCGAAATGGCGACAGAAGTGTGTTATAGGGACATTATAATAACACCTCTTTAATTTGTTTCGTTTAGTTGATCGTTACAATCGATACAGGTTGGAGCAAAGTTGAGCTTACAGTTTTTATTCATTATTATGGATTTTCGCTTGACGTAAGTATTGTTTTTTTTTACAAATTTATTTGGAATTAGAAATAAATGGGTAATATTATTTTTAAAAAACCAGCCAATACTCTAGTAAGTCATAAATAGTTTTATTGTTCAAAACTAGTTTTGATTTTTGGGTTAAAAGCCCTGCGTTACCATATGGTAACGCAAGTACTTTGTCCTAATGTAGCAGAATTAAACTTTCCATACGTTTCTAGGGGTGGTTTGACTCTGAAAGAAGCCTTCGATTTGCTTATGGCGATGATGAAAATGTGACTATATATATATATATATATATATATATATATATATATATATATATATATATATATATATATATATATATATATAACTCCCCCCGATCCCCATGTTCTTACTGATGAGGATTCAGGGGATGAAACTGAATTGGATCCAAACAGTTTTACTTGTCAGAATGGCTATTCTTGTACTGGCACCTTTCGTGACAATAGAATACCCAAAAAATTGTCCCCTGAAATCAAAAGAGCAGTTAAAGAAACAGGTAAGGGGAATATATGATTCCATTATTGCTAAAGATGTAGGAATTCTCTTTATAAGATGGTTGGATAATAGTGTGCTGCTGGATCAACTTTATACGGTGTCAATCCAATGGCCACTGTAAAAAGATGTTCCCGAGCAGATAAAAAGATGATTTCCGTTCAAAGGCCTAACGTGATAGGTCAGTATAATAACTACATGGGCGGTACTGACCAAATGGATCAAAATATCGGAAAATATCGAATATCCTTTCGTGGGAAAAAATGGTGGTGGAATATTTTTGCATGACTTATAGATGCCGCCATAAACAATGCTTGGATTTTACGTAGGAAGGCACAAAAAGAACATAGTGATCAACTTTATTTCCGAAGGGAACTAGCACAAGGATATCCAAGTCGCTATGGTGTGCCACCAATAATTGGTGGAAGACCATCCACCTCAAAAGACAGCATCTCTTGAAACAGAGTTAATGATGCTTTACGCTGTGACGGAATAAATCACTTGCTTACCTATACAGCCGGTAAGAAACGGCGACGGTGTGCCGGGGAAGGATGCAGTTCAAGTGTTCTTACCATGTGTTCTAAGTGTGATGTTGGGATGTGCATTGACTGTAACATTATATTTCATACAAACACTATGTAAATATCTATCTTGGTTATATATTTCTTCTGTTTGTATAGATAGTGAATCGAGTATTATTGTTTAGGAGCAAGTCCTAGCGTTACCATTTTTTTTCTGTTTTAGACAAAAAAAATTGTAAGTGTGGCTATATTTTAATAAAAAATGTCATTTGCAATAAAAAAATGTTTACTTTCATGATAAACTCCCAAATTAGAAAACTCCGTCCTTAAAGGGTTCGGTAATTTTGTATTGCAGCAATTGCAGTATACCTATTAACATAAGATATGCAGGCATCGCTGTTTTATTTAATAACTAGCTTTCGCCAGCAACTTCTTCCACGGTATAAAAATTTTACTCCATATCAAACTTTAAATCTCCATTGTAATACCCCCTTAGGGGTTGATTTATTAAAAACCGAAAAAAAAACACGTGTTTAAACATCAACGCTCAGATACACTAAGAAGGTTTAAGATTTAGTACTGGTTTAAATTAGGATCTTCTAGTTGATCAGGTATGTTTTGACAGGATTTTTTCCTGTTATTGTTAATAAGTCGTCGTTAAAAACTTATGAAATATTCCGTTCCGTGCCGTTCATTTTCTTCACATTCGTTAGACAAAATTAGATTTTCTGACCTCAATTGACATATTAGTAGGGGAAATTGCCATTCGCTCATTTTAAGGACGCCCGCTCACCGGACGCATATTTTTCCAAGGTCGCCACTGGTGTGGCATTCAAGTGGGCAGCTTTACAGAATACTTAACATTATTAGGTAAATTCCCAGTCGCTCTTTTATATCTCCCACCTCCCGTTAATTTTTTAAAAATCGGTTCCAACAAAATTAGATTTTCTGACCTCAATAACTCTAAAAATGATAAGCTAATATTTTTGGGCAAATGCTCAGCCGCCGTTTTATCCCCTCTACCCTCCCTTCTCCGTAATTGTTTTTAGCATCTGTTACACAAAATCAGATTTTCTGACCTCGGTAGTCCCGAAAATGGACCATTAATTAACATTTTTGGACAAATTCCCAGCCGCCCCTTTTTATTCGCCCCCCTCCCTACGGTACTTTTTTAACATCTGATACAAAAAAAATATTTTCTGACCTCAATTACCCCGAAAATGACATATTAGTCAACATTTTCAAAAAATTCTCAGTCGCTCCGGTTTTATCCCCTCTCACCTCGTCCCCTTTATTATTTTTTAAAGCTAAATAGTTTCACGTGGATTATGACTTTTTCATTTTTGAGCCACCCTGTATGTACAATATCAAATTTTTGAATAGCAATGCTATTTTCTCACGATGCAGAACTTTTTATAAACAGACACTTGTTTCGTAAAATCAATAAAAAAAAATTTTCCATTTCGAAGACATGTTGTATATTTTTTAATGAAGAATATTATTGAATTGTACATTTGCAGTGACAGTTTACCTTTAAATAACGATTTTGTCTTCTTAGCTTCACGTGGATTAGGAATTTTTTATTTTTGAGCCACCCTGTATGTACAAGATCAAATTTTTGATTAGCAATGCTATTTTCGCACGATGCAGAAGACATGCTGTATATTTTTTTAATGAAAAAAAAACATATTATTGAATTGTACATTTGCAGTGGCAGTTTTCCTTTAAATATCGACTTTGTCTTTTTAGCTTTACTTGGATTATGACTATTGCATTTTTGAGCCACCCTGTACGTACTAGATCAAATTTTTGAATGGCAATGCTATTTTTCTACGATGCAGAACTTTTTATAATCAGACACGTTTTTCGTAAAATCAATAATTAAAATTTTCCATTTCGAAGGCATGCTGTATATTTTTTAACGAAAAAAACATTATTGAATTGTACATTTGCGGTGGCAGTTTACCTTTAAATAACGATTTTGTCTTCTTAGCTTCACATGGATTAGGACTTTTTATTTTTGTGCCACCCTGTTTATACAAGATCAAATTTTTGAGTAGCAATGCTATTTTATCACGATGCAGAACTTTTTATAAAGAGACAGTTTTTTCGTAAAATCAATAATACATTTTTTTCCATTTCGAAGACATGCTGTATATTTTTTTAATGATAAAAAACATATTATTGAATTGTACATATGCAGTGGCAGTTTTCCTTTAAATAACGATTTTGTCTTTTTAGCTTCACGTGGATTATGACTATTTCATTTTTGAGCCACCCTGTACATACTAGATCAAATTTTTAAATGGCAATGCTGTTTTTTTACGATGCAGAACTTTTTATAAACAGACACTTCTTTCGTAAAATCAATATTTTTTTTTCCATTTCGAAGACATGCTGTATATTTTTTTAACGAAAAAAAAATATTATTGAATTGTACATTTGCAGTGGCAGTTTTCCTATAAATAACGAGTTTGTCTTTTAAGCTTCACTTGGATTATGACTATTTCATTTTTGAGCTACCCTGTACGTACTAGATCAAATTTTTGAGTGGCAATGCTATTTTTTACGATGCAGCACTTTTTATAAACAGACACTTGTTTCGTAAAATCAATAAAAAAAAAAAATTTCCATTTCGAAGACATGTTGTATATTTTTTAATGAAGAAAACATATTATTGAATTGTACATTTGCAGTGGCAGTTTACCTTTATTATTACCTTGACAGTTGTCAAGATGGCGGGTGAAGTAGACGTGGATAACGTCGGTTCTCAAAGAAATTGCAAGTATTGTCAAAAATTAATAGCAAATACAAAGGCTAAATGTGTAAACTGCGAGGAAGTGTATCACACATCCTGTGCCCTAAGGGTGGCAGGTTTGGTAGCTGTGGGGAGGAATAATTTGGTAAAGTGTTGTTTGAGTGAGGAAGAGGTTATGCAGAGCAGCATGGGAAAAATTGTATCGGAAAGTGTACAAAAACTACTGGCAGCCAAAAATGAGATCATAAAAGGTAAAGACGAAATTATTTCTGAGCTGAGGGCCAAGGAAAGCCTACTGTATCAAAATATGAAATTGCTAGAAGAAAAAACTAGAAAATTCGGACAAAAAATTACAACAAAAAACTGTAGAGGTTGGCAACAATGGCGGTAGTACAACTTATGCAGCCAGTATTGCATCAAGTACAAGGCAAAATCCAGCATCGCAGCGAGCAACCAGTATTGCACCCCGGGCTGGTGGGTTGCAGAGTCTAAAAAGTGCTGATGTCAACAATAATAATAACCTTAAATCGAAAAATCAAGAATCGACATCGACTATAATTTCCTCCAGGGCTGTAAATGCGGCTGTTTTGCAGGCACAAACTGCTAGCAAGATGCAAGATATTCAGCATCTTGGGTATCAACAAATTAACAATGAAAACAGTAATGCTTGGCAACAGGTCAGGCGAAGAACCCGACGGTTCGTCGTTGGTAAGAATGAAGGGAATACTCAGATACAGTCAGTTCCGAAATTTGTGTCCCTGCACGTCACTAGGCTCCTTCCTGGAACAAAGCCAGAACAGCTGAAAACTTTTCTGCAACCCAGTTTCCCAGAAGTTAAGTGTGAGGAACATGTATCAAAACATCCAGAGTTTTATACATCAATGAAAGTAACAATTAGACAAGAGGACCTAAGGAACGCCTGGAAGCGAGAAGCCTGGCCCAGTGGAACTCTTGTTTCTAGATTTTTTGCGACAAAGAGGATGCTGACAACCTTGACAGATCCTCAAGTAGAGGGAGTTCAGGAGGGTCCCAGGGGACATCAAATTTTGGAGAGACGGTAGATTACTCATGTATTAGTGTGTTACATTTAAATATACGGGGAATAAAAAATAAAACACTTGAATTGGAAACTCTCTTAGACGACAAGACACCGGATGTGCTATTTATCACCGAAAGTTGGATATATCAAGATGAACCTGAAAGGCTTACAATCCTGGGATATAGACTTATTCAGTATTACTCACGTAAGGACTCTGTTGGGGGTGGAGTATGTCTGTATGTGAGGTCTGTTCTAAATGTGAATTGCTATAATATACCCTTCCATGCATGTGACAAACACTTTGAAGTATGCCTTTCAAAAATAAAATTTAGTGCCTTTGAGATAACTCTAATCTATATATACAGATCACCAAGTGGGGATTTGACTATTTTTTTAATAATCTGTACTCCATGTTTGAGCAGGTTCTTGGTGAGCACACTAAGATTATTCTCTGTGGGGATCTCAACATTGATCTGCTGGGGCAGGGCCGACCAGTGATTGAACTGCGGACTCTTCTTCGGCAGTTTGGTGTTGGGGCCCTGATTGACAAACCAACGAGGGTTGGTGTGACATCCGGGACCTGCCTAGATAATATTATAACTAATCTCCCTGTAAAAATGGTGAATGTCGGCAATACTGGTTTGTCGGATCATACCTTTCAAATTGCTGAGCTCGAGCTTGGCGAGGCCATATCACCCCGTGTGGTCAGGCAAAGAAACTTCAGCAGTAAAAACAAAATAAAGTTCAGAAATCTTTTGTTGAATGTAAATTGGGAACCCTTGCTCTGGCTTGATGATTTTGATGACCAATTTAATCTTTTTTATGATACTTTTTTAAAGTGCTTTGAAGCGGCCTTTCCTTATAAGCAATTCTTTCCCCAAAATACAAGTTACCCGTGGATAAGCCCACAAATTCGAGCCTTGGGAAATATGGTTACCGAAATGGCATCGCTAAATAACAGCAGTAACAATGCTTTTATCCATGATAGATTTAATATCTTAAAGATGTTTTATAGAACAAAGCTATCAACTGCAAAACAGAGCTACAATAATAATAGAATTATAAATGCACCAAACAGGAACAAAGAATGTTGGAAAATTATAAATGAAAGTAGGGGCAACAACAGACAAAAAATTTCAGAACTCTCTGAGGAAAACAATATAACCAACAATCTTTCTGAAATTTGTAATATTTTTAGTGAGTTCTTCGATCATTCAACTCCAAATAGAACAAACGTTAATATGTATAGTTCTCAGGTGCCAACATATAATAATCCTCATAGCTTCGTACTGCATTATTTCTGTAGTACTGAAATTGAATCAATAATTCATAACACTTGTAGCAAACCAAGTTCAGGACATGACGAAGTACCGGGAAAAATTGTAAAAGAAGTGGCCGACATTGTAGCAGGACCTCCCTGTTACCTGATTAACAGGTCATTTGATGTGAGAAAATTTCCCAATTGTCTCAAACTTTCCAAGATTGTCCCTGTCTTTAAGGGTAAGGGATCAGTTTTGAGTAAGGAGTCTTATCGTCCGATCTCTCTTCAAAGTCAATTTTCAAAAATACTGGAGTACTGCTTTAATCTGAGACTTTACAACTTCTTTGAAAGGTTTAAAATCTTAAGTAAAAGCCAGCACGCTTTTCAAAAGAAAAAATCTACTCTTACAGCAATAGACAAGATTATAAGATTTATACACGAATCACTGGAAAAAAAGAGCTTCACTCTGGGGCTCTTCTTTGACCTCAGCAAGGCCTTTGATCTAGTTGATCACAGGATCTTGCTCGGGAAACTGGAGAGCTACGGAGTCAGAGCTCAATCATACTCATGGGTGGAGTCCTATTTGGAATCTAGGGCCCAGCAAGTGGTCATTGAGGGGGTTCGATCGGACGTAAGGGGCTGCCAGAGGGGTGTACCGCAGGGGTCAACCCTGGGGCCCCTTCTGTTTTTGGTCTATATAAATGACCTAGAAGCTTTTTGCCAGTCAGCTGTGGGCTCAGTGATATATGCCGATGATACCACCCTACTAGTCAGTGCCTTGACTAGAAACAGACAACTAGAACTAAGTCGAGCAGCAATAAACGAAATAAATCTTTGGTGTGATGAAAATGGCCTACAGCTCAATGGGCAAAAGACAAATTTTGTAGATTTCTGTACAAAGAATACCATAGTTGATCAAAGCTGGCTTTTAAAACTTAACCAGGCCTCTATTGCTCAGGTCAACTGTACAAAGGTTCTGGGACTGTACATTGACAGTAAACTTACTTGGCAAGTACACCTAGGCCATCTAAGAAGTAAATTAAGCTCGTATTGCTTTTTAATTAGACAATTAAAGTATACTGTCACAATAGATGTTCTTAAACTGGCATACTATGGTCTCGTACAAGCTAGCTTGTCGTATGGCCTCGTCTTCTGGGGCTCAGCAAGTGGTTTTGACGACGTGTTTATAATTCAAAAAAAGATAGTTCGGATTATGGCGGGTCTCCTCTTCAGAGACCACTGTAGACCGGCTTTTCGTGCACTAAGACTTTTAACACTACCCAGTCTATATATTTACCACCTTGCTCTATATACCAGGGAAAATCTCTCTAATTTAAAAAATAATTCAGACTTTCACAACTATGAAACGCGAAATATGTATGTTTTAACAGTCCCTTATAACCGTCTCAAGCTGTCACAGGACGGACCCAGGGCAATGGGTATCAAGATTTATAACAAACTTAGTCCTGAGATAAAGGCTAGTCAGTCAATAAATATATTTAAGAATAAGCTAAAAAACCTCCTTATAAATGCAGCATACTACTCCACGACAGAGTTCTTGAGTGAGTAGACCCGGTCAACTGTTTTTCTGTTTGTCTAAATTCAGTATGTTCTTTACAGTTTACTTTTAAAAAAATTTTTTTTACATGTATATGTTTGACGAGCTGATAAATGTAATGTACGATACATATTATTAGTAATATATTCATATTTGATTTGATTTGATTTGATAACGATTTTGTCTTCTTAGCTTCACGTGTATCGGGACTTTTGTATTTTTGAGCCACCCTGTATGTACAAGATTCAATTTGTGAATATCAGTGCTATTTTCTCACGATGCAGACTTTTTATAAAGAGACACTTTTTCGTAAAATCAATAATACAATTTTTTCCATTTCGAAGACATGCTGTATATTTTTTTAATGAAAAAAAAACACATTATTGAGTTGTACATTTGTAGTGGCAGTTTTCCTTTAAATAACGATTTTGTCTTTTTAGCTTCACGTGGATTATGACTATTTCCTTTTCGAGCCACCCTGTACGTACTAGACCAAATTTTTGAATGACAATGCTGTTTTTTACGATGCAGAACTTTTTATAATTTGACACTTTTTTCGTAAAATCAATAATCAAATTTTTTCCATTTCGATAACATACTGTATACTTTTTTAATGAAAAAAACATATTATTGAATTGTACATTTGCAGTGGCAGTGTACCTTTAAATAACGATTTTGTCTTTTTAGCTTCACGTGGATTGTGACTTTTTCATTTTTGAGCCACCCTGTACGTACTAGATCAAATGTTTCAATGGCAGTGCTATTTTTTACGATGCAGAACATTTTACAAAGAGACACTTTTTTTCGTAAAATCAATAATAAAAAATTTTTCATTTCAAAGACATGCTGTATATTTTGTTTTTAATGAGCAAAAACATGTTATTGTATTGTTATCGAAATTGCGTAAGTTTGCAAAGTTTCAAATCGGTACGACAATTATTAGAAGTAGGTGAAAAGTGAGTTGTGAGATTCCATTACAATGTTACAACAAAACCACCGGACGTAAACACAACGGAGAAAAAAATATTGAAATCGGTGCCCCCATTCCGAACTATACACACAAAGTTTGTCGATCTTCTCGAGTTTTTTTTATTTACCATAATTTTTTTAGGTTTCCTCTAACTTCAGCAAAAAAAAACTTAAAACGGGACCATTCGGAAAAACCCATCGGCAAACCAAAAAAAAAGTCCGTTGACGAATTATGCGTGAACATATAAAAAAATCTCACATGCGGGCCGAATAATTGATAACCTCCTCTTGAGAAGACGGTTAAAAAGCACACCACTTAGCGAAAATGCTGTTCACTGCGTCACGCACACTTCATAATTATGGAACTAATATTTAAATACAATTTTACCATACTTTAGCGTTGCCAAGTTTCTGGTAGCAAAATCCACCGACCAGTAAAACTTTTAATATACGCATGTATAATTTTGCGCCTCTATCGGAAATTTTTATAACTAAAATTTATACCTCTTCATTTATTTCTCGATCATTTTTACTTCCATTTCGTCCCGCTATTATTCCCCGCCAATAGTTTATGCTTTAAACTATCAAAGAACTATTTCTTTACGTAAAGTATGGTGCTGTGGACTAGCCATTGCGACAATGTGGGACTTAAAATTTATAGCCATGTTCTAAAAAAACGCCTAAGTTAATCTTGTGTCCGATATACGGCAGCAAGTTTGCAGCGGTAGCAGAAATGATAGGGATTAGACCCCTTTCGGAAGCAAAAATGATAGGGTGATATATATATATATATATATATATATATAATGATAATGATAATATATTCATGCTAAATATTACAATGCAGTAATTTACACACGTCAGATAATGATTTCAAAAGTCTAAAATATAATACATTAAAACCAGTAAGATATAAATTATAAGTTAAAAAGAGGACCCTTTTCACTATTAAAACAGACATATACACCAATATTACACATTAAAATCAAAGTTTAAAAATTCAGTAAAGCTATAAAAAGCATTCTCAGCAAGGATACCATGAACCTCCCTCCTAAAATTGTAAAGGGGGAGAGCCCTCACCCCCTCTGGCAACTTATTAAAGAACTTCACTGTCCAGTACCCCGGTCCACTCTGACATCTCCTCAAACGCCAAAGGTCTGGCACAATATGATCTCTATTTCGTGTTCTATAATGATGAACATCCCCATGAGTTCTGTAAAGATGTTGGTTGGACTTTAGGTATAACAGATTTCTCATAATGAAGATGGAAGGAAGAGTAAGTATACCCAGACCTGCAAAGGCATGCCTACAGTCCTCTCTGAACCCTAAATCTGCCAAGATTCGGATAGCCTTCCTCTGTAGACCAAAGAGACGGGCAGCATCGGAAGAATGGCCCCAGACAATTATGGCATATGAAATGAGAATGGAACATGCCGAAATACGCTGTTTTCAGCACCTGTAGGGAAACATTGTCAGCCAGCCCACGTAAAAGATATAAGCTACGTGCAAGTTTCAGTCCAACCGAGTGGATATGGCTATCCCATAGCAATCGCTGGTCCACATGTACCCCCAGGAATTTAGTGCTGTGGACATCAGAGTCCACCCCACCCAGGCCCCTCATAGAGAGCACCATTATAATAGTTTTTTCCCTATTTAACAATAGCTCATTATTACAGAACCATTTTAAGACCAATTCTTGCGCAATCATAGATCTCTCTAGTGATTCTTCTAGGGTATCCGCACTGACACACACTGTTGTGTCATCGGCAAAAATTGTATAGTTGGACACTGGATCAGATACTGGGAGATCATTTATATATTAGAAATAATATCGGGCCCTGGATTGAACCTTGCGGCACCCCAATAGTAATCTCACCCTTTGCCGATGTCACCCTAGAGCAATGAACAGACTGATATCTACCCTTCAGGTAAGAATTCATGAGCTGAAGGCTTTTTGGAGTAAATTTATATGCTTGTAATTTTTTTAAAAGAATCCCATGATTGACGCAGTCGATGGCCTTGCTCAAATCACAAAACAACACTGTACTATATTGGAACTTATTAAATGCCTCTAAGATATCTGTAATTAAGTTCAGAACACCCTGGACTGCATTTCTACCCTTTCTGAACCCGAACTGACAGTTACTAAATAAATTATTTTCAAAAAAAATTTGGATTTGTTTTGCCATGCATTTTTCTACTATTTTTGATATTGGTAACAGGGATATTGGGCGGTAATTCTCAAACCCCCCTGGATCGCCTTTCTTAAATATAGGAATAACAAGTGCCTGCTTCAATATAGATGGGAAGGCACCTTCCTGAAAGCATAAGTTTATGAGCTTAGTCAAAGGTATCAAAATTAAATTTTTCACACTCTTTACAATTTTAACATTAAATCCCAGAAAATCTCGGCTATTTTTGTTTTTTAGGTTATTAATACATTCCCTAACCTCATTAAAGGTAACTTCCGAAAACGAAAAGTTGTTAGAAGTTGTTGATGTTTTTAAGGTACCTAAAGGGTCTTCACCTGTCTTAGACTGAGCAAACCTGTCCGAGAACGTATTTCACAACTCCATGGCCACAAGAAGAAATTATATTATTTCTAACAATAGCTTTAATGCCAAAATTTCACAAAAACGAATTAAAACACCAAAAAAATAATAAATGTGGCAACACTGTGTTCCCATAATCCAAAACGTCATCCAAAATTGATATTTACCTTCGCAAATATGTTGCAAAACCATAAAATGGTTCTTAAAATCATGTTTTTTTTACTAGTAAAGTAATTTCTGAGTTAAAATATTGTGTTTTCCACATTAAAGGTAAGTAATATCAATATCAATAAAAAAAATGTGTTAAAATTCCAAAATTAAAGGTGTCCGGATAGGGCTATGAAACCTTCTTTGTTTTCAAATTACAACGTTTTGAAAAAACACCTTACATAATTTTTTTTAATTAAAATTTGTTCAATAAAAAATGTCTAAAGACCCCCTTTCCAAATACAACGGCATGATTATCATCTATACACCGACAAAAAAAAAACAAAAAATTAAAATAAAGCATCGTTATCATATTATTTTAAAACTTTGTAATTGGAAAAAAATCTGATTAAAACTTTTGCGTTCAGATTCACTAAGAAAGTTTAAGATTTAGTACTGGTTTAAATTAAGATCTTATAGTTGACCAGTTATGTTTTGACAGGTTTTTGTCGTGTCATTGTTAATAAGTCGCCATTAACAACTTATGAAGTATTCTAATATTTCAGCCATTTGCTGGGTTTCCACGTGATTTTCATCTTGGAACGAGTTGCTTTAATCAAATTAGTTTTATTATTGTCGAAAGTACGTACTAAAATTGCCCTTTTCTTTATAAATTTGCGAAAAAGCTCAGAAATAAATTCATAGTATCAAACTTAAATGTCTTATTCTTACACTTGTCAGTTTAAAACTTTTGGTTGTCAAATTAGACCGGACTAGCGTTGGAGAATCTGGCTGTTGAGTTTTTTCGACTTGTATTTGCGTGTAGAGTACACTCCTAGAATTTGGAGCGTTCCTCCCAACTCACCCTGTATAATATAAATAATAAAATAATTTAATCTGTACTTGATATATCTTGTGTGCAGGAACGCGCTTTCGGCGAAAATATCGGAATTAACAGCTGAACGGCGCCGGCGTGACAGAGAAATACGTATCCATAATCGTAAATCGTACCTATTACTTCGTATCAAATATCAAAATACTCCAAACACCGCGGCAGATATCGGGACCGGCGCCGGCGGCGCCAAAGCGTATTTTACGTAAATAATACTTAACACTTAATACTGGTAGGTGGTAGACACTTAATACTGGTAGGTGGTAGAGGATCTTTTCCTCGACCGAGGAGGTACCACCCCGCGCAGCCACTTAAAGAGCTGGTGAAATCTTAGCGGATGTTTCCAGCCCTGGGTGCGTGAGTCGGTTTTTTCTTTTCCTTTCCTCTTCAGACTGTCATTCTTTCTCTTCTCTTTTGTGTTCCTTCTCTCTTCTAAATATCCACCTCTTCAAAAAAAAAAACAAAACCCCTCCATTCGGATCTCCGGGCGAGGGGTGCTCATGGGGGCCCACCATCGAAGAATTCCAAGAGCATAATAACCTTTGCCAACATCTGCGGGCTTAATTCCAATTTGGACTCTGTCCACCACTATCTCCAATCATGCAAACCCCACATTCTTTTTCTGACCGAAACCCAAATCAGCTCCAAATCCTCAACCAATCATCTCCTGTTTCCAGGCTATGAACTTCTGTCATATTTTCGTCTTCATGGTGGGGTATGTGCCTACGTTCGCAGCAGTCTTTCTTGCACCAGACTCCCGAACCTGGAATCAGGCCAGCCCGATATTCTGTGACTAAAACTCACCCTTAAATCCTCTACTAAATTTATCTGTTGCATCTATCGCTCCCCATCAGACAAATCCTACAATGAGTTCTTTGACTATCTCTCGGCAAAAATCGACCAACTCATCTCCGAATTTCCCTCCGCTGAAGTTATCGTCCTAGGCGACTTCAACGTCCATAGCAAGGAATGGTTAGGATCCACAAAAACTGATCCACAAGGCAGAGCAGCAGAAAACTTCGCAATCAGCAACTCGCTCACCAATTTGATCAGAGAACCAACATACCTTCCCCGCGTTTCTACCCATAATGCAAATCCACTAGATCTTTTTCTCACCACCCATCCTGAGCCTTACTTAACATCTGTATGCGCTCCCCTTGGTCGTTCAGATCATGGCCTCATTACCGTCTCTTGTCCCATACATCCCGAGTTCGCTGAAATCATGCCAGAACGCACGATCTGGCGCTACAATTCTGCCGACTGGGATGGTCTTCGAAACTTCTTCTCTGCTTTCCCTTGGAACCCTGTCTGTTTTTCCACTCCCGATCCCTCCGAAATTTGCTCTCATATCACAGACATTATTCAAGCAGGTATTGAAGGTTTCATTCCACATACTCGCAAGAAACCGAAACTCCACCATCAAAAGCCATGGTTCTCCAAGGCCTGTGACAAAGCCAGGTTCAAAAAAAGCCCAGGCTCGCAAAAGGTATCTTCAAAATCCTACACCCGAAAATCGACAAACTTTCACCGAGGCCAGAAATCAATACAACCAAACTATCTTAGAGTCCAAAAATGCTTTTAACAACCGCATAAAAGATAAAGTGCTTTCCTGTCTCAACGGCGGCAAATCTTTCCGGTCACTTGCCAAAAACATAAGCCAGAACTTCTGTAGAAGCACTTTTCCTCCCGTGACCTCTGACAACGAAGTTATCTCGACCTCTAAAGGGAAAGCAGAACTATTCGCCAAACAATTCGCTGCCAATTCCACCCTGATCCCTCCCCCCAATCTCGCTCTTCCAACCGCTAAGTCTGTACCCCACAGAATGCCCGATATAATACTTAAGGTCAAACAAGGTCAAAAAATTCTTCTATCTCTTGACACCAAAAAATCCTCTGGTCTGGATGGCATACCAGCAGTTGTTCTAAAAAAATGCGCTCCAGAACTTGCACCCATCTTAACTCGTCTTTTCCAGATATCTTATGACAAGGGTATCTTCCCAGATAGCTGGAAGACTGCTCGTGTGCAGCCTGTCCCGAAGAAAGATTCAAAGTCCCTTCCATCCAATTATAAACCTATCTCCCTTCTCTCCGTTGTCAGCAAAGTTATGGAAAAAGTAATCAACTTGCAAATTCTAAAATATCTAGAAAAACACAAAATTATCCATGACAGACAGTACGGATTTCGTCACCAAAGATCCACAGCTGATCTTCTTAGCTTTGTCACACATAACTGGAACAAGTCTCTTGAATTTCATGGCGAATCTCAGATTGTTGCTCTCGATATTTCCAAGGCATTTGACCAATTTGCCGCACTCCTCAACAAACTACCTTATTACGGTCTTCCTACCAAACTATGTGCCTGGATCGGCAGCTTCCTCTCTAATCGGCGCATATCTGTTATGGTTGACGGTCACTCATCTAACTTCCATCTTCCTACCAAACTATGTGCCTGGATCGGCAGCTTCCTCTCTAATCGGCGCATATCTGTTATGGTTGCCGGTCACTCATCTAACTTCCATCCTATCAATGCAGGTGTCCCCCAAGGTTCAGTCCTGGCACCAACCCTATTTCTCCTTCACATTAATGACCTACAGTAGGTATCCCCTTACTTGAGACCAAGAAGAAGAATGTGTACATAACCTCACTTCCACTGTCAAATGTCACACTCTTGGGCGATAGCTATTTTGGTCTTAGCTACTTGGGCATTAACTACCTGGACATTAGCTACAGTAGCAATATCGCCCCCTCGCGACCTTACCCTCGGAGCCCTACGCACCAGGGACGAGCCGCCGTTTCGGGAATCTTCGTATGAGATCATTGAACTTCGCTTACAGGGAGATAGATGACGCACGGTTGTAGTCATTCGATTTAACCTTTTATTGAATAATTGAAAAAAAGTTTTTGGACCGAATGCGCCTTGAACCGCCAACCTTCCGATTACAACTCCAAAGCCGTACCCATTGAGCCACAGAAATATACTAACAATTTAACCTTTCAAGTCCAAGTCATTCGTTATGCTGACGTAACAAACTTATTAGATAATCATACGGTATATGAGAAGATATAAAAATTTAAATATACTAGGGTATTAGATTATTAAAAGAGCTATATATTTTTTCAGAACGGATTAATATTAAGGGTGGTTCACTACAGGGGTTTTCGAAATGTTTCATAATAGTTTTCATTAGTTGTTTTCAGAAAGGAGCAGTGTTAACGGTTGAGTGGTTGAGTGGTTGAGCGGTTGAGCGGTTGAGCGGTTGAGTGGTTGAGCGGTTGAGCGGATGAGCGGTTGAGCGGTTAAGTGGTTGAGCGGTTGAGCGGTTGAGCGGTTAAGTGGTTGAGCGGTTGAGTGGTTGAGCGGTTGAGTGGTCGAGCGGTTGAACGGTTGAGGGTTCATCTGTTGAGCGGTTGGGCGGTTAAGTGGTTGAGCGGTTAAGTGGTTGAGCGGTTGAGCGGTTGAGTGGTCGAGCGGTTGAACGGTTGAGCGGTTGACAGGGACAGGGTGTTTACATAAACAAATTAACTCTATATTTCAAGTTTCTTTATTAATTACATTTACTTTACAATTTTATATATTGGTTATATCCTAGTTTATTACTTAATTACAGTCTGTTCTTTGCTTCCTATATCCATAGGGCTCAGAGTTACCATCAGGAAGAAACTTTCTCTTTACTGAATTCGGTCTATACAGCTTGGTTTCAGTATTTGTTGTTACAGTATGGTCTTTCGTTCGTCGAATGTTCTTTGATATAATAGGTACAGGGTCTGTCTTGTGGAGAACCATATTTTTTATTGTTTCAAAATTTATTAATTTTGATGCAGCATAATTTAAAGAGATACCTTTTACTTTGCACACTACTTCTTCTGTGTTGCATTTTGTTGAGTGAACTTTAAATGCGCAATTCTTAGGACCTCCAGAAACGAACTTGGTGATATAACTACCGGAACCATTGCACTCTAATTCATTAGTCAGATCTCCGATAAATTCACCTGTTGGTAAATCAATTTGACCCGGTCTGGACACATAAATTACAGAGTCCGTGTCGTAATAAAGGACCCTGTCTTCGAGTTGTTCAAGATAGCTGTATAACTTCAATCTAGCCTGTGCCGTTACGAAAGCAGCAATAGACACATTAACAGTAGATAGTGGATCAGATGATTCTTCTGTGTGCTCATAACTAACAATCAATATTTTTTCATTAACGGGGAAAACGCCATTAACATAAATTCCGGAATTAGTAAACAAGGTGAAAAAATCTGATGGTGTGCTTATAATTTTTGTTTTAGGTAGATTTTCCCTCTGACCAAATTTTCCCCAAAAGGAGTTAAGTATTAACTTGGCCAAAGACCTAAGACCAGGATTCTCGAATATTTTGGAATACTCAAGTTTAACATCTTCTCTTTCGAAAAATTCTTCAATATATTGGTTTTTTTTCCGTAGTACAAACATCAGGCCACCCTGATGCTTCCTATTTTATCTTTATAAATTTGTTCATCATCGCTGTAAATAAGCCTTCCTCTCCTGCGTCTTTACTGAACCTTTGAATCTTATATCTTCAAATTTCAAAAATTTCTAATATCTGATATCCCTTCTCAACTGCTTTTATGACTTCGTCTATTACCCAAGTACCTTCAAAGGACCTTTCTTCATCGGTATGGGTACAAGAAGTATTTTGGTTCATTTCTTGTCCACATGTTTGACACAATACAAACAAAAGTTTATTGTTCATTTTTAGAGGCAATACGGGATGGTAAAGGTCCTTAGGTGGAAGTATACAACATTTAATAAGTCCATCAGTAGAATTCAAATCCAAACGATTACAATCTGCACCCACAAAAACTTCAGGGTGACCAATGGGGAATTTACCGTATTTACAGACGTAAGGATACAAGCTGCAAACATCAGCGTATTTTATCTGTTCTCCTTCTGTTATTTCATAATACTCCCTAACATTGCCAGTTCGCCCTCCAAAAAAGGCGTCTCTAGGGTTTAAAGGGATCGTAAGTAAGTTGTCTGATCTCTGACTTTGCTTCCAACTGCTGTCGAAATTTGCACTCCCACATTTCAGTTACTAAATAGCCAAATTCCTTTAATCTTTTAATTTTTACCTGTGTTGTATAGCGCATAGCGCAAACTTAAAGTTGTTGTTGGGACGTCGTAAAGGGGTTCATCTCTGCCAAATTTGTAACACCTAGGACAGCCATGATAATATCATCCTTGAAACTCAAATATTTCATTAAGGTCGGAACAATATCCGTTAACCTTTATACCTCGTAGAACGGCTTCTTGACCTTTGGCTGCATGCATATTTATTTTTATTTGGTTGTCCAACCACAATAACCACTCAATTGCAATACGACTCTGATTATCTTTCCAGCGATAGCCGTTTTTAGGAATAATTCCAATGGTGTTGGGCTTAAGAAAATTCCTTCTAAATGCCTTATTACAGCAAGAAGCAATTGTAGTAGCCTCTGTAAAGGGGCATACGCTGGTGGTGTTAAGCATTTGATCTCTAAATTTCAGACATGCCTCAGTTAAAATTTTTACATCGGAAACACAGTAGTCAACAATATCTTTTTGCATCTCAAATACAGTATCTTCGTGCTCTTTATACCATTTTAGAAATTTAGCTCGTTCGTCCTCTTTCATTGTATCTGGAGAATAATATTCGATTGGGGGAAGAGTTCCAACATAGTTTTCGTTAGCCTTGGTATTAAACAGGTGAGGAAAATATCCTTTTTTAAAGGTGTCTGGAAGACCGAAAGCTTTGGGCAGCTAAAGCCATGGGAAAATAATTTAGCGAGTCTATAAATTTGACATTCCCCACCAACATCATAATGATTTTGGTTCCTCTCATAATGAGTTCAGGTGTTAGATCGGTTTCAGTCAGGATGTAATTTAATATGAATTGATGATCAAATGCTTGACCATTGTGCGCAATAACAATTACTTCTTTAAAGTTCTTCCTGATCTGTAGCACGTGTTGCGTAAAGGCTTCTACCGTGTGTAAACCTTTAAGCTTTTGCAATCTGATACCGCACCTCGTACAAATATCAATCGTCCGTGATTTTATGCACACGTCGCAACACTGTTGAAATACACAAAGATTGACGCTATGACGGATCACACCGGGTTCCATCTCCTCTTCTTGCTGCGTCTCCAAATCATAAAACACAAAAAAGGTATCTTTAGTTTTGGGTTTTCCCGTATCAGGTTGAATGTGACAGAGATGATTGACGGTAACATGAGTACGACAGATCTTGCAAAATATCTCCCCACATATATGGTTTCTGATACGTCGAATTATTTTAAAACATTGATTACAACTTCGAAGTTCCGCACAGACAGTAGTTTTTTCCCATGAGCCAACTTTTAGATGATTTTCATAACAGTCCTTTCCTTTAAAATACCGATGACAAGAATAACATTTAACTTTAATTTGATCATCAGGACAGAGGCGAGCTTGGAGACAAGATCGGCATGTTTTACTACATCTATGTTCATGTTTATGATCATAAGGACTGAAACATTGCTCGCAATAAGGCCGGTCGTACACCAAGGATGCATAAGACATGAAACATGCAGTACGCGGTAAATACTGCAAGTAGACATGCGCCGCTCAAATGAATGTAAATCACCAAACAATCGTACACCAATGCGGCAGCGGTCTTATGATACCGCTGCCGCCTTGGTATACGAGTGTTGGGTGATTTACATTCATTTGAGCGGCGCATGTCTACTTGCAGTATTTACCGCGTACTGCATGTTTCATGTCTTATGCATCCTTGGTGTGCGACCGGGCTAATAGTTACACACAAAGGTAGCTGTCAGGGATGTTATTACGTTGTAATGATTATTATGGTGCAATAGATTAAGTCTCTTGTTACTTTCTGGTGTTCCCTCAAAGATAACATCTCTACCTTTTGATCCATAACTGTAAACAACGATTTTATAGTCCGTGAGATATTGTTGAAATTTTTCCAGCTCTATCATTCCAGCACCCCCTTCAGGAATGGTAAGTTCAGCTTCCTCCATCAAAGTTTTAGTTCTCTCTGTCTGAATTTTTTCCACATCTCTCCTAATCTTGTTTAACGCGGGGTCTTTATTAGCACTAGCAATGGCCACTACGAGAGCACGTGGTAGGCATAAATTGTCCTTGTTTGAAATGGTTATAATTCCTCTTCTCATGCCACACTCCTCTTCAAAACTGTTGTATTTTTTGCCTCTCCCTCTACCTGATGGCAGACGTACGCTTGTTACCTTTAGGCAAAATGATTCCGTATTCAATCCGGAGGAATTAGATTGATAAACGATACTTATAACATTCCAAACGTCTTCGTAATTGATTTCTTCTGCAGGCCTAAATCGAATCCACCCTTCACCACGACTAAAGTCTTTTGAACAAAAACTAAAACCAACGTAATCCGACGATTGAAGTCCTTCTGTAGCCTTCTGAATAACCTGATTAATAGCGTCTCTCATCCAGCCAACCGGTTCAACTCCTTCAGGCACAGGTTTCAGCCTAAACTCCAATGCACGACCAACTACATTATATCTTCCAACTTTCTGAACGGTATCCTTAATAATAAGAAACTTTTCCATTTTAACTAGACACGTCCGTACACTTCAAGAGACTGATGCGAAATGACTAAACTGCTGTCTGCCACCTCTATTTATAACCTAGGTTTGGTAGAAAGAAGTGCGTTCGGAAAACAGGGGTGCGTTCCGAATACCAACTGAAGTTCTGCAAAAGAGTTTAAGGTTTAGTATGCAGTAAAATTAAATTATCGAGTACTTACTAGCAATTTTCATAAATACGAAAACAAGACCCAGCGTTCGAGAAGAATGTTCTCTGTAATAAATATTTACGCTTTTACTATGCAGCAGAATAATATTGAAATGTGATGATGTCGGTTCTCACATCTTCAAATATTTTAGTTACCAAGAAAAGACTTAATCACGGCAATGCATGTCTGTAACAATTAAACAATTTACCCACCCTTTGAAGAAAAAGGAAGAGAATATTATCCCCACCACTTATTTTGAGCATTAATCTATCTTTATTACGTTGAAACGTTCAGTCTTAGTTGATCAGCTGAAGCGAGCACAATGCCTAAAGAGTGCTTTTGGGGAAGGCCTTGCGATTGTAGCGAGTGCCGACCAGAGCTAAAGGAAAAATGTGAAATATGTTTAGACAAGGATGGATATAAGGTTGGTGGTATACGAAGAAAAGATCGCAAGAGAATCGCATACTACGACTTTAAAACTTATTGTTTTGAATGTTATCAGGAAGATATCGGACAATATGAACACCCGGTACCGGACGGTTGGGTTTGATGGATTTGAGCACACTTTGCTTGGATTTGCTCTCGTTTACTCGGTATTGGCGCTTGGGTTTGCACACTTTGCTTGGGTGCACTTGATGCAGAGACCCTCTACTATCACTACTGCTGTATCGAAGTGTTCCAGAAGTTTTAAATGGCTCAAAATTTTTTCTCCTGTGTCTTTTAGGATTACCTTTGATTTTCAAAACAATTTCATCAATGGTTCGCTAACCAGCTTACCGTAGATAATGCTGGTGATCGGGTGATGTCAAATGAAAGAGGAGCATTAGTAGACGCTGAATCTGAAGTTGGTTCATCAGTTTCATGAATGGTTCGCTAACTAGCTTACCGTAGATAACGGTGGTGATCGGGTGGTGGCAAATGGAAGAGGGGCATTTGTAGACGTCGAATCTGAAGTTGGTTCATCAGTTTCATCAATGGCTCGCTAACTAGCTTACCGTAGATAACGGTGGTGATCGGGTGGTGCCAAATGGAAGAGGAGCATTTGTAGACATCGAATCTGAAGTTGGTTCATCAGTTTCATCAATGGTTCGCTAACTAGCTTACCGTAGATAACGGTGGTGATCGGGTGGTGGCAAATGGAAGAGGGGCATTTGTAGACGTCGAATCTGAAGTTGGTTCATCAGTTTCATCAATGGTTCGCTAACTAGCTTACCGTAGATAACGGTGGTGATCGGGTGGTGCCAAATGGAAGAGGAGCATTTGTAGTGTGTGTTCCTCAGTTTCATCAAGGGTTCGCTAACTAGCTTACCGTAGATAATGGTGGTGATCGGGTGGTGTCAAATGGAAGAGGAGCATTAGTATACGCTGACTATGAAGTTGGTTCTTCGGTTCCATCAATGGTTAGCTAATTAGCTTACCGTAGATAATGGTGGCACGCGGATGGTGTCAAATGAAATAGGAGCATTAGTAGACGCTGAATCTGAAGTTGGTTCTTCAGTTTCATCAATGGATCTCTAACTAGCTTACCGTAGATAATGGGGGCACGCGGGTGGTGTCAAATGAAAGAGGAGCATTAGTAGATGCTGACTATGAAGTTGGTTCTTCAGTTTCATCAATGGCTCGCTAACTAGCTTACCGTAGATAATGGTGGTACGCGGGTGGTGTCAAATGAAAGAGGAGCATTAGTAGACGCTGACCATGAAGTTGGTTCTTCAGTTTCATCAAGGGTTCGCTAACTAGCTCACCGTAGATAATGGTGGCACGCGGGTGGTGTCAAATGAAAGAGGAGCATTAGTAGATGCTGACTATGAAGTTGGTTCTTCAGTTCCATCAATGATTCACTATTTTCGAGAAAGCGGCAAAATATGATCTGTTACGTGTTTTCTGTAATATCATTCGCGCCTTTCCCGTCGGCTAAAAATAGCTAATAAACAGCTAAAATCAGACCCTGTTCTGGAAAACAGCTAATAAACAGCTAAAAACAGACCCCGTTCTGGAAAAACAGCCAAAAAAACAGCTAAAAAACAGCTAAAAACAGCTAATAAACAGACCCTGTTTCTGGAAAACAGCTAATAAACAGCTAATAAACATACCGTTTCTGGAAAACAGCTAATATACAGCTAATAAACAGACCCTGTTCTGGAAAAACAGCTAATAAACAGACCCTGTTCTGGAAAACAGCTAAAAACAGACCCTGTTCTGGAAAAACAGCTAATAAACAGACCGTGTTCTGGAAAACAGCTAAAACAGACACCCTGTTTCTGAAAACAACTAATAAACAGCCTCCTGGTTCTGGAAACAACGTCTACACAACATCTACACAACGACTACACAACGTCTACACAACGCGAACACCTACACAACAATAAAACAAACGTTACACTTACGAATAAAAACATCACACCGACGACAGACAACACAAAGGCAAACGCCTTTCTTTTTAAACACCTTCTGACAACGCCCCGAACACGTGACGTATTTTTCATTTTTTTCTGACGTTTGATGAGTGACAGGTGACAGTTGACAGATCGAAGATGACAGGTGACAGCTGGTAAATTTTTTTCTCATGTCTTATGACGTCATACTCAATACGTGCCCTTTGTCAGTTTTTTATCATTTTTAATGTTTATGTATTTTACCTCGTGCTATTTCTATCGACCGACAGAAATAGCACGATGAACATTGCAAGAGGTTTTTCGTTTTTTCTTTTCCAAACGACTTATTATGCTGTCGCCGGCTGCGGATTGTTTAAGTTTCGAATAATTTTGTACCACCGGCAATAGAACATTTGTTGAGGTTAGGTTTGACTGCTTAAGGTAATAAAACATATAAAGGACTTAGTTTAATTCTTTATTTAAAACATTTAGATACATTTCTATAGACAATTTTTCTAATAGTTTTAAGTTTATCGGGAGCGTTGGAAAAGTATTGGTTTGTTGTGTTTGTTCTCTGGAACTGATTAAAAATATCTAACATTACTGCTGCCTCCATATCTGTATCCATAATAGCATCTTCCTTATACACAAACTTCGTAAGATCCACAGATGGCATCATATGTTTCAGCACTTTAACGGTGGGGTCGTAAATTTTTCCTTCAAACACGTTCCAAAAATGAATGTTACCTCCTATTTCATCGTAGAAAATCTTTCCGCATTTTGGTTCTATATTTACATTATATTTTTTAGCAAGTTCCCAAACCATTAGAGTTGCAGGTAAACAGCCCCCATAATACTGGTTCCGACTAAATACTTCTTCAATGTTGTCAAGAATAATTTTTAATATTTCCGAGATGCTAATCGCTTGACGGTTGACGGTATACTAAACATTTCTTACCGAGTTATTCTATTTAGATTACAAATTTCGCCTGCACCACTCCCTTCTTCGTGCCTCAGCAGACGTTTTCCGTATAAAATCCTCGTAGATTAAAGTTTGCATGAAGATTTAGGAACCAAATAGGTGTTTGGAATGTTTGAATTTGCGTTATTAACGCGGCCATGGCAGTTTTGGCAAACCACTCCACTAAATCTCCTCGTTTAGGCAACACCATTGCCTGCGTGTTAAAGTTCTTTCGTTCTTTTCCGGAAGTAAAACCAACGGAAAACTATATCTTGATCACATCAGGCGTACCACTTATAGTAAATTTTGTTTTAATTAGGTTTGAAAACATCCCAAAAGTGCTACGCGAATGTCTTCCTCTGTCTGTGATTTAATATATTTTTGCTATGGCTGAACTGGATTCTCAACTATTGCCTTTAATAATTCATATCTTGCTTGTTCATATTGTCCGATATCTTCCTGATAACATTCAAAACAATAAGTTTTAAAGTCGTAGTATGCGATTCTCTTGCGATCTTTTCTTCGTATACCACCAACCTTATATCCATCCTTGTCTAAACATATTTCACATTTTTCCTTTAGCTCTGGTCGACACTCGCTACAATCGCAAGGCCTTCCCCAAAATCACTCTTTAGGCATTGTGCTCGCTTCAGCTGATCAACTAAGACTGAACGTTTAAACGTAATAAAGATAGATTAATGCTCAAAATAAGTGGTGGGGGTAATATTCTCTTCCTTTTTCTTAAAAGGGTGGGTAAATTGTTTAATTGTTACAGACATGCATTGCCGTAATTAAGTATTTTCTTGGTAACTAAACTATTTGAAGATGTGAGAACCGACATCATTACATTTCAATAGTATTCTGTTGCATTGTAAAAGCGTAAATATTTATTACAGAGAACATTCTTCTCGAACGCTGGGTCTTGTTTTCGTATTTATCAAAATTGCTAGTAAGTACTCGATAATTTAATTTTACTGCATACTAAACCTTAAACTCTTTTTGCAGAACTTCAGTTGGTATTCGAAACGCACCCCTGTTTTCCGAACGCACTTCTTTCTACCAAACCGAGGTCATAAATAGAGGTGGCAGACAGCAGTTTAGCCATTTCGCATCAGTCTCTTGAAGTGTACGGACGTGTCTAGTTGAAATGGAAAAGTTTCTTATTATTAAGGATACCGTTCAGAAAGTTGGAAGATACAATGTAGTTGGTCGTGCATTGGAGTTTAGGCTGAAACCTGTGCCTGGAGGAGTTGAACCGGTTGGCTGGGTGAGAGACGCTATTAATCAGGTTATTCAGAATGCTACAGAAGGACTTCAATCGTCAGATTACGTTGGTTTTAGTTTTTGTTCAAAAGACTTTAGTCGTGGTGAAGGGTGGATTCGATTTAGGCCTGCAGAAGAAATCAATTACGAAGACGTTTGGAATGTTATAAGTAACGTTTATCAATCTAATTCCTCCGGATTGAATACGGAATCATTTTGCCTGAAGGTAACAAGCGTACGTCTGCCATCAGGTAGAGGGAGAGGCAAAAAATACAACAGCTTTGAAGAGGAGTGTGGCATGAGAAGAGGAATTATAACCATTTCAAACAAGGACAATTTATGCCTACCACGTGCTCTCGTAGTGGCCATTGCTATTGCTAATAAAGCCCCGCATTAAACAAGATTAGGAGAGATGTGGAAAAAATTCAGACAGAGAGAACTAAAACTTTGATGGAGGAAGCTGAACTTACCATTCCTGAAGGGGTGCTGGAATGATAGAGCTGGAAAAATTTCAACAATATCTCACGGACTATAAAATCGTTGTTTACAGTTATGGATCAAAAGGTACAGATGATATCTTTGAGGGAACATCAGAAAGTAACAAGAGACTTAATCTATTGCACCATAATAATCATTACAACGTAATAACATCCCTGACACCTACCTTTGTGTGTAACTATTATTGCGAGCAATGTTTCAGTCCTTATGGTCATAAACATGAACATAAATGTAGTAAAACATGCCGATCTTGTCTCCAAGCTCCCCTCTGTCCTGATGATCAAATTAAAGTTAAATGTTATTCTTGTCATCGGTATTTTAAAGGAAAGGACTGTTATGAAAATCATCTAAAAGTTGGCTCATGGGAAAAAACTACTGTCTGTGCGGAACTTCGAAGTTTTAATCAATGTTTTAAAATAATTCGACGTACCAGAAACCATATATGTGGGGAGATATTTTGCAAGATCTGTCGTACTCATGTTACCGTCAATCATCTCTGTCACATTCAACCTGATACAGGAAAACCCAAAACTAAAGTTACCTTATTTGTGTTTTATGATTTGGAGACGCAGCAAGAAGAGGAGATGGAACCCGGTGTGATCCGTCATAGCGTCAATCTTTGTGTATTTCAACAGTGTTGCGACGTGTGCATAAAATCACGGACGATTGATATTTGTACGAGGTGCGGTATCAGATTGCAAAAGCTTAAAGGTTTACACGCGGTAGAAGCCTTTACGCAACACGTGCTACAGATCAGGAAGAACTTTAAAGAAGTAATTGTTATTGCGCACAATGGTCAAGCATTTGATCATCAATTCATATTAAATTACATCCTGACTGAAACCGATCTAACACCCGAACTCATTATGAGAGGAACCAAAATCATTATGATGTTGGTGGGGAATGTCAAATTTATAGACTCGCTAAATTATTTCCCATGGCTTTAGCAAAACTGCCCAAAGCTTTCGGTCTTCCAGACACCTTTAAAAAATGATATTTTCCTCACCTGTTTAATACCAAGGCTAACGAAAACTATGTTGGAACTCTTCCCCCAATCGAATATTATTCTCCAGATACAATGAAAGAGGACGAACGAGCTAAATTTCTAAAATGGTATAAAGAGCACGAAGATACTGTATTTGAGATGCAAAAATATATTGTTGACTACTGTGTTTCCGATGTAAAAATTTTAACTGAGGCATGTCTGAAATGCTTAACACCACCAGCGTATTCCCCTTTACAGAGGCTACTACAATTGCTTCTTGCTGTAATAAGGTATTTAGAAGGAATTTTCTTAAGCCCAACACCATTGGAAGTATTCCTAAAAACGGCTATCGCTGGAAAGATAATCAGAGTCGTATTGCAATTGAGTGGTTATTGTGGTTGGAGAACCAAAGAAAAATAAATATGCATGCAGCCAAAGGTCAAGAAGCCGTTCTACGAGGTATAAAGGTTAACGGATATTGTTCCGACCTTAATGAAATATTTGAGTTTCAAGGATGATATTATCATGGCTGTCCTAGGTGTTACAAATTTGGCAGAGATGAATCCCTTTACGACGACCCAACAACAACTTTAAGTTGACAACACAGATAAAAATTAAAAGATTAAAGGAATTTGGCTATTTAGTAACTGAAATGTGGGAGTGCAAATTTCGACAGCAGTTGGAATCAAAGCCAGAGATCAGACAACTTACTCAGACACATCCGCTTCTACTTACGATCCCTTTAAACCCTAGAGACGCCTTTTTTGGAGGGCGAACTGGTAATGTTAGGGAGTATTATGAAATAACAGAAGAACAGATAAAATACGCTGATGTTTGCAGCTTGTATCCTTACGTCTGTAAATACGGTAAATTCCCCATTGGTCACCCTGAAGTTTTTGTGGGTGCAGATTGTAATCGTTTGGATTTGAATTCTACTGATGGACTTATTAAATGTTGTATACTTCCACCTAAGGACCTTTACCACCCCGTATTGCCTCTAAAAATGAACAATAAACTTATGTTTGTATTGTGTCAAACATGTGGACAAGAAATGAACCAAAATACTTCTTGTACCCATACCGATGAAGAAAGGTCCTTTGAAGGTACTTGGGTAATAGACGAAGTCATAAAAGCAGTTGAGAAGGGATATCAGATATTAGAAATTTTTGAAATTTGGAGATATAAGCTTCAAAGGTTCGGTAAAGACGCAGGAGAGGAAGGCTTATTTACAGCGATGATGAACAAATTTATAAAGATAAAACAGGAAGCATCAGGGTGGCCTGATGTTTGTACTACGGAAAAAGAAAAAAACCGATATACTGAAGAATTTTTCGAAAGAGAAGATGTTAAACTTGAGTATTCCAAAATACTCGAGAATCCTGGTCTTAGGTCTTTGGCCAAGTTAATACTTAACTCCTTTTGGGGAAAATTTGGTCAGAGGGAAAATATACCTAAAACAAAAATTATAAGCACACCATCAGATTTTTTTACCTTGTTTACTAATTCCGGAATTTATGTTAATGGCGTTTTCCCCGTTAATGAAAAAATATTGATTGTTAGTTATGAGCACACAGAAGAATCATCTGATCCACTATCTACTGTTAATGTGTCTATTGCTGCTTTCGTAACGGCACAGGCTAGATTGAAGTTATACAGCTATCTTAAGCAACTCGAAGACAGGGTCCTTTATTACGACACGGACTCTGTAATTTGTGTCCAGACCGGGTCAAATTGATTTACCAACAGGTGAATTTATCGGAGATCTGACTAATGAATTAGAGTGCAATGGTTCCGGTAGTTATATCACCAAGTTCGTTTCTGGAGGTCCTAAGAATTACGCATTTAAAGTTCACTCAACAAAATGCAACACAGAAGAAGTAGTTTGCAAAGTAAAAGGTATCTCTTTAAATTATGCTGCATCAAAATTAATAAATTTTGAAACAATAAAAAATATGGTTCTCCACAAGACAGACCCTGTACCTATTATATCAAAGAACATTCGACGAACGAAAGACCATACTGTAACAACAAATACTGAAACCAAGCTGTATAGACCGAATTCAGTAAAGAGAAAGTTTCTTCCTGATGGTAACTCTAAGCCCTATGGATATAAGAAGCAAAGAACAGACTGTAATTAAATAAACTCGGATATAACAAATATATAAAATTGTAAAGTAAATGTAATTAATAAAGAAACTTGAAATATAGAGTTAATTTGTTTATGTAAACACCCTGTCCCTGTCAACCGCTTAACCGCTCAACCGTTCAACCGCTCGACCACTCAACCGCTCAACCACTCAACCGCTCAACCGCTCAAATGCTCAACCACTTAACCGCTCAACAGCTGAACCCTCAACCGCTTAACCGCTCAACAGCTGAACCCTCAACCGCTCAACCGCTTGACCAGTCAACCGCTCAACCACTCAACCACTTAACCGCTCAACCACTCAACCGTTAACACTGCTCCTGTTTCTGAAAACAACTAATGAAAACTATTATGAAACATTTCGAAAACCCCTGTAGTGAACCACCCTTAATATTAATCCGTTCTGAAAAAATATATAGCTCTTTTAATAATCTAATACCCTAGTATATTTAAATTTTTATATCTTCTCATATACCGTATGATTATCTAATAAGTTTGTTACGTCAGCATAACGAATGACTTGGACTTGAAAGGTTAAATTGTTAGTATATTTCTGTGGCTCAATGGGTACGGCTTTGGAGTTGTAATCGGAAGGTTGGCGGTTCAAGACGCATTCGGTCTAAAATTTTTTTTCAATTATTCAATAAAAGGTTAAATCGAATGACTACAACCGTGCGTCATCTATCTCCCTGTAAGCCAAGTTCAATGATCTCATACGAAGATTCCCGAAACGGCGGCTCGTCCCAAAGAGATGGCTCCATCGGGCCTAAAACCCATCGGGCCTAAAGTTCAACTGGCCTAAACCCGAGTGTATCCGGCGGGCGTTCGGTTAAGCTCGTATGACATAATCCGTTTTACACCCATTTGGCCTAAACTCCTGACGTGGAGCAAACTATTTAGCTATTTTGGTTAGAGCGGCTGAACAGCTGATCGTTGATCGTAGACGAAATTTCAAATTATCGTCTCTTAATGGTGAATAATATTAACTGTTTTATTGATTTTTGTGGGATAAAACTAAGAGGTCAGGTCTATTTATGGTGCGTTTTCACTCCATTTTCATCAGTTTCCGAGTACCTAATACTGTGTTACTTTAAAATTTATTTTAAGTACTTGATTATAAGTGTTTTTAGAGGTTAACTTATTAAATAGGTAATCAAAAACTAATCTTTAGCAGTTAATACTTATGTCATACAGCACATCTGTGGAAGAACTAAAAGAAACTGTTATTATTATTTATTTCCACGAGAAAATCACCGAACCATTCTAATATTTTCTAGCATATTATGCAACTGGATACTGGAAAATTGTTGCCTCAGTCCTCTCCGAAGAACTTTTACTGTCAGCGTACCTCATATCGTACGGTTTTATAATGTTCTTTGCTTTTTAAGTGTGAAATGATCTAGAAAACAATTTTTGGCAAAGCATTGTGTGAGTTTTGTTAACAGTGAATAAAATTGTTTTATTACTTTTATTACAGAGTAAAGTGATGGTTTGAGTATTATTTCTTGTACCTATAGTTTAAAATATATTTTATAGTATATTGACACTCTGTTCACTGTGTCCCAGTGCATAATTTCCATAACCCAATGATAATATTAATAATATTTGTAACAGAAACATCATTGTCAATGATGTTGCCGATCCGATTTTTGACATTACCAGCGGGAAATTTTGAAAAAAAAAGTTTTTACTCGTTATGGTTAAGCAAAACACCCAACATTTTACCCTCAACATGTTTGTAATTATAATTTGTGTGGGAGAATTTAAAAAATACAAGAACACTTCTTTTTGCTTTCCTGCTCTTTCATACATGTAAACACCACAAAACAAAAATCATGGTTGTCAAAAAATCCTAACCTAACAAAATTTAAAAATAGGCGGGAGATTTAAAATGCTTACATTACCATTTTTAAAAATGCTCCTAATTCTTAATAATACCCCAGAATACCTTAGCAGCTATTTTGCTGCTTTAGCGGTTGCTAGACATCCATTTTACCTTTGTATACCACATGTAACACCGGTTGCCTATGCGTAGTTCTAAAATAACACTAAACATTTTAAATAAAAAATTTCAAATAAAACAATGTGTATTATTTATTATTTGCATTTAGCACTGCTTTTCAGGCGCGACCTGTAAAACTTTAAAGTTGCATATCTCTGTTCTACTTATGGGACCTATGCCAAGGTCAGGTTTGTTAACAGTGAGCCTACTAGGAATATTTTGGTAAAGAATTTTTTTTTTAATTTACGATAAAAGTAGAATTTTTGAATTAACCCACCTTATTAATTAGCACGCTTAGCTATTTAATTTTTTATTTCTTCTAAACAAACTGTACATCATTTTGTCGACAATTTTTTAATTTTTAGAGAAAAAATATTTTAGTAGAAAGTTATAGTCATTTGAACTTTTTTACACCTAAAATATAATAATAAAAAAATGAAAATGACTAACTTTCTGTAAACACATTTTTTTCTCTTAAAATTTAAGAATTGTATACAAAATGATGTAAATTTGTTTAGAAAAATAATAAATAGAATACCTGAGCGTGTTAATTTTTTCCCAGGTGGATTCAGAAATTCACCTTTTTTCGCAAATTGCAAAATATATTTTGTTTTCTTTACCGAATCATTCCTAGTAGGCTCACTAAGTATGAAAAAACCTGAACTTGGCATGGGTCCCACAAGTAGCAACAGATATAAAACTTTTAAAATTTTACGGGTCGTGCCTGCTGCTTTTATAACTATAATAATCAGCCTGTGAGCAAGGTTATATTATAAAAAATTGTAATACTGTTGTAATCACAACACACAAATGGGATCTCAAACAATTAATAATAGGTTAGTTCAGATCTTTAAAAAGACGCTGATGCTAGAGAAGCTGCTTGATACAAGTCTAACAAGAGTAACAAGCAACTAATCCGTTATAAAATTTGGCGGCAATATCCGACAAAAAATATTGATTATTTTTTCTCGGGTTATATCACTTGCCAGTCTTGCCACTGCGTCACTACATACTAAACTGAATAATTTTTTTCATACAACACTGGCACGAATACAATAAAGAAAGTATGCGTATTCCATCCTTGTTTGTCAAGGTCTGGAGTGTTAGGCCCATTGCAGAAACGAAGATCTCCGATTCGACACGAAGTGAGTTTCGGGATTAGGCCAGATGAACTTTAGGCCACTTGGGGCTATCCCGTCCCAAATATGGGGCGCTGATTTGTGGGGCCCTGGTGCGTAGGGCTCCGAGGCACAGTGGTTCAAAAGCAAAAAAAGTCGATCGAAATTCATATCGCGAAAATAAAAAGCTTTTCAAATGAAATTGTGTGGTATTGTAAGACTAAAAATACAGGGCGATACATTAGGGATGCACAGAGCCCCAAGGAGGCCGGGCCCCAACTTTTTGGGGGCCCTTTACTGTAAATTTTGACTTTTTAATCATATGAGCGTAATGAGGCTCCGAGTGAGGCTACGTTTAGAAGCTCTTCGCGATTGTGCAAGGGGTTTCTATTTCTATATTATATAGAAATAAGAAAAGAAAAATTGCGATTTTCCAACTTACAGTTTATTTGAACTAGTTTAAATCTTGTATAAGTATATATTAGCAATGAAAAGGAATTTCACAATTTTTACAACAACAGTTATATTGAAAGATTGAAATTGCAAAATGAAATCATAATATGTAAAAGCGTACAATGCGATGTTATGCGAAATGATCTTATAAATCATCATCAACATCCTCTTCTTCTTCAAGATCTTCGTGATGGAGTTGTTACAGCTTCTCTTAACAATTTAGCAGCCCCTTCATCGCCCTTTCTCGCAATTTCATTGTTGCGCCTCTTCAAAAGATTTTGTTGTTCGAAGTTCTGCAGTTTTTCTGCCCTTGACAACATCAGAGCAATCTTCAATTTTTTTAGATTTGCGACCGGGACCTAAACATTGTTATCATTATTCAAAATTCGTGAGAAAAGTTTTATATTCATATTAATTTTTGCGAATGTATTATGTAGCAAGAACTTTTTGGCTTTTTCGCAAATAGAGAAATTGCTTAAAAATCTAAAAATTCAAATGTATAGTTTGTACTGGAAGAACTAATCTGTTCGGGCTCAACACTTGATACATGTAATATTTAAAACTGTAAAATGTTAAAAATTAAAAACTTACTTGTATGAAGTGTTGAGCAAGAACAGATTGGTTCGTCCAATTCAAACTATACATTGGAATTTTTCATTTTCTAATCAATTTCTCTATTTGCGAAAAAGCCAAAAATTTCTTTCTCCAAAGAGGTTTATAGTTTGGCTTACCTGTTCTGGGTGTTGAAGGTTCACTACTTATTGGAGTAGGCACACAATGAAAAACAATATCCGGGAATTTTAATTCCTCGTCAAGCCATATGGCAAACTGTAGAAACCGTTCATTATTTCTATTTACACTTTTCCACCTTCTGATGTATGGGGCAAAATAAATTGTTCTAGTGAAAGCTATGAGGGTCTGTGTAGCAGCCTCATTTCCGTTTGTATGAAAAACGTCCTTCAAATAGTGATAACATGATGTTTTCGAACATCGAGGGATAACTCGCTATTTTCTCTAAACTTTTCATGTAAAGACAAATGCGTAATTGGACGAACCGCCATCGTTGAAAACTAAGGATACACCACAACACACAATGTCACAATAATAGCAAGGGACCGACAAGGATGCGCGCAAAGAGAGCACTGCCGTATCAGGTGCACGAGACACTGTCGGAACCCTCTATCACAGGGGGGCAAACCGATGCAAACAAATTAAGTGGTCTTGTTTACCTGAGACCCTAACCCTTAATTTAAAATAAGAATTATGTTGTCCTCTTGCGTCCTCTGTTTCGTAGAATAGGATTAGTATGAAAAATAGTCGAATATGAAGGGTACTTTAGGTACTAGCTAATTTGAAGGCAGGTAAAATATCATAGAAAAGTAATACGGTCCAGATGGTAGCTAAAACTCCACATTTTCGCCAGATGTTCATTTTTTTCAGAAATTTCGTAACAGAAATTTTGCACATCTCACAGAGAAGGCCGCATTTCAGAGAATTCAATTTTACTTTGAAATACATGTGTTCTATCGCATGTTTTGGGAGTTATATTGTCTTTCTCCATAATTTAATTTTGTAACTATGTATTTCTGAAGTTGACCAGGTACTAGAAGAACGATTATCTTGTATGTTTAGCATGATATAAAAAACTAAAAAATATCAATTTCGATCGACTTTTATTCCTTTTGAACCACCGTGCGAGGGTAAGGTCGCGAGGGGGCGATATTGCTACTGTAGCTAATGTCCAGGTAGTTAATGCCCAAGTAGCTAAGACCAAAACAGCTATCGCCCAAGAGTGTGACATTTGACAGTGGAAGTGAGGTTATGTACACATTCTTCTTCTTGGTCTCAAGTAAGGGGATACCTACTACCTACTATCTTCAACTACCAATCCCATCCACAGTTATGCTGACGATAGTACTCTTCACTCCAATATTCATTTTTCCAGACAAGTTTCGAACCAGGAGTTGGATAATAGACGCAGATCTATGTACCTATCCCTTTCCCAAGATCTTCAATTAATCTTAGACTGGGGTGCTAAGAACCTTGTTCAGTTCAACGCCTCCAAAACTCAGTCTTGCTCCCTCTCGCGCAAAAAATCTGGCAACGCTTACCCCATCCACATGAATGGCCAAGCCCTACAAAACAACGAAACATTCGATCTCGTTGGTGTCGCTTTCGAACATGATCTCAGCTGGCACAAACACATTACTTCAGTAGCCACATCGGCAGCTTAAAAACTTTGTTTTTCCCTTCAAGCCAGAAAATACTACTCCCCTTCCAACTTATACACTCTCTATGTCTCCCAAATAAGACCTAACCTAGAGTACTGCTCCCACATCTGGGGAGCGGCATCACCTTCGACACTTAAGATCCTTGATTCTATCCAAAAGCGAGCCATTCGACTTATCAATGACCCAGCCCTCACAGAAAACTCCCTTCTCTCGCTCATCGCCGCGCTGTAGGGGATTTATCCCTTTTCTACCGCTACTTCCACGGATTTTGCTCTGAAGAACTAGCCGGTATTATTCCCCCCTTGAATGTCCCCAACAGAACAACAAGAGGCGCGTTACGTATGCATCCCTTTACTGTCCAGCTACAAAAGCCTAGAACAGACCACTTCTCTCGCACATTCATACCTAGGGTCTCCAGATTATGGAACAAATTGCCTGCAGATGTTTTCCCTTCCCGTCCCAACCTCCAATCCTTCAAATCCCGTGTCAATAGACTACATTTCCCTTCTCTTCAGACACCCACGGTACGTTAGTACTTAGGCTTGAAGTCTACGTGTGATGTCTTAGATATAAAAAAAATTATAACTATTTGCCAAGTTAAAGGGGGGAAATTTTCTTGTTTAATTAAACAGTGTGCCAGGGGTTATCGGTAAATCTTTATGATTGCATTTTGCTCTTTGAAAAAGAGTATGAATGTATTCCTTACTCCAACGTAACAAAAATCAGCGTGAAGTCGCTGAAGAAGTTGCCAGCGGGTTTATCTGTTAATTTTCACATTGGCATAATCGGGATCAGGCAAAACAGAGAGCGGTTCAAGGGTTAAAAAATGACCCGGCGTTAGTACCGACAGATCATTTTGATCGATACTTATCGGGCGCAACGGGCGAGAATTTAAAACAGCCTCAATTTGGGTTAACACAGTCAAAAACTTTTCATATGTCAAAATTTGCTAGCCTATAACGCAGTATAAATGGGTTTTTATGCTTTTAACGCCAGCTTCCATAAGACCTGAAAAATGTGAAACCGGGGGGTTAAAATACCAACTAATTTTTTTCGACTCCACAGCCGATAATATTCTGAATATATTTATTTTCGCCAACATAATTCTGAGACAAAATAAATTGCAAAGCCTGATTTTCAGGGGGAAAATATTTTTTATGGGCGTTTTCTATAATTAATTCGGTTAAACGACCTGTTCGCGGTAACAAAATAGGATGTTTTAAGTCGTAAGGTACGTCAGCGTGACGAATTCTAGCTCCCACTCGTAAAATTTCATTATAATCCAAAATTGGATTTAATTTTTTTGACAAATTTGTAGTTAACTTTGCGTGAGATAGAAGTTCAATATCTTCTGAAAAATATAACATTTGTGTGCGCTTAATCAAAATGTTCAAAGCCAACTCCGACTCCCTGACTGAAATCGGACCCAAAAGCTTAGTTTTCGCCCTTAAAATCTGGATGAAACGCAACACAATGGCAATAAATTTCAAATTTTTGAAAGGGGAGAGAATTTATTGAGAAGCATGTCTAACTCGTCAAGAAGAATGCTTGATAATAAAACGGTACGCTTTGCTTCCTCTTGAGTCTCCTGAACACAAATACTATTTGAATTTGGCCAAAGTGACTGGGCTAAACTTAGCCATTCAGGACCCACCCACCATTTGGCACAGTAAAGCAACTCAAGAGGGAGCAAACCTTTACTGCCGTAATCAGCGGGGTTATCTTTAGTGTTAACATAATGCCAATAAGAGGGAGATATTTTCTCTGGGATTAATGTTACCAGATTACTAACAAATGTAGTCCATCTATGAGGTGAGGATCTGATCCACGACAGAACAACGTTTGAATCAGACCAAGCAACAATTTTTGAAAAAGATATTTTTTCCTTGTAAACGCTTAAAACAAATGACATTAAATTAACCAACAATACGGCAGCGCACAATTCGAGGCGCGGTATTGAAATACGTTTGAGCGGTGCTACTTTGGACTTTGCCGACACCAAATAGCAGGAAAATATATTCTCATTATTTTGAGCTCTAAAATATACAACTGCGCCATAACCAGCTTCGCTGGCATCGCAAAATCCGTTAGGATTTCACAAACTTCATTTGAATTATTTGGGACATGACGAGGAATTTTTAATTCTTTAAGTTTGGGTAACTGAGATTTAATCGTTTTCAACGAATTAACAATATGTTTATAGAGGAACAGCGTCCCAATCTAAACCTAAACTCCAGATGACTTGTATTTTATGCTTACAGGTAAAAGTTAAAGGGGTTAAATACCCTGCGGGGTCAAAAATGCGGGCTAAATCTGATAACATAGGTCTTTTAGAACATTCGCGCTCAAGCGGTTCTACAGAATATGTAAAATTATCAAAAACAGGGTTCCACTTTGATCCTAAAATTTTAAGTTTGGTTTCTTCTTTACCGACAAAAAATTTTGATTCATTATAAAGATAATCATGAGGTAAACGTGATAATAATTCGGGACTAGTGCTACACCATTTTCGAAGCTTAAATCCACCCTTGTCTAAAAGGGAAATAAGTTCCGTTTGCAGACGACAACATTCTTCTAATGTTTCTGCGCCTGTGGCGACATCGTCAAAGTAAGTATCAGAAATTAAAGTTTCAACGGCAAGCGGAAAATTACGTTTCTCGTCTTCAGCAAGTTGCATTAGGGTGCGTATAGCTAAGTATGGTGCCGACGATACACCATAGGTGACAATATTTAATTGATATTCCTGAATTTCCTCATTTGACGAGAATCTAAATAAAATCTTTTGAAAACGATGATGCGATTCATCGACTAAAATTTGTCTATACATTTGGCGTATATCGGCAGTAAAAATAATTTTATGTAGTCGAAAATGTAGTAAAATATATAAAATATCATTCTGTAACTTAGGCCTAATTAATAAAAAATCATTTAGAGACTGATTATTCATATCTTTTGCGGAGGCGTCAAAAACTACACGTAATTTTGTAGAGACACTATCTAGTTTCAAAATAGAATGATGCAGTATATAATATGAATCATCGTTCTTACTAACAAAATTTTGGTTTATATGTCCAGTGGTAATATAATCTGCCATAAAATCACAGTACATCTTATGTAATTCAGAATCACGACTAAGTCGACGTTTAAGGGAAAGGAAACGGCGATATGCTGCCGAGCGGGAATCAACAAAACTAGGTTCAATATTATCTTGAAAAGGTAAAGAAACAGAATATCTCCCGGTCTGCCCGCGAGACAAATTATCTTTAAAAATTTGTTCACATTGTTTTTCTTCAGGGGAATTAGCTTTTACATGCGGTACTTCTTCCAGTTCCCAAAAAACATTTGACAGCTTAATCTACCGTAGAGTCAACTGACGTAAAAATGCATTTATATTTTGATTGATATTTGTATTGTTAATTTCTCTCATTAAAACCCACCCAAAAACAGTGTTAATTGCGGTTTGAGAATGTTTATTACCTTTAATGCAACCCTCAGTTAAAGCTTGAGCAAATATACGAGCATTTAATAAAATACCCACGGTGCAAGGACTGTCAGGTTCATAATAGTTATTTATGATATAAGTGTTAAAAGTATAATTTTACGGCACGAATTTGAAAGTTTGCAGAATGAGCGAAGCGAATTCTGCAATTCAAATGAGTGCCTTAAAAGTACTTTTAACACAAATATCATACAAAATTTTTTCTACAAACGTCAATAAAAAACAATATCACAATTACAATTTTTAGAAAGTTTAACATATTGGAAACACATAGTTTTAAGTAGCATCGTAGATATAATATAAAATTATTAAGTTGACATTTGTCAAAAAACCTAACAACCATTGTTGGCGTCGTAGTTGTTTACGGAAAAGTTAAAACGTACTTTTGACGCTAGTGATATAAAGTACTTTTAACACTAAAGTATCGCCATGTCCGAGCTAGACCGATGTAAATATTAACCCTACACGTCATAGTCTGACGATCTCGTCGAGCCTCCACCAGCTTCCTATTCGTATTGGCCGGCCGGACATTAAATTGAAAGAGGCGTGCCAGACAGCTATCGGCGCGCCGCGGCGGTATTTCGCAGGATTGTAATTAGGCTGTCTAGTGAAAAAGGCTATGCGACTTTCTTTCGAGTTTTGACTTGTTTTGTAGTTTTAATTTTTTGCGTTGATTTTTAATCGCTGTTTTGTTTGTTCGGTTGTCAAGGCTGGCAATTATTTAAGTTTTTATTTAATTGTAAACAGTTTTGCAGTTTAAAGTTTTCCTTCTCATTCTCAATGCGGCCCTGTTCAATTTCACCGTTTGAACCGATCACTTGTAGGCAGCTTGCATCTGTTTATATTCGGTTGATCGTCGAAATAAATAGACTTTAGTGCCATAAAGTAACATTTTTAAGACCTCTGCGGGGTGTTATAAAATGCATTTTTAACACGTTTGTAGAAAAAAATGTTTATCGGCTAATCTTAAATTAATAGTATGTGGAAAATGATTGGCCAAATTTGAAACAGTAGGTTGATAACTACAAATTTTATCCAAAATGACAGCTTCAATGTGAAATTCAGGAGACGCCTTTCCGATAGGTTTTATAACACAATTCACGGCACCAGAATCCACACTTTGGACCTATCGGAAAGTCCACACACCGATAAAAATAATTTATGCGACTGTAGACCTAGCTTATTTACACACCTTTTTGAAATAAAATTAGCCTGAGAGGTAAAATCCAATAACGCGCGCACCTTTTGATAATTTCCGCGGCAATCCAAAACATCAATTTCTAAAGTACCAAGCATAACTTAATTGTTTAAAATATTAATACTAAGGACAATTTCTTGCGAATTTGAAAGGTCGCCTGGCAAGTTCTGATCAGGAGCGGACTGAGAATTATTTTCAGGAAAAATATTTTGTTGGGAGTAGGTAGTTAACACTAAATTTCTTGTTTGCAGGTTTTGAATATCACAAATTTGCCTCGTTCCTTGTAAGCTAGGTGCGGGCGGTGTATTTTGATGCGGTAACAAAACTTGCGAGTAAGGGTTTTGCGGTTTATTCTGCCTATTTATGTATAAAAGAGAGTGATGGCGGGCATTACAGAAACAACTATATGTTGAGTTACATTTAGAGGAAATGTGCGTGGTACTTAAACAATTAAAACACCATTTATTTTGTAACTATCGAAAATCGATCTTGCGGGCCTTTTGCAATAAACCTAGCACATTGATAAATGTGGTGATTTAATGAACAAAGCGGGCATTTTCGCGAAGTTTCTGCGGCATTTAACAAAAGAACGGATGCTTGATTGCGGGATTGAGCGGGATTTCTAAATTCTGTTTTTGAGCTTGTGCAAAAGGCTATACTATCATAGGCCAAACATTGTTTATTTAAAAACGCAGTAACATCTTTAAATGTAGGCCACGCGGATGATCCATGATTTAGTTCAAAACGAGATATCGTGACGGAGTCGAGACGTTTCAAAGGCATATTAACTAGGATAAAATCCCACTGAGCAGTTGGATAATGTAGGTTTGTCAAAGCGGCTATACTTTCAGTAGTCGTCAATAAGTTTTCGGAGACGTTGTGGGTTTTCTGAATTAAGACGTGGGGCATTTTCTATTTCGTTCCATTGCGCAGTCGCAAGGATACGATAATTTGTATAGCGTTCAATTAAAGCATTATAATTATAAGCAACAAGATAATTGGCACTTATTAAAGGTGCACATTGAACTAATGCTTGGGGAGCACCCTCCAAATATGAATGCAAATGTGTAAATTTTTCTATATTAGATAAAGATGAATTATTATGAATTAAAGCTATGTAAATATCAATAAAAGCTTTAAATTGTTTTATATCACCACTAAATTTATTAATTCTAATTTCATGTAACTTAACTTTAGGTAACCTATTAGAATTGGGATCGTTAGGATCGGTATTAGTACCAATCATCTTTGGTTCATTTTCAAAAAGATGTTCACAAACAGTTTTAACATAATAATACCAATTTTCAAATTCAGAACGTATTTTATCTTCAATTAGAACTTGATCTTCTTGATTAAATATTAAAGATATAATAATATTTTGTTGTTTGTCAAATTCAGTAAACGTAATCGATACATGTTTGTATCTTTGTTTAAATTCTGTATGACCAGAATTATCAACAACGGCCTTTTGAGAAAGGTCATAAAGTTCCTTTACGCGGTTAATTTCAATTTGACGAAAGACTTTTGCCTTTTTTAGTTTATCGACAGACATTGTTTATAGCAATTTATAAAATTAATTATAAAAAGTTTAAAAAAATAACAAATGTGGACCTGACTTGCAAGAATGCAATGTATACAACGGAGATCCACAGAGTTTAGCTATAGTAGTAAGAGAGATGGAGAACAAAGGTGCGGGAATCGCAATGAGATGCGTGCGAAAAAGATGCCTTGCACGGTACTAACAATGATAGCACATTTCAAAGTGGGTTAGATCGTTTCTTGTAACGGCAGTGAATTTAAACATGGCGAAATTTAAGACCAATATGAAATTATGATTTACTGAACTTCTATACAAAATGTGAAAAATAATCCGGCTGCGTAGGACCAAAAAATGTTGCGTACTTTGTTGGTTCTTTTTAAAAAGTGGACTGTATGTTTGTTGATTGAAATAATTCAGTAAAATAAAAACATTATGGAAGAGTAAGAAATTCGGAAACTCCACTCACCTTGGTTTTGACTATAGATGATCCCAAAGCTGAAGGGAATATTTATATTATATTTAAAATAAACACACTTTAAAACATGCATCAGCTTGGCAGTGGGCAAACAGGGGGTGAAATGGGGGTTCGAAGTTTGTAATTTAATTATGGATATAACTAGAGACTAGACTCGAATATTACATTCCAGGAACGGACTCCGTTGGAAAGACAATTTACACAGAAATATTAAAAATATTTTGACAAGACTATGGGATTGCTGAGATCCGAAAATCTAATTTTGTCTAACAGATGGTAAAAAAATTAACGGGGGTGTGGGGGAGCGGATAGAAAGGAAGCGAATGGCAATTTCTTCAAAAAATGTAAACTAATATGCCAGTTTCGGGGCTATTAGGGTCAGAAAATCTAATTTCTTGTAATAAATGTTAAGAAAATTAACGTGTGGGGGGGGGGGTAAAAAGCGGCTTTAATTTTTTCCAAAATAACTAATATGTCATTTTCGGGGTTATCGAGCTCAGAGAATCTAATTTTGTCTAACAGTTGTTAAAAAATATACGGGGGGGGGGGGGATAAAAAGCGGCTGGGAATTTCTTCAAAAATGTTAGATGTATCATTTTTGGGGTTGAGGTCCGAAAATATAATTTTGTCTAACACATGTTAAAAAATATATTTATTTTTCTTTCCTCTTCAGACTGTCATTTTTTCTCTTCTCTCTTCTTTCTGTCACTTCTAATCCTACTCTCTTCCAACTATCCACATCTTAAATAAAAACAAATGTAAAAATGATGATGGCGCTCCCAAGGGTAAAAAATTCCGGAGGTAAACTACCCCTCCATTCGGATCTGCGGGCGAGGGGTGCTCAGGGGGGCCCACCATCGAAGAATTCCAAGAGTATAGTAACCTTTGCCAACATCTGCGGGCTTAATTCCAATTTGGACTCTGTCCACCACTACCTCCAATTATGCAAACCAGACATTCTTTTTCTGACCGAAACCCAAATCAGTCCCTAATCCTCAACCAATCATCTCCTGTTTCTAGGCTATGAACTTCTGTCATCTTTTCGTCTTCATGGTGGGGTATGTGCCTACGTTCGCAGCAGTCTTTCTTGCACCAGACATGCATGCAATGATGTAAGAAACACCTTCGTGTGCGATCGGCATTTTATGATCGCGTCGTCAGAAATGTCACGTAATCTAGCATTTGAAAGCATTATTTTTAATCACGTGAGGGTTTAACGAAGTACGCAGACGATACAGTATTGCCACATACATATACATATAAAAAGTTTAATAAATTAATTATATTTATGAGCTCTAGAACATTTAAAAAATAAACTTATGTAAATGAAGTCGAACACATATGGTTTTAATTATTACCAATATAAGGAGTATGTTAGAAAGGAATAGAATACAGCGTTTATAGATAGATGTGTCCGTGTTCGGACGTGTTTTGTTGCATCTGTGCGGTAAGTGTTGGAATGTATTTTATTATTTGTTGTGCCTTTTTGAAAAGGGTTAAACTGTTGTGAAGTTTTTTTCTGTTGTGCTATTGTCCACAATGAATAATATAAATAATTTAAAATTGATTGAACTATGAGACGAACTAAAAAATGGGGTCTCGCCCGGTCAGGTAAAAAAGCGGATCTGATAGCTCGTCTTAAGGTGGCGATGACCACGTTTCCAACGGGACGTTTCGATGCGATCGAACGCATCGGATGGAACTGCATCCACTTGAAAATTGCGATATAAATGGATATAATGGAATTTTCGATCGGATGCGGTGGTTCAAGTCGATTCTATAACTTTTATGACTTGAGTTGACTGAAGTGGATAGAATATTATTTTCGACGATAGCAACGGAATTGGAATAAATAATGGATTCAACTGACAGTTAACACTTCAGCATATGTTCTTTTTGTGGATACACACAACCTTTAAATTTGTTGTATTTAATATTTCAATTTTTTTTGTACATAATTGTAAATGTAAGTATCAAATCTAAAGTCACTTATATTCTGTTATCTCGTGAAAGAATATTGTTGATTGAAGGTAAATAAGAATATATTTATTTCTTTCTTTTTATGCTCTTTCCCTATTTAATTTTAGAGAACTGAAATCTGGATTAGTCGATCCGCTGTAAAAACAGACGATAAATACGGGGTTCGTTTTTAACAACTTCCATCTGATCGGTTCCATCGGATCGACATTTTACGTTGGAAACGTGGTCGATGAACTCAAATGTTTTACTAAATAAAGGAAAAACTGTTAATAACGCCGTAAACGACGTGAATGGGGAGGACATTTCCAACAAGAATAAATTAAATGGAAGGAAACGTTCCACACAAAAACTGTTTTTTTCACTGTTAAATAAGTTTAAATTACTAGAGCAACGTGTGAGATTTTTAAGTACCTCAACAGACGAAAGTAAAAAGGTCAAAATTGTTCTGGACGGTACTCAGCTATCAGATAGTGATACAGCGAAAAAGTTTAATTCACAATTTGCATTAATTAATGAGTATCAGTCGTTGGACTTGGCATTCCTTGGTGAGGATATTCCTTTGCATGACAAATCTTTTTTTTATCTCTCCTGTGTGCAGGAAGGATATTCTAATAATAATAGACTTAAGAATTCTAATTCTTGTGGGCACGACGGCATCTCTAACAATATTTTGAAAAAAAGTAAGGAACAAATTGCAGGTGTCCTAACACATTTAATAAATCTATCAATTAAAAAAAACTTTTTCCCTGGCTCTTTAAACCTAGCAAATGTCATCCCTCTACATAAAAAGGTGATGCAAATAATTTTGACAATTATCGCGGCATAAGCCTGTTGAGTAGCATCTTCAAGATCTAGGAACTTGTAATTAAGGAACTTGTCTCTTTTTTTGAGAAAAATAAGTCACCTTCTCAACATGGTTTTACATTAAATAAAAGCACTAAGTCAGCACTCTGTGACTTACAGCGAATCATTGTGGAGTCTCTTGATAGAATAATGTTGGTGTTGGGTATGTTTATTGATTTCTCGCGCGCTTTTGACGTGGTGAACCATAAATTGCTACTCGCTAAACTTTTCCGATATGGAATTAAAGGTAAGCCACTTAATTACATTAAATCATATTTACAAAATAGAAAGCAATTTGTAACGGTCAACGGAGGCAATAGTAGTTGTAGGGCAATCGAGGAGGGGGTACCACAGGGTTCTATTTTGGGACCTTTTTTTTGGTATATGCTAATGACCTTATAAACTATATTAGCGACAGAGCAGAAAATATCATTGTGGTCTCATATGCCGACGATACTAATGTTTTGATTGTTAAGAAAGATGTCAGTGCCCTACTACTACTCAACACTACTGATCTAGGCACTTTTCGAAGGAACCAATACGAGTATCAGCTGTTGATGTCATCTGTGATTGTCAAATGTCGAAACGCTGAGTTTTAGTTAATTACAATTAAGTACACCTTACAGAAGAACACATTAAAAGGATATGGACATAACAGGATTTCAACTTAAGTTAATGGATATGATGTGGCCATCGAACTCATCAAATATAGATGTTTTGGCTGACAGTTTGATAAAAAATCTAACAGCTGCGCTCAATGAATTTGCACCAGAACAAGTAAAACTAATAGAAGAGAAGTGGGGTAACAAAATGTGGTGGAATCGTGATATAAGTGACGAAATGAAAATATGAGATCAATTTTACCAAAAAGCAACTATAACTAAGAATGATGAGGATTGGGAAAATTACAGAACCCAAAGAAATACGAGTAAAGTTGTATCGATGATAAGAACAGCTAAGGTCAATTATTTCAATTTAAAAATTGACGAGGTAAAAGACAATTCAACAGAAATGTGAAAAACCATAAAGAAATTAGTTAACGTTAAAGGACATGAAGATACTAAAAATGGAATAATATTCGATAATAAGCTAATAACTGGAAATGAAATATGTGAGAGTTTTAATGACTATTTTTTGGAAAGTATCAAACAAATATCGGAAAATATAACATCAAATAAAACACATGAAGAGAGCGTAGACCTTGTTGAAAATGAACACAAAATGGAAAAATTTCATAGAGTAGAAATGTTTGAACTTCGAAAAATTATCAATAGAATGAAAAATAAAGAAAGTAACATGGATGGAATTACAGTCAAAATAATGAAAGAAGCCTTTGAAACCATAGGGGATAAAATCCTAGATGTAGTTAACCACAGTTGTTCCAATTGAAAAAAAAAGGGTACTGCGAAATGTGAAGAGTTTAGACCAATTAATATGGTTCCACCGTACGAGAAATTGGTGGAATTATGTGTTAATGACCAAATAGTAAACCATATAGAAAATAATAATATTCTCAGTGACCATCAGGCGGGATGTCGAAGTAAAAACTCTTGTGAGACTGCTTTGCAGGGTGTTTTTTTTGACTGGAAAGCTGCGCTGGAGGAGGGAAAGAATAGGCGTGGTTTTTCTAGACTTTAAGCGGGCATTCGAAACAATAAATAGAAAATTATTACTACTTAAAATGGACAAATATGGGTTTGGTCATGTAATCCTAAAATGGTTAAATGAATACTTAGGTGAACGAACACAGGTAACAAAATATGGTAAAATTTCAGCTGCGAGACAATACTATATATAAAACAATTATCGCACCACATTTCTACTTTTGTTTAACACTGTTATTTCTAATGAATAATTCTGAAATTGATACTTTGCAGAAAAGGCAAAATAGGGCTTTAAGAATCATATTAAGATGTAATAAATACACCAGACGAACCGATATGTTAAATACTACAAACCTTTTAGGTGTAAGACAAACTGTAACATATAATATTATGGTATTCATATACAAAATGTAAATTTGTTAGGGATATTCATGAGCACAATACTCGTTCAAGAAATAATTTTTATTTGGATAGAGTTATCACTAGTTTTAGTCAGAATAGTCTGTTTTACAAAGGGTTAAAGCAATACAATGAGCTACCGGAGCATGTTAAGGGCTGTGATAATTTAACAAGTTTTAAAAGGTCATGCTTACTGTATATCAAACAGAATATTCCATTATAAACGGATCGACTATATATTTGATTTTCCTGATAATAGTGTAGGATCTTTTCTTCTTGATAGTTTCTAAAAATATGGGTAATTAAGAATATTGAATGTGTACTTATGTTAGCCATGTGCTATTAATAAAGATTATTATTATTAATGAACTCTACTTTACTGATTGTAATTTTTTTAACAAATACGGAATATGCACATATTTTTTTTATTGCATAAATCGTTTAAGGAAGTCATTAGAAACCCAAAAAAATGTTTTGAAGAAAATTACTAGGATAATTTAGCCACAACAAATGTTTACTCTTCGGTATAATTTATTACAATTTAAAAAGCAGCCATCTGTCCTTAATGAAAGATGACGTCAGGAGATCAGCACAAATCAATCTACATGTTAACGTAAAGCTTAACCCAAAGTAGAACAGGTTTGTTTTTCTCGGAAATAGTCAGAGGGAGAGAAATCGAATTTTTTGGGTTGATTGAGGAATAGTTCAACTAGCTCGGTAAAAAATTCAGTTATACAGGATGTTTCGTTTCGGAGCTAATAAACGTCAAAGTTGAAATTTCCGCGATTTCCGTTGAAATCGGGTACAGGTTGCAAAAGTGAATTAAATCGATGTAAATTTTCGGAGGTTGTAGGGGACCCGGAGCTTCAGAACTTTACTGAAACTGGCGAGGATCAGAAAATGGCAAGTAATTCTTTTGAATTTTTTTAGGTCGAAAAATGCCATTTGCAGACCCCTCTTTGGTAGGTACTTAATAACTCGAAAACAAAACGTCAGATCGAAAAACGGATTCATAAGTGAAACTTTAAAATCTCAAATACTTTTTTTTGCAATACATTTACCTAAACCTAAAATGACTGGAAAATGGAAATACTTGGAAAAAACTGGAAATTTAGATTTTTGACCCAAATACTACGGTTTTTAAGTTTTGTGTGGTCAAAATGATTCAATTAAAATCCCATATACGTCATCGGAACGAGCTCGTCGAAGTATATGATATCCATATTTTTTAGTTTCTTCATTCTCTGTAGGAAGGGAGCAATCGCCGATTAAATTTCGATTTTTTTACTTTTTTTACCCTCGACATCGGTACATTTGAATCACTCTGTATTTTTCCTATCTAATTTTTTCCCAATTTTTCAACACTATCTTATAAAGGGACAATCACACTTTAAAATGAATACCCAATGGGAACAAAGAATTGCAGTTTATTTACTCGAAATTATTAAGATATGTCCAAATTTCGTAGAAATGTCAATTTCTGTTGCAAAATTGAAAGGTTCCTGGACCGATTTCGGCTTGAAGTATAGATGAATAAGATTTTAGGAACCTTCTGCTTTAAGTGCAGGGCTATTTCATTGGATGAGTTACGCATTAAATGCCATTTTTATCGAGTTTTCGATGACTCTACAAGACTAAAATTCGCCATGTACTCATGATGAGTCATAAGTTCACTTTTGACGACACACGATCCAATGGGCTCACGTTTTACAAGTTTCGAAATTCGCGCGAAAATTTGCAGTATAAAATCCTTTTTTTGTGAATAACGACCAAAATAAATGGGTAACAGCAACCGCCATAAACATTTAATTTATGTAGAGAATTTAAAAAAATATATATTTCAGATTTATTTGGGTTATATGCATATTCCCTATTGGACAGCAACGTTAGAGATGGCGCGGCGTCAGCTTGAATATATTTATTGTTATTTGTTGTAATTTACACGAATTTTTTTAATGTTGACTTTTACTGTTTTTATTGTTATTGTAAGTCACATGTGGGTTCTTGGCTGTTCCTTTTTTATAACTTTCTTTTGACTTTTTCTTCAATTATTGTCATGTTTATGTGCATTTAAATTGAGGAAATAAACAACTTTGAATTATTAAATCGTTGAATCGAAGAACTTGTCTATAAATTTAGGTTGTAAAAGTAGTGACAACATTGCCGGCCGCCTTAGTCATGGTCCAAGTATAAAAATTCACAAAATTTAGTCGTTTTATTGCCCTGGCAACTATGCATTCTAGTTTGCCAGGTCGGCTGCGTCACAAAATTGTTATTTATTTGTCATTGAAACTCGACTATATTTTATAATTTTTCGCGTTGTTTGCTTCATCAACGACTTTTTGTTCTGGCACGCTGTTGCGAGAATATAGAGAGTTATATTAAAAGCAACACTATATATTTTAAATATTTTTTCTCTATATATTCAGAGTAATACTTAAAAACTTACAGTAAAAAACACAGTTATTTGACACTTATACAGCATATACTTATGAATTTAAACCTGTGATATTATTAATGTGTTATTATTTTACTTGTTATTGTATAAAACGTGCAAAATAAAATACGCCTTATAAAAATCTCTAAAAATGTTCACACATGGAAAATTTTGTCATAGAATCGACCGATTAGAGACCGGTAGAGCAACCTGCGTCGGATCTCCGTTGAGGATGCTTTTTGACTATCCAAAAATTGTTACATAAAGTATTCTTGAAATTCAATTGGGGGTGGGGGGGCTTGAACAATGAGACTTTTGGAAAATTCGTTTTCCATCATAATGACAGATTTTATTTTTAGCTTTAATTTCTGCATTAAAAAACTTTTAAAAATCGGACTCCTCATACTACTGTTCGAGATACCAATAATCTGGCACAATTTTGTTTAAATTCAATAAATCAAAAGAAAAAAATGGAAAGTACGTGTAAGTTTTTATTCACTGTGCATTCTGGCTTTTCCAGAACACTTTCAGATTTTCGGAGAGTGCAGTATAAAGCTTTTTAAGGGTACAAATAACCGTCTTAGTCCCAAGAAATATATTAATATAATATGATCACTTATAATATTCTTAAACTGTGCTCTTAATAAGAAATAATAAAGTAAATTAGAGCCTCTGGATAGAAATAACCACTGGCCAGTTGTTCGGAATATGTTGTCATTTACTGCTAAGATAAAAAAAACAACAAAAATAGCATTTACATCTGCTACATCTTACAAACATCAATATATCGCGACTACAGGGTCTCATAAGGTTACATCAACAGAAGTTCAAACGGATGTCGTGATCATTGCAGACAACATAGTAGAGGCTTTATTTTGTGCATCGCTTATGCGTATAACCCTTGATAATGTCCCACAAACAGACTTCGCGGAAATCTCTGATCGAAAATGCAGAACTAACAATTTACGGCAAGCGAGCATACTCCCAATAAGTACACATAATGCTCAGGATATATTGGCCGATAAGAAGCCGCAGCTGCTTGTCATCGGTGATATTATAGCTAAGGGTAGTCTTAATATGTTTAAAAAAATGGCAAAGGCCTGTTTTGATATTGCCACATAGTAAATGTTAAGGCGTCTACACAGGTCCTTACAGATTATGTACAATCTATACGACAGAATGATTTGCTGATAGTATTCACGGGTCCACAGAACAGCATCGAGGGCAAGTCGGTTGCACAAGAAATAATTGCTGAACGTCTCACGAGAAAACAACAAACTTAATCCTAATTAGTTCACCCCATTCCGATCTAAAAAAAAATTGAATAACCCAACAGCATCCCAAAACCAAAAATTATTTTCTGCAGCTCAAACGAGTCAGAATGTGTACTTCATTGACTCCAGCATCTTTCAAATACAATACGATCCAGAACTTCCGAAGGTTTTACGCTTGTAAAAAAGAACTTGTTTCTTTTATATGTACAAATTATGTATTAAAAACTTATGAAGAACAACAATCCAAGATGCAACATGTTGGATTTATGAATAGAATGCATGTAAAAAAGAACTTGTTTCTCTTATATACAAATTATGCTTTAAAAACTTATGAAAAACAACAATCTAAAATACAAAATGTTGGATTTATGAATAGAATCAATGCTCTTCGAGAACCGCCAGTTAACACCACCCGTGACAAGATCGCCGAATAAGCAAAAATCCCAATAATAATCATTTTTTTCGTGAAAGATGTTATACAACAATGGACTAACAAAAGTTAACACCGTCAACTTAGTACACAGCGGCATGCTCCTGTAAAACCCTTATGACTAATGCATTTCAATGTACAGGGCCTACCAAATAAAACCAATCTTGTAAGCGTCTTACTCGAAGAACATAAAATAGATATTGTTTGTTTGTGTGAACACTGGATAATTGCACAGGAACTGCTTAACGGTCAGAAACCTTGACAACTTTGATTTAGTCTCTTTCTAGCGTCGCGAGGTGGTGTAGCTGTTTATTATAAGTGAGGCATCAACCTAAAACCGATACTATGCAAATACACCATTGAGAAACACTTTGAATGATGTATAACAATGAAATAAAGTCAAAATTATATATAATTTCTGTATACAGGACACCTCGACATAAAAAAATTTACTATATAAAAAAATATCTATAATAAAAATCATCAAATTAACTGCCCAACGCGCATAATAACGACAATATATTTGTAAATATTGTAATTGAGGAGATAGAAGTTTATACTTCATATTCGTCCGATCACACTTATTAACTCTGCAATATATTTGCTCCTCCTAGAGATAACACTTACTCCCCCTCCCCCATATACAACAGAAGCTTGAATGATACCAATACAGCAACTTTTGCCCCACTCCCAGGAAAAGAGGGCTGATCTAACGTTTACATCTCCCAATATTTCCATAAAGCATTTGAATTATTTTAAAAGTCTATTACCTACCACTACAACTGTGCTTTCCCAATCCTAAAAACCAAACTAAGGAGGTCAAAGAAAAAATGATACACTCTACACATTAAGGAAATGCATGATCAACTATGTGAAATGGAATAGCTAAGCCGAAATTATAATGACCAATTTTCATTTTATATTCTTCAATGCCAACGTTTCAAACAACTCTACAGAGACACTGTTAAAAGCTGCAGGAAAAAAATGAATAACCACAAAATCCTTAATAGTGACAATGCGTCATGCCTGGTGTTCATAAACAACCTCAGCCAACACTGGTGCACAGCTGATAAAACTATATTATATGCAGATGACACCAACTTTAATTTGGCACATAAAAAACTGTAACTCTAATACACTGCTTCAGATGAACTGTTTTCATGGTCTAAACCAGGCCCATTAATCTAGCTCTCCACGCTACCCTAGTCAAAGACTATAAATAGTTTACCTAGTCCGTGCAGCTAGTTTGATCAGCCTCAGTCAGATCAGCTAGTTAATCTGTGACAGCCAACAGCGATTGATTACTATGAATGTAATCTGCAGTATATATATATATATATATATATATATATATATATATATATATATATATATATATATTGTTTTTAATTTTGTTTTCTTGGGGATTTAGTCCGTTGTGAGGCAAAATAAAATGTGGTGTTTTTGGTTACATTTTATATTACTAACGTTTCGGTAATAGATATACCTTCATCAGAGTGCAGTAGCCAAGAACCTGCCAAAATATATATATATATATATATATATATATATATATATATATATATATATATATATATATATATATATATATACAGGGTGTTATGGAAATCATTTAATATATTGGAATGGGTAACTCCTGATATGAATTCAGATTGAATAAAAATATTCATAAATGGTGTTTCACTATTAAAAAAGGTAAATATCGGCCCTCGAAAAAAAAATTTTTAGTACCTGCGCGCCACTGTCATAAATACATGGCCATATAAAAAACAGCAATAAATGTCAGTTACAGAAAAAAAATTTTTTGTTTCGAAGTCAGGCGTTGCCAAATTTTTTTACCATATTTCTATGAATCAAGTTTGAAAACCTAATATTTTTGTTACCTTTAAAGAAAGAACTCCTAGTAACACTAATTTCAAAGAGCTAAAATATTACAACACAAAACAATACAGAGAACTGCTCTTCAATTGAAGTGTAAAATAATAATCTTCAACTAAACGTACTTATTAGCACTGGAAGTGGAAACTTTCTTCTTCACTAAATAATAACCACAAATGTCCAGTGTTATCCTTATAGCACTGGAAACATTCTTTTTCACTAAATAATAAAGTTAATATACTTAATATACTTATAATAATAAGTTACAAAACTGGATTAATGTGTAAGGAATGAAAACAAAGTGATGACATTCCCAAACCAGAGAAGTATATCGAAATTATGTATTTAAAGACTTTAGTGGACGAACTAAAGAGTAAAAATGAAATTCTTCAAGAAAACAATAAACTTCTTAAAGAAAAAAATGCTTACTTGGAAAAGAATATAGAAAATTTCGAAAATTCTAACCTAATAAAAAAAGCCGTAAAACCAAAAATTCCGTGAAATTAGCTGCGAAAGAAACAAAAGAAGCAGAAATTGGCATCGAACAAAACGACTTGCCATAAGGACCACAACAGTCTAGCGTGACTGCAAGCCATCCCAAGAAAAAAGAAGAAAATGACAGTGGCATTAACCCTACTTTCAACCCCTTCAATCAAACCCTTTTATTTTCTTTGATTTTTCTATGCTTTCAACGAAGTTGAACAAAAACAAACAGAAGCTTACAGTAAAAAATAAAAGAAACAAGTGGACCCAAAACTGAGACCAAACTCAATCGAAGGCAAACAGAGGATGCAACCACCTTGAAAGCCGCTTCATCAGGTAGCTATTCTTGGTAATTTGTATCACGATTGTCTAATGACACAAAACCTGAGGATATTGGAAAATACCTAAAATTAAATTATAACATCGACTGTGAATGCGAACGGATAAAAACAAAGTGGAAGCAGAAATATAGTTCTTTTAAAATTGGTGTGCCCACGGATAAAAAATCTGTCATTCTTGACAAAAATGTTTAGCCAGTTGGTATTCAAGTAAACAGTTTTTTAAACCTAACAAGGTTAGAACCTCAACAGGGGCGAAGCCTGGTGGTAGCAAATCATCATGTATAAAACTGCTACATTACAATGTCCGCTCTGTGAAAAACAAGCTTCACGAGCTCAAGGCTGCCATTGCTGATTGTGACCTGGGAGTCTTATGTTTAACAGAACATTGGCTGGAACAGGAAGAAATAGATCCGCTGAGCCTGCTGGATTATGTTGTCAGCGCATCTACATCACGAAGTCAGTCACGTGGTGGTGGAACAGCTGCATCTGTCAAGTTTCTAGGGCTATACCTAGATAGGAAGCTGAAATGGGATGTTCATGTAGCTAATGTTTGTAAAAGACTTGGAAGTAGTGTATTTGTTTTACAAAATTTGAGTGAATGTGTTTCAATAAATACCCTGAGAACAGCATATCATGGAATTTTCCATAGTGTTATGACATATGACATTATCGCATGGGGACGGTCACCTCATGCACAAGAGTCTTTGGTCTCCAGCAAAAAGGCAGTCAGAATCATGGCAGGCTTAGGGTACAGGGAGGATTGTGGGAATGCCTTTGTTCAGTAGGGAGTTCTTACCCTTCCTTCGGCTTACATCCTGCAAAGTTTCCTCTACATCAAAGAAAAGGATGACCTACTGTCTTACCAAGACATACATGACCATGACACTAGGAATAAGACCAACTACGTTCCACAACACTGCAGGTTGGGTAAATGTCAGGCTCGACCAGAATATTATGCAATAAAACTGTTTACTAAGTTACCCCAAAATGTTAAAGAGCTCTCTACTCAGCAGTTTAAAATGAAGGTGAAACAGTTCCTAATAAAACATGCTTTTTACATCACAAAACAATACTTAGATTATAGTTGTAATATATTTTAATATTTTTATTTAGATTTCTTAATGTGTTTGTATTGTGTTCATTTCGATTTATAAATTTTAATGCATTGTATTGTCAGGAATGTTTTTATTATTGTCTAAATATGAAAATTATTTTATCTGTAATTGACGTGTAATAGCATGAATAAATGAATTTGAATAGAAAATTAAACTGTTTTAAACCACGATTGTATAGGGATATCCAAATAAAAGTGAACAGGCATATAACTTTTTTATTTTTAAAGATGGAAAAAAATGTTAAATATGAAAGCTTTGGGGATTTTTATAGATCATGCATATATCTTATCAGCAAAATAATCGAGCATCGGATAAAAAAAATTCAAAAATATGATAAAAATCATACCATCCAATTTAAAATAAGTGAGAAAATCAATGTTTTATACTATATTTCTTTTATTCGATACTCAATTGTTTTGCTGATAAGATATATGAATGATTCATAAAAATCCCCAAAGCTTTCATATTTAACATTTTTTCTCATTTTTAAAAATAAAAAAGTTATAAGGCCTGTTCACTTTTATTTGGATATCCCTGTACATATTACCACGTACACAGTATATTATCCAATTTGAATTTGTTGTAAAAATGCTAAAAATATATAAAATAATGCAAACAAGGGGCGCCATCAAGGAGGGGGGGGGGGGCAAAATGAAAATTGGAGAGCTTCCAACTATACGATGGTGGTTAAAACTTAAAATGGGCACCCCGTATATAAATATGTTTAAAGGCACAACTATAGAGATGGTAGTGACCAGTGGCATATGGTGAAATTTCTAAGTTGTATATATCTCTGTTCCTACGTACAGGACCGGTCCCAATTTTAATTGGTTTTAATTCCCACTGGGAATGTTTTTGTAAAGAAAAAAAAAACGTTTTGAATTTGCGAAAAAAGTTGAATTTTTGCTTGAGTTTACCAGAACATTCCCAGTGGGCACACTATTAAAACCTCTAAATTTGGTCGGGTCCTGTAAATAGGAACAGAGATATACAACTTTGAAATTTCACCATACGCCACTGGTACTGACCTACGTTACTAGCCATTATATCTAGTTCACGATACACTTACAATGGTATGCTACGTTATGACGTCACTTCGAGGGAAAATTTTAAATTGACTAGGCGCTTACCTGAGCAAATGAATTATGACAATAATATTTTAATAAATGTCAACTCAACATACTACCCGACAATAAACTGACCTGTAATATTTGTATAAACGTCAACCCAATACACTACCCGACAATAAATTGACCTGTACTTACATATGTACAAGGGGTGCAAGTGTCTAGTCAGTTGAGGATTTTCCCTCGAAGTGACGTCATATGTAGCATACTGTTGCAAGTGTATCGTGATCTAGTTTAATAAGAAGCATGAAAAGGTAGTAATAAAAAAATAATTCCTCTGTATCGATATACGATAGCTCAAGCTCCTGTTTTATAACAAACGACATAAAATTTTAATGTTTTATTTTAAAAAAATAACTAAACTCTAAAACTGTCTAGAAGACAAAAAATAAAATATAATCCATAGAGGAATGTAACAATAATCAAAATAAATAATTCTTTGAACAAAATTCAATATTTAAAGTAGTTAGTCGACTTATTTCTTTTAGGTATATGTCTTCTATATGTAACAATGGCAATTCTTTAAGCATACTTATATTGTTTCAATATAGTGTTTCTTTCTTCTAAAATGTTATTTTTTCTTTGTTTTTCCTGTAACTTTTTTTCTTTTATTTCCAGAAGTTTTTTATAGAAATCTTTTCTATCCTGTCTTATTTCCTTTAGAATATGTATATGTCCTTAACTCTTTATTCTTGTAACTAGTTTTTACTGACATTGTTTTTACAGATGCTACTTCCTTTGTCTTCTCAGTGGCATTTGCTTCCATTATAATATCCTGCATTATATTCTCCTTTTCCATGTTTGTGTCCACTAAACCAGTATTTTCCTTCTCAATTGCTGAATAAATCACGGTGTCTGAAGACAGCAATATAGCTGGATGTATTCCTTTTACCTAGAATTTTATCCATAATCTCTGCATATTCAAAATCTTTCCTTCCTCGGCCTGTTATTGTTATCTATATATTTTTTGTACATTCTTTCTAAATGTTTCCACCGATTCTCACAATTTGCAGCAGTTATGTTTTGTTTTGTTTTGTACCGTAATTCTTTTGCTATTTCCTCAAACATTTTCTTAAGGTTTCTTATTTTTAAAGAACCAACTTGGTTCCTATAATCTTTATACAAATCCAAGAACATAAGTGTAGAATTGTGACTTCACTTATATGATTCTCCTTCATCTTGGGCTTGGGAAGGATTGGTTGAGGGCAATATTATAAACTCCGACATACCTAAAAAAGGAAATATTGCTCTATTCTACGGTAAAGTGAAAATCTGGCAAAAACTTACCTTCTTGTTCACACATTTTAATAAATATTTGCAAAACAAACAATCTGTACTAAAAATCTGACACATAAAAAAAGTATGGTTAATGGTTAATTCTGCTTCCTTTCTTAAAATCGATGACGCCTTTTTTCTCTTTTTCGATATATGGGCTTAGCAGTTAACTCTAGTGTTTCAAAGACAATAATACAAACAGGCCTTCTATTTTAAATTTTCGCGCCAAATAAAAGTACAGGAAGTGACAAAGAGACATGTTTCATGATGAAGGGAGATCGAAATAGAAGGATTTCTTGTCATCAAAGGTCCGTGCGCCATATTTAAGTTTGTCAACAGCACACAAGCCACACAATTGAATGTTTTAATTTTTTTTTTTCGTTTAAAGATTTAAATAATTTAATTTATTTTCACTACCTAGAAAATGGTCTTCGTCGATCCGTTGTTAACCAATATTTTGATCAGTTTTATCTAGTTTCTTTGAGTGAGTAGCGTAATAGGGTTGAAAACAAAATTTAATTCAAAACACTAATAATATTTACGTATTATATGGTAACTTTTGCCGGTGCAAATGTAATTTAGCGGATCTGGTTATACTTTTGAAGTAAGTACTAGGTATGTAGTTGTGCTCAATTCAATTAGTATTTTCGTTTTGATTTTTAACTTTTCCTTGGCAGAAAGTTTAAGCTAGTAAGAGTAAGAATAACGCTTATTTCATTAATAACGTAATATAGGGTGTCTTAAATATTACTTAAAACTAAGGCTACTGACAAAAATGATTGATTTCGCAGTGCCTTTTTACTATTTTTTTTAGTTTCTTCGTAGGAAGAGGTTAAAAAAAATTCTTAAATGTCTTAAATTACGCTTAAAAACAGAAAATAAATTCTCCTTAAAGATTTATACGTCTGACAACGTTTCAACAAATTCATTTGTTTAAAGTTTTTCGCGCGCAAATTTCCGTCAAGCGCCTTGTGTACGATCAGCCAGATGCGGCGAATATAGACTGGTTTTAGGGTATTTTTGAAAATTTTTAAAATGTTCGATTTAAGAAAAAAAAAGTATTAGATATGTCTGTAGACCATCCCAGGAGTCACCCATTCCAATATATTAAATGATTTCCATAACACCCTGTATATATATATATATATATATATATATATATATATATATATATATATATATATATATATATATATATATATATATATATACAGGGTGTTCCTAAATGTCGTGCTGATAATAAAGAGGGTGATTCTACAAGCGATTTTAAGAGAAAAAGTTCATGTGACCATATGTCCTAAATCGTTTAAATTTTAAAATACAGGGTGTTAAAGTTTAACTTTTTTATTCGTTTTTGGCGTATACCTTGTACATTTTTTACGATATTTAATTTAAATTTGGTATACAGTCTACCATAATTAAGCTTTATGAAATGGTAATATTACATTTTAAGAAATTATACAGAGTACTCCTTTTTTTGGGACACGGTTCCTTTAGGCCCTCCCAACTTTTTATTGGAACGCCGCTGGTTATTTTTGCTTCTGGAATCGTATTTCGCATTTTATTTTGTAACTTTTTTATGTCTTGTAATTTTCTGATATTTTGCATTGTTTAGAAGATATTATACCTCACATCTTCTCCTCATTAATCCTCGCACTCAAAAAAAAAATCAAGATTGCTATGGATACATTTTTATTAAGTGTTTTCTATTGTAATCTTGGACGGTACTATCATAAAGCTTAGTTATGGTAGACTGTGTACCAAATATTTAAATTAAACATACCTAACTAAGTTTTCTGAAATATTAATTATTCTAAAAATATATTATTAATAATACAAGTTAGTTAACTAATTACAATAATTGTTGAAAATGGCTCCCTCCTGCCATTAGGCACGCCTCAGATCTTCTTCTCATTGATCCCCGCACTCTTTCAAAAATACCGGGAGTGTTTCTAACCGTTTCAAATCCAGCGATTATGCGATTTCTTAAATCGTCCACAGTATCCACTGGTGTTACATACACTAAGGACTTAATATGTCCCCATAGGAAATAATCTAAACTGTTTAAATCGGGTGACCTAGGAGGCCATGGTTGTGGTCCTCCACGACCTATCCACCTTTCAGGATACATTTCATTTAAATATTCACGTGCCAGAACACTGAAATGTGCTGGAGCGCCATCGTGCATATACCAATGTTGGTTTCTTAATAAAAGTGGTACTTCCTCAAGTAGAAGTGGCAATTCTTCTTGCAAGAACTGGCGATATGACTGACCATTAAGGCGAGCAGGTAAAAAGAAGGGACCTATCAAATAATCTCCAATAATACCAGCCCATACGTTTAATGAAAACTGCTCTTGATAATGCGCTTCTACTATGGCGTGTGGATTTTCCTGAGCCCATAAATGACTGTTATGAAAATTAGTTATTTGATTTCTTGAAAAGTTAGCTTCATCTGTAAAAAGGATTTGACTTTCAAAATGGGGATTTACTGCGAGCCTCTGTAGGTACCATTGACAGAAATTAATCCGTAAAGGAAAATCACGGGGAAGCAGTGCTTGCACTCTTTGAAGATGGTATGGGTAAAGTTGCTGGTCCGACAAGATTCTCCAAACAATTTGATGACAAATATTTAAATTTATGGCAATCTTTCTAGTGCTGGTTTCTGGATGATTATCTATTTCATTTAATACAGCTTCCTCGATAGCTGGTGTTCTAACAGTACGAGGTCTTCCTGCGTTAGCTGTATCTTTTTGAAAATGCCCAGTTTCATGAAGGCGTCGATGAATATTCGAGAATGTTCTACTGTCAGGTATCACACGATTCGGATATCTTTCACCATAAATACGTCTGGCTTCAAAAGCGTTTCCATTGGCAAGGCCATAAATAAAGTGCATATCAGCCATTTCAGAATTCGTAAAATTCGGCATATTTATTAGGTAGATAAATTTCAATTCAAAACTGTAGCTTACACGTTAACTAATAATTATTGACTTACTTAGCATAAAATGACTTCTGTTGTAAATACGAAAGAATTGTACTGTCAAAGATGGCAACAGAAAAAACTTAATAAAAATGTTTTCATAGCAATCTTGATTTTTTTTGACAGGGTGCGAGGGTTAATGAGAAGAAGATGTGGTATAATATCTTCTAAACAATGCAAAATATCAGAAAATTACAAGACATAAAAAAGTTACAAAATAAAATGCGAAATACGATTCCAGAAGCAAAAATAACCAGCGGCGTTCCAATAAAAAGTTGGGAGGGCCTAAAGGAACCGTGTCCCAAAAAAAGGAGTACTCTGTATAATTTCTTAAAATGTAATATTACCATTTCATAAAGCTTAATTATGGTAGACTGTATACCAAATTTAAATTAAATATCGTAAAAAATGTACAAGGTATACGCCAAAAACGAATAAAAAAGTTAAACTTTAACACCCTGTATTTTAAAATTTAAACGATTTAGGACATATGGTCACATGAACTTTTTCTCTTAAAATCGCTTGTAGAATCACCCTCTTTATTATCAGCACGACATTTAGGAACACCCTGTATATATACAGGGTGTCTGGAAAAGGTCTGTACAAAATGCTACCACGTATTCGTGAGACTAAAATAAGACGATTTAACCCAACTTACCTATATCCAAAAGTGTTTCGTTAGGGAGATACAGAGCCCCAAAGGGGTACTTAACGATTTACTTTTTTGGCTCTAACTTTTGAACCGACTTGTATAATTTAATGAAATTTTAATATTTTATGTTGGCCATAAAGACTCATAGAACCATACTACAGTAGATGTTTGAGATCGTCAGGGAAGTCAGGAACGGACTTGCCACCACACTCGTTGGGCCAAATTTTTGACAGGTGTCATTTTACAGAGCTCAAAACTGATTTTATAAATACTTTGGTCATTCCTCTTTAAAAAAGGTACTCTACATTTGTTTCGATAAAATTAGCCGTTTTCGAAAAAATTAAGGTTTTGTATAACACGTTATTGAAATAATTTTATCAGAATACTACAATAAAACGCCAGTCGTTTTTATTTCGTTAACAATGTGTTATTGACAACACTTTTCAAAATTGTCTGACTGATTATACAAGAATTAAGTAATGGAGCATTATTCCTATAGCGAATATGCTGACATGCATCTAATTTATGGACAAGCACTTGGCAATTGTGTGGAGGCAAGAAGAATTTATTCTGGTACATTTCCAAATCGACGTTTACCGCACCGAAGAACTTTTGAAAGGGTGGATCGTAGCTTAAGAGAAACAGGTAAAAAGTCAAGTGAAATAAAAAAAATGCTAAAAATAGCGAATCTTTTGCTAATCAATTTTAGGAAGTTTTTTGCCGCTCCGTGGTGGAGAAGGGTCTCCAAGAAGAGCAAGGCACTCTCAGTTAGAGGAGGAAATTCTGGATGAGATTGCTGAAAATCCCTCTAATAGTGTAAGAAAGTTGTCGGTTCAAGTTCTTGCGACAAAGTGGGTTGTTCATGAGACCCTTCGAGAACAACTGCTACATCCGTATCACGTCCAAAAGGTACATGCCATGTCTCCCGCTGATTATCCTGCAAGAGTCAATTACGCAAATTGGTTTTCTCAACGATTTAGGCAAAATCCAAATTTTACTAGTATTGTTTTTTCGTGGACGAAGCCGGTTTCACCCGAGACGTTGTAATAAATTGCCATAATTTGCATATCTGGCATGAAGAAAATCCCATTTTTAACATTTTTCTGTTTAAGCGATTTCTAAAATATCAAAAAGATTCAGTTTTAAGTACTTTTTATGATTTAACTTTTACCTGTCACTAACACATTGATAACGAAATAACAACGACTGGTGTTTTATTGTAGTATTGTAATATTATTTCAATAACGTGTTATACAAAACCTTAATTTTTTCGAAAACGGCTAAATTTATCGAAAGAAATGTAGAGTACCTTTTTTAAAGAGGAATGACCAAAGTATTTAAAAAATCAGTTTTGGGCTCTGTAAAATGATACCTGTCAAAAATTGGGCCCAACGAGTGTGGTGGCAAGTCCGTTCCTGACTTCCCTGACGATCTCAAACATCTACTGTAGTATGGTTTTATGAGTCTTTATGGCCAACATAAAATATTAAAATTTCATTAAATTATACAAGTCGGTTCAAAAGTTAGAGCCAAAAAAGTAAATCGTGAAGTACAAGTTTGGGGCTCTGTATCTCCCTAACGAAACACTTTTGGATATAGGTAAGTTGGGTTAAATCGTCTTATTTTAGTCTCACGAACACGTGGTAGCATTTTGTACAGACCTTTTCCAGACACCCTATATATTCAGTGGCGGCTCGTGAGTTTTTCAACAGGGTCGGCAAAATTTTAATCTGACAAACTCGAGGATTTACTGTGTTTTTGCCCTTCAGAGAGTATGAAAGAATAGGTATATAATATTTTTTTCATATGTGTCATCATAGGAGCAATAGGTTTTTAAGGCCTAAGTTTTTAAAATTTTTGTTTATGAATTTTGTGTTTTCTTTTATTTTTTTTTTGCTTTTTAGCTACATATAATGTAATCAAAAAAAGTGATCTTAAATTAAGATTACGTTGACTTTAATAAAACAATGCAAAGTCTTGAGATAAAAGTTCATTGACAATATCTTTACTTTTGATAATACTTACAATTTGAGCTGCATCCAAAGCATTTCCCTCCATTTTTTAAATACTTAGGTACGCTGTTACTTTACCAAATTTTTCGAGCCGGCAAAAAATAACTTAAAATGTTTAAAGTGAAAGGTACACAAAGTACGGCACAGCACAAGACAGTAAGACACTATATCTAATTTACTTAGGCACTTAATCAAGTACTAAGGAAAATGCCGAAAATGGTACTGAAAGTAGGCCTAAAATTTGCGAAAAACAGTAATCATTCAATACTAATCAATTCACCCAGTCCCTACTGTCAGAGTGTCACTCTTCACCCTCATCAAACCGCATTCCCGCAGTTGCCAATATCGCATCATCCTGGTTCTTTTGACCGTTGAAAATATAATTTTAAGAAAATAAACATTAAAAATCTAAACCACATCACAATAAATCATTCAATAATAGACACTACGTATTAAATTGTAAGTAAATTAATATTTGCCATTATTCCACAAGTACAAAGAAGTTTTATTAACTTGATTGTATTGTATCAAGACCCAAATAAATTTTCCATGGATGAAAAAGTGCACAAATCGGCAACATGCGGCAAATCCAAGTCTGCCGCAGAGCACATTTGAAACCCCGTGTTAAATCTTTTAATTGTATTACTATTGTATGTTTGGTTGCCTGTTTCGGTAGCTTTTCTCGGCGGCTTGCCGCAGTGGCCGTTCCCTACGCTGTGAGAAGACCTGCTATTATTACTTTCGGCCGTAGTCATTGCCTAATATGGAGATGACCGACCGGTGAAAGAGTAAATAAGTTTGTAAATAGAAATAAACAGTTGAATTAAAAGCTAAATAATTGAACCATTAGTTTTAAAAAATAGTTAAAATTAAAAATATAGAAATTTTAAATATTGAATAAGAGATTCGTTACTGCCCATTTTTCTATTTTGTTGGGTCGGCACTGCCGACCTTGCCGGCCCTGACGAGCCGCCACTGCTATATATATATATATATATATATATATATATATATATATATATATATATATATATATATATATATATATATATATATATATATATATATATATATATTATATACAGGGTGTCCCACGACGAACTGCCGCGATCGATTATGGAAAAAGTATAAATAGCAAAGATCTGAAAATTTGGTAACGCACTAATGTCAATGGGGGAAATTCGGCTAAAATCTTTTCAAAATGGTGGCACTTCCGGTTGTACCGGATGTAGATATCAACTTGCTTATTTTAAATGGAACACCCTATATATTATTTCATTTTCGGATTTTACGTAAAATTCTAATCGCATTTCATGTATAATCTCCTATACCTAACTCTAACCGTTTTTGACATATTTCAAATTTTATGCCAAAAATGACGTTTGCAGGCCGAAAAATAATTATCGATTTTTCCTACATGAATGCCTTTATGATTTAATTGGGGTTGGTTTCCTTGTGGAAGGATATTTACTTTAGTAGACTATGTTGATAATTTGGTAATAAATAAATACAGGGTGATCAAAAACTAACATTAAAAATGAAATTGAAAAAATCGTTAAAAGTCATTTTCTTCAAATGGAAGCCCCCTATTTTTATAATTTTACCCTACTCAGCATTAAAAATAAGGGTAACTTTGTATAAGCTTGTCTATTCCGAAAATCGGGTTTTAGAAAAAATGGCAGTTTAACATTTTTCTATTGTAAAAATCATATACGGTTTTCAAGATTTGTTATTAGTTGGTCATGACCGCGAAGCGCGGCCAAAAAAAAACACTCGAGCACTACAGAAATGTCATTATTTCTTGCCATTTGACAATTATTGATAATAATCATGCCAGGGCGATTAAATTATACAAACGAAGATTATTTAAATTTGTTTATTATTTATGGGGAATGTAACAAAGTTTTATCAAGAACACGCGAGACATTTGCTGACAGATATCCAGATAAACAGAAAGCGTCACGGAACAGTGTTAAACGAATAATGGAAAATTTCAAAAATTCAGGGAGACAACTTATTTTAATAAATGTTCAAAATTTCCAACATGAGCTTCCAAACATTTGTCGCATCTCCGAGTTAATTCGCCATGGGTGGCCGCTCTAATTGAATCTGGAGATAAACTTTCGAACGCGTCCCTTGCCCTTGCCATACAGTCCTCCATTGTTGTAACTGTATTAAGATAAACGATGCTTTTTTATCGTTCCCCATATAAAATAGTCTAAGACAGTCAAATCAGGAGAACGAGGAGGCCACAGGTAAGGCCCATTGTTGGCAATCCACTTGTCATAAAATGTTAAATGTAAGAAGTTGGTAACTGGAACGGTTCTGTGTGGTGGGGCGCCATCGTGTTGGTAAAAAATTTGCCTGTGTTCCGCTAGAGGTAAATTGCTTAAATATTGATTGTCTAAGTCTTCTAGAATATGTAAGTATCTTTCTCCTACAAAAGTTAATACATAATTTAAAATGGGGAGATAATTTGCTTTGTAATGACTTACCATTTAAGTTTTCTTCATAAGAATGTAGTTTTACTATTCCATCATTCCTTACAGCACAAAATACGTTAAATTGCCAGGTTTCTTGATAATTCCGCGATCTTACTGCGTGAGGATTTGAATCACTCCAAAAATGGGAATTATGTCTGTTAAAAAGGCCATTTTTTGTAAATTTTGCTTCATCAGTCCAAATTATGTTGTCCAAAAATCTAGCGTCGTCTTGTATCATCGTTAAAAGAAATTCACAAAACTGCACTCTTTTCGGCAAATCAGTATCTTTCAGGTGTTGAACCAAAGATATTAAATAAGGGTGGAAGTTGTGTTTCAACAGAATTCTATGGATTGAGCTCTTTGAGATTGCTGTTTGTAGAGCCACTTATCTTAATGATGTCATAGGATATGCCGCAAAATATCCCAAAATTGCAATTTCGACAGTTTCATCATTGAGAATGGGTTTTCTTTTATGCATTTTTGCCTTAACAGTGCCAAAATTTTTGAAATTTTCCATTATTCGTTTAACACTGTTCCGTGACGGTTTCTGTTTATCTGGATATCTGTCAGCAAATGTCTCGCATGTTCTTGATAAAACTTTGTTACATTCCCCATAGATAATAAACAAATTTAAATAATATTCGTTTGTATAATTTAATCGCCCTGGCATGATTATTATCAATAATTGTCAAATGGCAAGAAATAATGACATTTCTGTAGTGCTCTAGTGTTTTTTTTTGGCCGCGCCTCGCGGTCATGGCCAACTAATATCAAAACTTGAAAACCGTATATGATTTTTACAATAGAAAAATGTTAAACTGCCATTTTTTCTAAAACTATCGATTTTCGGAATAGACAACCTTATACAAAGTTACCCTTATTTTTAATGCTGAGTAGGGTAAAATTATAAAAATAGGGGGCTTCCATTTGAAAAAAATGACTTTTAACGATTTTTTCAATGCAATTTTTAATGTTAGTTTTTGATCACCCTGTATTTATTTATTACCAAATTATCAACAGAGTCTACTAAAGTAGATCCCCTTCCACAAGGAAACCAACCCCAATTAAATCATAAAGGCAATCATGTAGGAAAAATCGATAATTATTTTTCGGCCTGCAAACGTCATTTTTGGCATAAAATATGAAATATGTCAAAAACGGTTACAGTTAGGTATAGGAGATTATACATGAAATGCGATTAGAATTTTACGTAAAATCCGAAAATGAAATAACATATAGGGTGTTCCATTTAAAATAAGCAAGTTGATATCTACTTCCGGTACAACCGGAAGTGCCACCATTTTGAAAATATTTTAGCCGAATTGCCCCCATTGACATTAGTATGTTACCAAATTTTCAGATCTTTGCTATTTATACTTTTTCCATAATCGATCGCGGCAGTTCGTCGTGGGACACCCTATATATATATATATATATATATATATATATATATATATATATATATATATATATATATATATATATATATATATATATATATATATAATATATATGTCGTTGTTAATCCGGGAATACATCCGTTCGTTTGATTCGTTTCAAAACTGTATGGACTACCGAAAATACATAAGGAAGACATCCCACTAAGACCAATCGTCAGTGCCTTCAACTCCCCACTACAAAAATTGGAAAAATATCTAGCCGGCATCTTGCAACCATCAGTTGAAAAAGCTAATTCCTACGTCAAAAACTCTGAGCACTTTACACAGATCCTAAAAACTGTCAAGCTTGAGGAGAATGACATCATAGCCAGTTTTGACGTCAAATCCTTATACCCCAGTATACCGGTTGATGAAGCTCTGGAACAGATATCAAGAAACGAGACCTTCCCAAAACACGTGGTGGACTTAGCCAAACACTGCCCAAGAAACGCATACTTCTTATTCGATGACCAAATCTACAGACAGACGGAAGGCGCAGCAATGGGTTCTTCACTATCACCAGTCATAGCAAACCTCTTCATGACCTACTTCGAAAACAATGCTCTTGAAGAAGCCCATCTCAAACCAAAACTATGGATTAGATATGTCGACGATGTTTTCGTAATATGGTCTTTCGGCAAGGACAAACTCCACAAATTCTTGGATCACCTAAATTCCCGCCATCCAAAAATCCAGTTCACCATAGAACTCGAAGAAAATAACAGTCTTCCATTTTTAGACGTGCTAGTAACAAAAACAAAAGAAGGAACTCTGCGACACACTGTATACAGAAAACCAACACACACAAACAGATACGTCAACGCCGAGTCCCATCATCACCCGACTCAAATACAAGGAGTAGCTAACACACTGATTACACGATCCATCCGGCTGACAGACGCCCAAGGGAAAGAACAGGAACTAGACAACATAAAAACGGCTCTGAAACAAAACGGCTACAAAACACACAATAAAAAAAGCCATAGACCAGGAACAGAATCGCCAAAAAAAGAAACCAGAATAATCCACCAAAGACAGGCCCATATCTATACTACCACATATCAAGGGAACAACAGACAGAATCGGGAGAATCCTACGCAAGCACAACATCGCGACAGCCTACAAGCCACACCAAACAATAGGATCATCTCTAAGAAATCCAAAAGATAAAATAAAACTTGAAAACCAGGGTGTCTACAGCATCTCATGTGGGACCTGCAGCAAAACATATGTAGGACAGACCAATAGACGAATATCAGCAATATGAGAAGAACACAAGTCTGCATCAAGAACAAACAAACATCGTCAGCCCTTTTCCGTCACCAGCGTGAAACAGGACACAAAATCAACTTCGACAGCTGCAAACAGATAGCCAACATAGACCGCTACAAAACCAGGCTTATCCGCGAAGATCGAAATAGAAAAAACCGGCAACCTAAAAAACGCGACGATGCCTTGAACCTTCCAGCAACATGGAAATCCATCATCAAGCCAATAGAACCATCTACATAACGTACATGAACAGCACGATGGCCGAGAACCAAGTGAAGCCGAACACAGCTCCCAAGCAGACCACTCAGGGGCGGAGCCAACGCCGGCCAATAGATACGACCTAAGACCGAGGCGATCCACTATAAAACCACGCCCTGCGGCTTCCACCCTCAGTTTACTTTCTACGACCAGCGGGTAAGCACAGAAGATGCCAAATGATATTTTGGCGAAACGACTGCAAGTTTCAACTAGAAACAAATCAAACGAACGGATGAATTCCCGGATTAACCACGACACACACACACACACACATATATATATATATATATATATATATATATATATATATATATATATATATATATATATATATATAAATAATATACCTATATTTAAATTATCTGGCACTTAATGTGAATAAAACCCATTTTGTGAGATTTCTAACAAGAAACGCCACTAACGATGTTTGCCCCCTGATAAGAGTTCAAAATACGCATACACGAAACAGAGTGCTTTCAATTTTTCGGAGTAATATTGGATACTAAACTCACCTGGGTACCTCATATCATTGCTTTATGCACCAAACTAAGTAGTGCTATTACCTGATCAGAAGTATACTGTAACCATTGCCGTTTTAAGAATTCTATACTTCGGAGGCGTTCAATCTACCTTACAGTATGGCGTAATATTTTGGGGCCATCTGCTCACTTTGGTAGAGCCTTCTTAGCCCAGAAGAAGGTTCTAAGAGTTATAGGGAATGTAAAACCGCGAGAGAGGTGCAAGCTCCCTCTTTAAAAAACTTTCAATTGCTTGCGCTCCCTAATCTACATACATATGTATAATTTAATACTGTATATCCAACGAAACTTCATTCATATCCAACTCGGAGTAGTAGATTGCTGTACCAACCATTTGCAAAATTGAGCAACAGAGTGGAAACGTATTTCCAGATTGCAAAAAAGGCTATTACAGTTTATGTACAACTCATATCCCCAAGGATAGTTGCCGTCCAATTTTCCAAAAGAACAAAAATTCTGACGTTCCTATCTCTTGCATTATTGGAAGCCGCGCTGTTTGTAAAGAAAAATCGTGAGCATTTTGCCAAAAATGATTCCCATAGCTACCTAATTTGATCAAAAAATAATATACCTATACTTTAATAAGTTTTAGATCTCTATACAAAAAAGGACCAAAATACCTCTGCAGTGATCATATAATAAACTACTACAAGAAACTCGGGAACTAAATTTATATTTATTTAAGAAAAAACTAACTTCCCTTTTTCAGGAAAATGCTTTTTACTCAATTACAGAATATCTGGAAGGATGAAAAGTATTTATATTTCTTGTTTAAGTTTTGTGTTTTATCGTTTGTATTATTCCAATTATTATTGTCTTCATAATCTGTAATCCATATTTATTTGACATATTAAATTCAAATGTAAATTTGGCTATTTTAATAAAACTGAATTTGAATTTGAGCATAGGTCTCATAGAACTCACCGCTATACATGGGTATCAAATGCTTTAACAAAATTAATGGAGTCATCCAACAACAGCAAACAGCATCTTTTAATATGAACTTCGACACGCTTTCTACCATTGAACATTGATTTGCTGCAAACAACTTAGTTCTAAATATCAACGAAACGCAATTGGTTCAGTTTTCATACACTGACTCACAATACCAACGGGTGTTTGCGAATGGGGATCTGGCGATTCCGACGGCAGAGTCTGATATGTTTCTGGGCGTGTACCTGGACTCCTGGCTGGATTGAGAGTGCACGTGGACAATTTGGCGAAAAAAATTGACAAATATACATATGCGCTAAAAGTTTTAGCACAAAACATATCAGTACAAGCCTCTTTAACAGCATATCATGCCTACATGCATCCTCGAATTCGGTATGGTATGGTATGGGATCATATTCTGGGGAAACAGTTCTGAGGTGCAAGAATCCTAATTTTGCAGAAGAGAAGCATAAGAGGTATTTTTAACCTTAAAAGGCAGGATTCCTGTAGACAGCCGCTTAAATACCTTGGTATTCTAACAGTGCACTCAACTTATATCCTTGAAGCTGCAGTATTTATTAAAACAAATGAGGATCTATTTATACAACAAAATAGGACACATGGGTATGATACAAGGGGCAAATCTGATCTGCTTTGCAAAAAAAACAGCTATTCATATATACAGAAAAATGTTCATTGCTCAATAATACAAATTTTTAATAGACTTCCTATGAGCCTATGTCAACTATCTCTAAAAAATTTTAAAAATAAATTCAAAGATCCCTTGGTTAAAAAGGCCTATTATGCAATGGAGGAGTTTCTCACGGACAATAGTCTGTCTTACCTGGTAGTTACTCACCTCTTTTTTTTCAATTTATTTGCCTTACTTGGGGCTCCTTCTTTTGGTAGCTACTTCTTGTGATTTTTTTTCTGTGTATTTTTTATCTAGTATTTCTATTGTGTTTTTTTATTACTACTACTTTCAGTTAGTTTATATTACTATAAATTTTAAATTATTTTAAGTAGTTTTTTTTTCTGTTACTTATAATCTTTATTAATCGCAAGGATTTTAAAATAATGACATGTTCCACACCATAGGGTAAATGCAAATGAAATTGTATTTCTGTAAGGAACTAATAAATATTTTTTAATTGAATTAAAGATAAGTATCTGCTGGAAAATCCTTTCTACTCAGTTAGTGAAGTCTAAAAATCTTAAATCAGAAAATATTTTCTTTGTATTATATTAATGGACTCTATATGTAAAATAAGTCACTATAATAATGTATAAGCGTCTTATTATTAATTTTGTATTTTTTCTCTTACTTGACTAGTGGGATAAGGCAATTTCGTATTGACTTTTGTTCAAGAAATTACTAAAAAAAATGTGTTATTGACTTTTTGTTAATGATAAAGATGAAAGAGTGTGCATTTTCAAATTTTATTATACTTCATGAGAGAAGTTCCCTGCAAAATCGTTGGCAGAATTTCTTTTCCTTTATTAATTTTTGTATTGGGCATTTGAATTTTTATAATGTAATGAACCATTTAGATCTATTAAGTTCTGTAGTATACGTAAATAAATAAAAATAAGTTTCTTTTGCTTACTCAAGAACTAAGTACCTAGACCATGGCTTTATATAATACTAGCTAGTACCCGCGGGCTTCGCCAGCGTGTTTTAATCATAAAATATATTTTTAGAATACATAATATTTGGAAATTTCCTTGTAAACGACATTGGTTGTTTTTCGTAGGGGCTGCAAAATAGCCAAGCTGTTGGACAGTGAAGTACATCTATACAGAATTCGCATTTTTTTTTTAAACTATAGCTTCTGTGTATAACAATAAAGTATGCAGAAAATAAAAAATGATGGCTAGATCACGCTAGGCCATGCGGCCCGAACATCTGAAGGAACGGTTGCCAGATTTATTTAAGTATAAACTAAAAATGTTTGCATATGGTATTACCCCCTAGAGATTAAATTACAACACAAAAAAATTGACTCTTATCTAAAAAAAATGACATGGTTCGGCGCTTGTCAATACAATCTGTCGTTCAAGAATAAAAAATATTTTAATTTTTCGGGAATTAGCAAGAGACTTTCATAACACCCGCTACTATTTTGCACCAAGACCGCAAAGCAAACCTGCATGTCAAATTTCAAAATTTCACGACGCGACGCGACGTAGTATTTAGTAAATCTGATGGTTTTTATGTATTCTGTGTTTCGGCCTTTTTCATAAAACCCATTGGTTTCTGAACTAAAAAATTATTTAATTTGTAGGGTTTGATTTTACCCCTTTAGAGTGAGTTTTGCAAACTCCTTTCTTAGTGGACGCCTGGGGCCTAAACTAAAGCTGTATGCGAAATTTCAGCTTTGTATATTTTGTAGTTAGAGCTGGGCCTCGATAAATCAGTGGTAGGAGTGTTTTTACCCCCTAGGGGTAAAATTCCAACATGAAAAAAAAGTAGTCTCACGTAAAAAAAAAAAAAAATTGACATGTTTTGGCGTTTTCCTTGGAACTTAGTAGTTTTTAAAATAAAAAATAATTTCATTTTTAGGGGTTGATTTTACCCCTTTAGGCCCAATTTTATAAACTGCTCTTAAACCTTAATTTAAACTTCAACTTAAACTGAATAATAATTCAAGGTTTAAACCACGGGACTGTAATGTGCATTTTAAAATCAGAGTTCAAATTTCGATTTCTCCTTTTTTATTTGGTGGCTTTTGGCTCCGATCACGATACACTCACACACACTCCTTCCATTTTGACGTCACTTCGAGAGATTTTGCATTATTCAAGCGGCCTATAGTCACTTTGGTTTTCCCTCGTAATAAAGTCATCTGCGCGGCAATGACCTGTCTTAATTCATACCGTAGCATACCGTTATAAGGGTATCGTGGCTCCGATGCCACCGCCGCGCGCTGTGGCGCGCCGTTCAGTCCTGTTATTATTCTGAATTGACATTCATATCAATTGAGTGTATGGTTTCCTGGGTATATCGGTCAATGGTTATAAATAAATAAAACTTAGTTTTAACTGACGTTTCGGTATATTACCATCTTCAGAGCTAAAATATTTATATTTTTGTACAAATAGAAAAATGGATTTTGTCTAGTTGAGAAATATACAAACAAGAAAAAAAAAATAAAAAAAAGACACCTTATTATTATACTAGTAAAACTATATTCTAAACAACATTTTTCAACCAACTCTCTCTTTAACTTATAGAGCGACACTGAAATGGGTGGCGTCGGTACCGTATTTTATGGCGATGGTCAAAACATGTGTTAGTCGTTAGGATTGGTACATACTTTTTCTTCTCTACTTCTTAAATATTATTTTTTTATAGAATTTTTTTTAAGAAGTAGAGAAGAAAAAGTATGTACCAATCCTAACGACTAACACATGTTTTGACCATCGCCATAAAATACGGTACCGACACCACCCATTTCAGTGTCGCTCTATAAGTTAAAGAGAGAGTTGGTTGAAAAATGTTGTTTAGAATATAGTTTTACTAGTATAATAATAAGGTATGTCTTTTCTTTATTATTTTTTCTTGTTTGTATATTTCTCAACTAGACAAAATCCATTTTTCTATTTGTACAAAAATATAAATATTTTAGCTCTGAAGATGGTAATATACCGAAACGTCAGTTAAAACTAAGTTTTATTTATTTATAACCATTGACCGATATACCCAGGAAACCATACACTCAATTGTTTAAAAATACGGTCAGGAATCAAACAAACTATTCATATCGATGGTATTGTGCCGTACAGCCATAACCTAAAAATTAATCTAAAATTTTATTATACGCCTATGGTTTAGTACTAACCGGTTGGTTGGGCGCTCTAAACCCTTATTTAAAAGCCCGAACAGTTGCCGAACAAAATTTTTTGAAATGTGAACCTCTGCATAACCTGAAAAACATTTAATGTCTCCATATAGTTGGCGCGGTTGCGAAATATTCTGTCACGCCTGAGCTGCTCAATAACATTGACAAAATATTCTTCGTCGTCCGTTAATAAATCTTCGAAAATTTCAAATATATCCATTATAAAATGCGGGCCCGGTAAAATGTAAAGCAAAAATTGTTTAGGTTATGGTGATGCATTGATGCATTTTTGTCAGATGAACTAATTCTACTACGCAGGTCCTAAATTGGGTTCATGAGTTTAAGCAGTACTCTCTCTACCGATTAACTTACGACCTGGTTAGTAGCTCTTAAATCGCACCTGGCCTGGCTGTCAATCTGAGTTTATAAAACGGCCATTTCTGACAATCTAGGATATAAACCGATCTTAAATCGACTTTATAAAATTGGGCCTTAGAGGGTGAGTTTTGCAATATCCTTTCTTAGTGGACGTCTGGGGCCTAAACTAAAGCTGTATGGAAAATTTGACATATTTTGGTGTTTTCCTTAAAACTTAGTAGTTTTTAAAATAAAAAACAATTTAATTGTTAGGGGTTGCTTCTACCCCCTTAGGGAGCGAGATTTGCAATATCCTTTCTTAGTGGACGTCAACGGTGTAAAAGAAAGCTGTGTATAAAATTTCAACTTTTTAGCATCAATAGTTTTGGCTGGGCGTTGATGAACGAGTGAGTCAGTCAGTCGGTCAATTTACTCTTTTATATATTAATATAGATTTATCTTACTCAAAAGAGCACCTAACAGAGTATCATACCTTTCAGACAAATTTCACAAATATGTGGTTTCTTTCTCAAGACAAGTTTTTTATTTATTATTCTAATATTTTTGAGATGCTTATTAAGTTCTTCTTTGTTGGTAAAATTCGTATTGCAATGTTTACAAGGATATCCAGTAGATAAACCAATGTTATTTGATTTGGGTCCATGAAATCTTAAGTGATTTCTCAAATGTCCTTCTTTGGTATATTTCATAAGACAGTATGGACAAGAATATTTAGAGTCACTAAAACAAATGTAAAAACATAGTTTGAATCTCTAATGTTACCAACCCACACCTGTTATTTTGTGAACCAATTAAAACAGAAAAAGATTTACCTAGTGGATAAGGCCTCTATCTACTGTTCTATACTCTATACTGTTCATTCCATTTCCATTAAAAAAAAATCTGGCAAATTTTGATTTTCGAAACATCTGCACAAATTATATCTAGGTATAGGTACATCTAATCATTAAAGCTTTATTCTTATCCTAATTGGTTCAAATGTAATAACTTGAGGACTGGACATAAAAGATCAGGTACACATGACTTTGGAATTTAAACGAAACAAAGTGCTAATAAACAAAGTATTTCAGAAAGTACTTTTTTAGTAGTAAGTAATTACTTAATAAGTAAATATACTAAGCTGATAACAGAAAAACCTACAAACATAAATTTTACCTTTTCTTTGTAACATGGTCTGTTTTAATATGCTTTTTGAAGTCATCGAGATCTTTAATTCCATTATTACACACTTTACAAACTAGAAGTTCCTTGTTTTCAGCTTTCAACACCTGCAAATGTTCTTCAAGGTGCTTATCTAGTACTTTTTCATTTACAAATACATGCAAGCATAAAACACATGTGACTAATTGTACACAGTCTACACTTTTTAGTATGATTGTATTTGAAAGATCATCCATTGCAAAAGTTCCATCAATCTCAATATTAATATTTTCGGACTTTTTCCATTCACCCCTGCTTTCTGAATGATAATCATCAATTTCATTTTTAGGATTTTCAGATTCTTTACATTTGCTATTGTTCTCTGATTGATTGTCTTCCTCTGTATCTTCCCTTTTATCTTTAAACTCTTTCATCTTCATTGCATGAGCTATTTTGTGTCTTAACAATAAGTCCTCCCTTGAGAACCTTTTTAAGCAAACATTGCATTCGAACTCCTTCACTCTTTCTTTAGTAGCTTTTTCTGATTCATAACAATTCATTTCTTCTTCGTTATCACTTATATCATCTGTATAATCAAAATCTTTAAGGTTTTGTTCAAAATCATTTAAAATAGGTAGAGTATCTTCCGAGGTATCTTCAATATTACTAGAATTACTAATTACATATGAATTATTTGTACTTCCTTTGTCCTTAGTCATTCCATGCTTAAAAGTACCTCTAGCATTATCTTTGTTAGTCTGAAGCTGAAGAAGCTTCTTTCGAAGAAGCTTATTGCTTTCTTCACAACGTAACTTAAAAGAATACATTTTTAATGTCTCCTTTACACAATGCATACAAATTTGCTCTGGTAAACCATCCCCTAAAGTCATCTACAAATTATTATTCACAGTAAAAAATAAAATATTCAAATAATTAGACGGAATCCTACTTGTACTCGAGCAAAAGAACAAATCATCTCAGAGAGATGCATTGTGCTCTGGGTACCTTCTAACTCAATTGAGGTAAAAACTGTTTGAAACTGTCCAGTCTCAGTTAAGCAAACTCTACAGACAATTTGTGTGGAACCCCAGAGCTCCATTATCTTAAAAATGAAAGGTTGATCGGTCTTCTCGGATGAAAGTCTGTGAATGACAAAGAAAATAAGGGTTTGATTGGGTTTAGAGATGTCGACAAAGTAACGATACGATACGAAAGTACTCGTTACTCTAGAATACCCGAAGTACCGATTTGGAAGCGTATTGATTACTTTGTTTACTTCGGTATCGGTGTACGAACGGGTGCGTCGATACGACATACGAAAGTAACGACTCATACAAAAGTAACGAGTGCCACCATCGGATCGCGAGAGCCGGCCGAGGGACAAACGATACGATTGTAATCATTGTATTCATTGTACTTTGATAATTTTGGTACTTTGTTTCATTTTGCTGCTACTGCAACGCTGTCGCACGATCGAACGGATGAAAAGACGAACGGTTGAATTTATGAATTTAGATAAAACTAAATTTTTGCGTATGCGTATTGCCTGTTGCCTGTCTACAATTATAAAACTTGATCTTTTAAGTATCAAATTATAATGTAATATGTACCGACCGATACTTTTAGAAGTTAGGACATACAGACAAGATTTTTTTAAAAAATTTATTTATTTATTTTTAGTTTTAGTAAAAAAAAGTTGTAATGTAAAGATAAGCAAAGTTGGCTTTTTATCGTTACTGATTACTTTTACTTTACTAAAATATATCGAAGTTTTTTTGAGGAAATAAGCTGAAAAGGACTAAGGAAAATACTGTCGACTTTAATCGTTAACAAACGTTATTAAAACAATCCTGTTTACATAACAAAAGATCGTTTTTTTCTACAATTTACTTCACATCGCAACACATATTTCCTAAAAAACTATAGCTCATACATATCCGCACGCATAAAAAACGATTACTTAATATTTAAGTAGATACGACTTACTACATTTTATGGTATCCTAAGTAATCAAAGTAACGAATAGTTGAAATGATTACTTAATAGGGAATTATTGGAAACGCTATAAGGTAAAGGCCTTATTATGGTCGTCCTTATAATGACAGCTAAGCATGCGCACAACAAAGTTTTTAATAAGGGAACCATAATAAAATACTGCCTTCCCCTAGGGAATTATTGGATTACGTCGGCAGTAATAAGGGAAGGCCTTATGTTAAATAAGGTCGTAACCTTATTTCTCTAAGATAAAGCCGCGTTCTCAGAGCTTCGTTGTGTCGCCAGCGACATACTTCCAACCAATAGGATTTGAATATTTATTTTCCCCTAACCCCCACTTCTTTGCCGCTGGTTTGGGTTTGCTTGTCGCCAGTGTAGTTGGATTATTTCAACTTCATTGCTGCTGTCGCGCGTTTAGTTTTGTTTTGTTTGTGGTTTTTATGGAATTTAGTAATTTATAGAACCTTCAAAGTTTCTAATGGAGTAAAATTGTTATACCGCGGACGAAGTCGCGGGCGCAAGCTAATATTAAATAAGTTAAAAGTAAAGAGAACAATTTTTTATTTCAATCCACTTAGTTAAAAGACAAAAACCCTTAACTAATATTTTTTAATATTTTCGTTTTCTTGGTTTCTCGATTGGTCAGTAAAACTAGCTTTAAATTTGTTTTAACGCTTCGGTTTATTTGCTTAAACCATCTTCAGAATTCTATAAAGAAATTATTTTTTCATATGTATATAGGTATATAAGTGGTAATATTAATTTTAAGACAAACAATTAGGCTTGTCTGGTTTTCATTAGCATTATTGGAGCCTTTAGCTTTTCGCCAAAGATAATATGATATTAGTAAATTACGCCTTTCCATAACAAGGATTATTCAAAACGGAATATAGACACAATTATCTTGCACAGAAAAAAGAGTTTTCACGTACAAAAACAATTACAAATTATGAAAATCATCTAAGGTTAGGTTTTCATCGAATGACAGGCGACAGGACGGCTCATCGGCGACAGCCGGTGCTTATCGCCGCGACACCCAATAAGATAGAAGTGGGGATGTGTCGCCGCGACAGCACGAAGCTCTGAGAAGGCGGCTTAAGGCATATTGGGACGCACCGCTTAAATTGACATTTACGCCAGCGTTATTTCTAACCTAAAAAAAAGTCTGCGTTTACTTTTGTTGTGGTCGTGTTGTGTAAAATTAATTGATTTGGTTTGTTTTATAAATTGTTTGATACCACGGTTTTGAAGAAGTATGGAAAATGTTTTGGAAGCTGTAATTTTAGGAGGTGGGGCCGATGAACATATAGAATTTGGTATAATGGACAATATTTTAATTGATAGAGATGAAGAGGGCCAGGGTCCTCCTTTTGATTTGGAGAACCTCAGTGATGAGGAAGTAATAAAAAACTTTAGGTTTCAAAGGGGCCATCTTCAAAGACTTAAGAATGTTTTTTTAATCCCAGATGAGATTGTCACGGAGGCTGGTGATCGTGTTAATGGTAAGCTTTAGTGTTAAGCAAGATGTACCTTATTTGGCTGCAGTCTATTGTACACATAGGACTCATTTAACGATTTATTGAGCACCTAATTAAGCTTAGATGTAAAAGTAAGTCATACTTTCATTAGAATCAGTTGGTATATGATATTGGAATGAAGAGAAATAAATGATTTTTTCGTTCATACTAGAGTGACAAAAGTGATTTGTAATCATGTGCTTTATAAATGGGCAAAAAAGCCCTAGGCAAAATCCTTACGAAATTTATCTACAGGCATTCATATTTATGCAAGCACAAAAACTTAAATTACAGATTTTTTTTTTGCTGATTTCGACCAGTCCATGTTGCATTAGCATCAAATTTTACATGGTTAAATGAGGGTAGTTGAAATGTTTTTTCAACAAGATAAAATGAGGGTCTAATAAAATGGACTTGCCATTTTTAATCTCTCTTGACTGTCCATTTTTGGCACCTATTAAGCATTAGTTAAAATAGCATATTGTAGAACAACTTTTGAAAACAACTCCTTTCTCATGAGCAAGGGAGTGTGAAAAGAGGTTTTGTAACTTTTTGTATATGCTACTTTTACTAAAAATGACAAATTAAAAAAAAATAATTAATTTTTGAATGTCAAATTTGAAAAAAATTCTAAATGTTCTGGCACTTTTAAAGTAACTTTAGAAAAATTAATTTGCTTTACAAAGTTTTGATAAAAATATATTTTGAAAATATTTAGGCTTTTTATTTTGCTCTATCACCTCAAGTGATCTGCCTATGCTGTGATAGTTTTAAGATAGATAAAAAAAATTTGTTTTAGGATTAAAAGCTTTGTGTATAGTGCTAAAGAAGTTAGCCTATGTGAGTAGACTTATTGATCTAAAAACCTTTTTCAATATGTCTCCACAATCATTGTCCCAAATAATAAGAACAACCGTAGATGTTATGATTGCCCAAAAAGGGGGTCTTTTGATGGACTTAAACAATCTACAGTGGTTAGACAGGCGAAGAATGGAAGCATATGCTCAGGTACTTATATTGATGTTGACGATCTCATTAATATTAAAACACTCAACCATTGACATGGTTGATGAACAAAAGTTGAAAAGTTACAGCTTTGCAAACTTGTTTTAGTTACATTAATTTATCTAGTTTTATTCAGGATTTCAGGAGGATATTTAGGTTTATTTATATTTATTACATTATGGTAATTTATTTTAGGCGATCCATGCAAAAGGGGCAGCGATAAACAACTGGGGATTTATTGATGGCACTGCCCGTGCAATGTGTCGCCCTTCAGTTAACCAGGTAGACTATTATTCTGGACACAAAAGGTTTCACTGCCTCAAATACCAAAGTGTGCTTTGTCCAGATGGCATAATCGCAAGTCTATTGGGAGGATTTCCTGGACGGAGGCATGACGCTGGCATATTTAGGTATTATGGTCACTGACTAATGTCATATTTTCAAGATTAAGGACAGTAAAATTTGTTTTTAGGGAAAGCAATTTGTACCAGCAACTGGAAGAGAAAGCAGTGTTTGGAGAAAATGACAAATTTGTTTTGTTTGGTGACCAAGGATATGGGCTTATGGAATTACTCATTACCCCTTTTCCAGGACAGCCAAATCAGTTGCCACCTGAACAACTCCAATTCAATGACTCAATGAAAATTCTTCGAGTTGCAGTTGAATGGGGATTCGCAAAAATTATTCAACAGTTTGCATTTGTTGATTTTAAAAAAAAAACAAAAACTGTTAATGCAGGACTTGCAATCTTTATATAAGGTCACCATTTTATTAACAAATGCACATACATGTTTATACGGCAGTCAGACGGCAGACTATTTTAATCTGGCACCTCCAAATCTAGAGGAATATTTTGGATAGTAGGTTGTAGGTGTTTAAATAAAATATAATTTTTAGTAATTTACATCAGTCTTTTATTTAGACAGTCAAAATAAAATATTTTGGACTAGAATTATTATTAAATTCAAGAAATTAAAAAAGTAACATTCATATACCTAGATAAACAACATTATCCCTAGACTTTTAAGAAACGAACAGAAAATAAGTAAAAATGAAAAAATAAACAATAAGCATTTTAAAAAGTACATGTTGTCTCTATTTGGTACTATACAACAGCATTTGTGGTATAAATGGAAGGAAACAAAAACTTCAAATTCTTAAAGCTACAAAACCATCACATTAGTCACACCTTTAACAAACATTAACAAAAATGTTTTTTAAAAACTAAATTTTTCGTTACCTATAGCTACCAAAATTTTGTAAGTGTAGGTCCCATGAAAAGAAAAATAAGCTTCTAAGTTTACTTCATGTAGTGTCAAAAGAAACATTTTGTCAAATCAAAGAAGGCAGACACTTTTTTTTAAAAAAAGATTTAAAAATACAAGTGAACCAAGATTTACATTAGTAATTAACATAATGTCAGGTGAGAAGCTATCTTTTTTTTGTATCGTGGAGTACTAATTACTAAAATAAATTTATATGGAAAAATTAATATAAAAAACTAAGAAAGTTATGCAATTCCTTTTTGAAGTGAAAATCTATCTCATGCACTTGTAACCATTTGAAATCATAGAAACAAAACGTGTTTTTAATCACTGAAATAGCAAGTCTGATCTTACAAGAAGTTAAATTTTCACTATGTTAGTTTCATATTTTAAAAATATATGAACCATTTCATTAACACAGTAGCTTCATCAATAGTAAACAAACAATATTAGGTTTCTTTACTGTTAATCCGATTAGTGAAACACACTGTATATATTTAAAATAAAACTGCAATATAGTAAAAATATAACTTGTTGTATGTCTTTGCTTTTTTTTAAAACGAATTTTCATCAAGTTAAGACCAAAACTATTCAATCTTTTTTAAACACAAAACATGCTGTCATGGTTTTTACCAAAAAAAGACCAGTTATGAAATTTTTTAACTTTGTTATTTTTTAAAAAGTTTTACTAAGTGCGGGTTCCCACTATGACGGGCCGTCTGCTTTGACGGCCCGACAAAACAACCGGAAGTGTCAGTGGCTGTATAATTTTATAGAAGCTGTTCACATTTAGCCTGGTCCGGGAAAAAGGACGGCTTCAGAGATTTTGAACGGACATTTGCCACTGCTGAGTGCCGGTTAAATGTGAACCAGCTAACCTTAAACATATGGCCAATCTTTGCTCTAGACTAGTCTAGACAAACACATTCTCTAAATTTTGTATCTTGTACTCTTATGTCCGTTGAAAGTCGTCCTAATATGTCATCAAAGGAGGATGTAGTCATTCGAAAGTAATTGAAAAACTTTATTTCGTCACTTCTTAGATCACACATTAGTGTTTCAAATGTTCGTAGTGAAAATCTCTTCCGTAAAATAGGATGCACCCAATGTTTTCTTTCCACTCTGTTACGTCTTTTTCTTCGTCTTAAATACCACTACGGCACTACAATTTCGTCGTCCATTGTGTACAGAGGTCTGATCTCTAGGGACCGGACCAATTTTCGTACGGATCGGTGTATGGTGTGAACACTCGCGTCCGGGCGCCGGTTTCCGTTAAAACAGACGGCCCGTCATAGTGGGAACCCGCTCTAAGTTATACATCATATAAAAAAGATATGGCTTTATACCTAATAACTCAATTGATACAGTGTCGCACTATACAATTTTCCAGGGGATCCATGAAATGACAATTTTTTCTTAAACTGTTTTCTTAACACTTTATGGCTCTTCTTTTTATACTAGATGTGACCTATTTTATGTTGCCATTTAGCTTACTGAAAAACATTAAAAAACTGTCTACAGGAAACAGGGTTGTACAAAAACCCGGGTTTTTGTATAAGGTGGGTTTTTGTATCAAGCTTGGGTTTTTGTGTGGGTTTTTGTGTTTTTGTATGCTGGTGTCCCCGTTTTTGTTATCCTAACCTCAAAATTTGGTTGTATACATTTGTAAAACGTAAGTGTTGATTTTTTACAGTTTTAAAGAAAATTATTAAATTTTCACGAGTTCTGTGACAACTTGATGAAGGTAGCGTATAATTTATGAGTAAAATATTATTAGCATCGGGAACTGAAATATAAGCAAATATTCATTCTACATAATTCATCTATTTATTAGTAACCGAAGTTAAGAACTAGTGTCATGTTGCTGTAGATTTTTGGATGGCTTACGCCTTTTTTGTTTTTTGTGATGTAGCTTTTTTTTTTAATAAAGCACCTTGTGTAATACTTAAAATAGTAGTCATTTTCTTTATTGATTTATTTGTAAAATTCTGTGTGGGTTTTTGTTGTGGGTTTTTGTGAAAGGCGCTGGGTGGGTTTTTGATACAAAAACACAGTTATTTTTTAGGGTGGGTTTTTGTGGTCTGACAGCCCTGACAGGAAAAGTGTAACACTTATAAGACAAGCATAAAAGTCAAATAACATTTTTTGGTAGAGTGTATGGTTATTGAGTATTTTAATGTCAAATATTGGAAAAAAGCTGTATTTATACTTTTTTTGTCATTTTTGAGCTCAGTTTTCTCTGCAGCCATACATGTTTGGAAAAAATGTTATTTGACTTTTGTATTTGCACTGATGAGAGCTACACTTTTCCTATAGAGTATTGTTAGGAATTCCAAAAGTTTAACATTCTCAGCATTGTTTTTTCTCCTTCCACCAACTTTTACCTAGAATAAAATTTTCTCAGAAATTGACAAAAAAATTTCCCATATGTAGCCAATATTATGGGGGACACTGTATATATAAATAAATGGAAGTTATCGACAGGTATGATATCAAAGTGAAAGGAAAAATAACAGGATGCTGTCATAAGAAAGTTAGTGGCATACATGTGTTTTGACCTTCCGTAATACTTGTAAAAAACATTACCAAACACAACTCTAAAATGTCATGCATGCTTTTAAAATAAACAAAACAAGATATGCTAGAAAAACCTACATCTAAAAAATTAGGCCTTATTGCACTTTTCTACAAGCGTATCCATCATTTTCTGTAATATGTTGTAAGTTATTTCTTTTTCCTTTTTTTCTGCTTCGATTCTTTGCCTTCTCTCTTGACACTCAATGTCTAATTTGTGTTTTTCGAGTTTAAGTTTTTCTTCCTCAAGACAAATTCTTCGTTCTTCCATAGCAATTTTCCGTTCTTCTAACTCTAATTCCTTTTTTCTTATTGCAAATTCTTTTTCGTTTTTTTCCGTTAAGTAACTCAAAGCATTTTTTCTAATAGGCTCTTTTTTAGTTCGCTTCCTCAAAGGAACTAAAATATTTGAATGATTTTAAAGAGTTCTTTTAGGAGGCCAATAGTGTGATTTCAAAGACAATAAGAATTAGGTTATTTAACAAAATTATGATGAAAACAAAAAAGACAAAATAATATACAAACTATCTTCCTTTTGGTGACATCAAAAAAGAATAAAACACCAGTCCAAACTGATTAGACTGCTTACCTGGTACACTACTGTTCTGGTCTGTATACTTATTTTTTAATTTTGGAGTGACATTTTCAGATGAGGCAGCATTATCAAAATTAGATTCCAGCGAGGATTCCAGCCACCCTTGAGTTTTTTTAGGACTTATGACCTCCAAGATCCTTTTATTATTAGTTCTGTTGTTTAAAGAATCTATCTCAATTTCCAATGTTTCTTTATTAATCATTTTATTGCTCGAGGGCTCCAGCTCAATGTCAACACAGTTAAGTACCTAAAATAAAAAGAACAGTTAAGTTTAACTATTTGTTTTCCACAGACTTGAGAAAAAGAAAACAGATAATTATATTTCCTGTCTTTGCAAAGGCATATGTAGGTTTAAAAACATGAACATTTTTGAGTTGAAAAACACTTACCATAATCATGATCATTGAAAAGAAAAATGGCATTTTCCTGGTCACATATTGAAGTTTCTTTCTCAGTTCCTTTGAAACAAAAATCATTATCTTGGTTACACACTTTCCAACTTTCCTGCTCCAGTTCTGGAGTTCCTTTATTTCCTGAGCATATCGAGACATTTTCACTTGCATTTTCATATATTTCATTCACGTCATTATTTGTTTTCTGTAAATGACCTAGGTAACTGTTCCGAACTTTTCTGCCTAATTGCAATAGTTGTACATCTCTTGGAGTTTTTTTCTTCTGCCTTTCTAGGCCAATAAAGTTAAATTCTTTACATAATGTACTTGCTTCCTGCAGTAGTGAGTCCCTTTCTGAATAGGCATCCTCAATTCCTGACCTAAAAGATAAAAGTTGCAACAACAAAATTTAGGTACATTACTCACCAAAGTGATGGTAAATTGGTAATGTCTTTGGGTAAACCATAATTAAAAGTGAAAAAAGGGTTATTTTCTAACCTACTAATAAATAAATTGTTTTACTGCCTTGAAAATCCTATACATGGGTATAGTTAAACAAGTTATATTTCTTCCTTACCTAACTTTATCAACCTCATCTTTCTTGATCCATATTTCAATGATCAGTATCAGGTGTTGCTTGATTGTTCTTATTGTGAAGGGTTTGCCAGTACAAATCTGTAGCTTTTGCCTAATCACCTCCCATGCTTCGGGATTTGATAAAGGATTTTGCCCCACAAATTCTCTTAAAAGGGCCAAATCGTCGTTATAAGTAAACCTTAATCTGCATTTTTTTGTGCCGCTTTCTTTATCAAGGCTTTGGATAAACCTACTCATGTTTTTTGCACTTTCAGCTAGAAAATTTATATAAAAAACCCGACAAAAAACACAAACTTTACCAATTTTAGGGTTATGAAGCAATCATAAGGTGTTTTGTGAGGTTAGGTTTAAGGGTAATAAGGAAAGCTTTAAAACTTACGGTAAGTAGACGTAAATAGGGGAAGGCAGTATTTTATTATGGTTCCCTTATTAAAAACTTTGTTGTGCGCATGCTTAGCTGTCATTATAAGGACGGCCATAATAAGTTACCGTAAGTTTTAAAGCTTTCCTTATTACCCTTAAACCTAACCTCACAAAACACCTGACACCTGATGATTGCTTCATAACCCTAAAATTGGTAAAGTTTGTGTTTTTTGTCGGGTTTTTTATATAAATTTTCTAGCTGAAAGTGCAAAAAACATGAGTAGGTTTATCCAAAGCCTTGATAAAGAAAGCGGCACAAAAAATGGTAATTATTGATATTACTGTAAACAGCGAATTTTTTCATGAAATTTTGCACAGACCCTAATTTTGGGTCGTAGAACACGAATCCGAAGTCAGCTTTTGGCGGTCTCGTATGGTTTTTCCAAAAAAAAATTGTTTTTGGAAAACTTTTAGGTTAACTTTTAGGTTACCTTTTTGTTATAGATTCCTTTAAGTTTCGACACTTTCACTTCAACATATCTGTAAACTTATAATTTTTATTAGTTTTCGTCACACAAAACACCACATTTAGGCAAAAATAGCTAAGAAAATTGCTGTTTTCTATAGAAAATTCCATTTTATGGCTCTAAACGTCATTATTTTGCCAGCTGTCAATTTTCCGGCGTTGCCACGTTTACAAAACATTTTTCTCGCAAATTTTAACAATTTCCGGCCATAAATAAATCCAAAAAAAGAGATGGCAATATGAGAGTAAAATAAGACAGATAGCATTTTATTTTCCCTAAAAGGGCAAAAAGATGACCCCAACCAACACCCTGGGGCACCGATCCCTCTTCGCCTGCGAGGAAAGAGACTGGTCAGGGCCCCTAACCAGGTGCTAACCCTGCTCCGACCTTAGGGTGCCCTCCGATCCACCGTTATACCACCGTTATATCGAAAATATTAGATCTGTCACCTAATTCACCGACTTAGAAAAGTTTTTGATACGAACGGTGGATCGGAGGGCACCCTAAGGTCGGAACAGGGTTAGCACCTGGTTAGGGGCCCTGACCAGTCTCTTTCCTCGCAGGCGAAGAGGGATCGGTGCCCCAGGGTGTTGGTTGGGGTCATCTTTTTGCCCTTTTGGTTAAATTTGGTTCATTTTCGCATTTTCCCGCCAACTTTTTATTATTCCTAATTTACAACTTTGTCTTGAAAAATAAGTAAACCTGGCAACGCCGGACATTTGACAGCTGGGAACGTACTGGCGTCTACTACCAAATACAATGGAATTTTATATAGGAAAAAGCAATTTTCTTAGCTATTTTTGGCTAAATGTGGTGTTTTGTGTGACGAAATAAAATAAAAATTATAAGTTTACAGATATGTTTAAGTGAAAGTGTCGAAACTTAAAGGAATCTATAAAAAAAGGTAACCTAAAAGTTAAAAAAATTTTTTGCGGAAAAACCATTCGAGACCGCCAAAAACTGACTTCGGATTCGTGTTCTACGACCCAAAATTAGGGTCTGTGCAAAATTTCATGAAAAAATTCGCTGTTTACAGTAATATCAATAATTACCCAAAAAATGCAGATTAAGGTTTACTTATAACGACGATTTGGCCCTTTTAAGAGAATTTGTGGGGCAAAATCCTTTATCAAATCCCGAAGCATGGGAGGTGATTAGGCAAAACCTACAGATTTGTACTGGCAAAGCCTTCACAATAAGAACAATCAAGCAACACCTGATACTGATCATTGAAATATGGATCAAGAAAGATGAGGTTGATAAAGTTAGGTAAGGAAGAAATATAACTTGTTTAACTATACCCATGTATAGGATTTTCAAGGCAGTAAAACAATTTATTTATTAGTAGGTTAGAAAATATCCCTTTTTCCACTTTTAATTATGGTTTACCCAAAGACATTACCAATTTACCATCACTTGGTGAGTAATGTAAATTTTGTTGTTGCAACTTTTATCTTTTAGGTCAGGAATTGAGGATGCCTATTCAGAAAGGGACTCACTACTGCAGGAAGCAAGTACATTATGTAAAGAATTTAACTTTATTGGTCTAGAAAGGCAGAAGAAAAAAACTCCAAGAGATGTACAACTATTGCAATTAGGCAGAAAAGTTCGGAACAGTTACCTAGGTCATTTACAGACAACAAATAATGACGTGAATGAAATATATGAAAATGCAAGTGAAAATGTCTCGATATGCTCAGGAAATAAAGGAACTCCAGAACTGGAGCAGGAAAGTTGGAAAGTGTGTAACCAAGATAATGGTGATTTTTGTTTCAAAGAAACTGAGAAAGAAACTTCAATATGTGACCAGGAAAATGCCATTTTTCTTTTCAATGATCATGATTATGGTAAGTGTTTTTCAACTCAAAAATGTTCATGTTTTTAAACCTACATATGCCTTTGCAAAGACAGGAAATATAATTATCTGTTTTCTTTTTCTCAAGTCTGTGGAAAACAAATAGTTAAACTTAACTGTTCTTTTTATTTTAGGTAACTGTGTTGACATTGAGCTGGAGCCCTCGAGCAATAAAATGATTAATAAAGAAACATTGGAAATTGAGATAGATTCTTTAAACAACAGAACTAATAATAAAAGGATCTTGGAGGTCATAAGTCCTAAAAAAACTCAAGGGTGGCTGGAATCCTCGCTGGAATCTAATTTTGATAATGCTGCCTCATCTGAAAATGTCACTCCAAAATTAAAAAATAAGTATACAGACCAGAACAGTAGTGTACCAGGTAAGCAGTCTAATCAGTTTGGACTGGTGTTTTATTCTTTTTTGATGTCACCAAAAGTAAGATAGTTTGTATATTATTTTGTCTTTTTTGTTTTCATCATAATTTTGTTAAATAACCTAATTCTTATTGTCTTTGAAATCACACTATTGGCCTCCTAAAAGAACTCTTTAAAATCATTCAAATATTTTAGTTCCTTTGAGGAAGCGAACTAAAAAAGAGCCTATTAGAAAAAATGCTTTGAGTTACTTAACGGAAAAAAACGAAAAAGAATTTGCAATAAGAAAAAAGGAATTAGAGTTAGAAGAACGGAAAATTGCTATGGAGGAACGAAGAATTTGTCTTGAGGAAGAAAAACTTAAACTCGAAAAACACAAATTAGACATTGAGTGTCAAGAGAGAAGGCAAAGAATCGAAGCAGAAAAAAAGGAAAAAGAAATAACTTACAACATATGACAGAAAATGATGGATACGCTTGTAGAAAAGTGCAATAAGGCCTAATTTTTTAGATGTAGGTTTTTCTAGCATATCTTGTTTTGTTTATTTTAAAAGCATGCATGACATTTTAGAGTTGTGTTTGGTAATGTTTTTTACAAGTATTACGGAAGGTCAAAACACATGTATGCCACTAATTTTCTTATGACAGCATCCTGTTATTTTTCCTTTCACTTTGATATCATACCTGTCGATAACTTCCATTTATTTATATATACAGTGTCCCCCATAATATTGGCTACATGTGGGAAATTTTTTTGTCAATTTCTGAGAACATTTTATTCTAGGTAAAAGTTGGTGGAAGGAGAAAAAACAATGCTGAGAATGTTAAACTTTTGGAATTCCTAACAATACTCTATAGGAAAAGTGTAGCTCTCATCAGTGCAAATACAAAAGTCAAATAACATTTTTTCCAAACATGTATGGCTGCAGAGAAAACTGAGCTCAAAAATGACAAAAAAAGTATAAATACAGCTTTTTTCCAATATTTGACATTAAAATACTCAATAACCATACACTCTACCAAAAAATGTTATTTGACTTTTATGCTTGTCTTATAAGTGTTACACTTTTCCTGTCAGGGCTGTCAGACCACAAAAACCCACCCAGCGCCTTTCACAAAAACCTACAAACCAAAACCCACAACAAAAACCCACACAGAATTTTACAAATAAATCAATAAAGAAAATGACTACTATTTTAAGTATTATACGAGGTGCTTTATTAAAAAAAAAAAAGCTACATCACAAAAAACAAAAAAGGCGTAAGCCATCCAAAAATCTACAGCAACATAACACTAGTTCTTAACTTCGGTTACTAATAAATAGATGAATTATATAGAATGAATATTTGCTTATATTTCAGTTCCCGATGCTAATAATATTTTACTCATAAATTATACGCTACCTTCATCAAGTTGTCACAGAACTCGTGAAAATTTAATAATTTTCTTTAAAACTGTAAAAAATCAACACTTACGTTTTACTTTACAAATGTATACAACCAAATTTTGAGGTTAGGATAACAAAAACGGGGACACCAGCATACAAAAACACAAAAACCCACACAAAAACCCAAGCTTGATACAAAAACCCCAAAAACCCACCTTATACAAAAACCCGGGTTTTTGTACAACCCTGGTTCCTGTAGACAGTTTTTTAATGTTTTTCAGTAAGCTAAATGGCAACATAAAATAGGTCACATCTAGTATAAAAAGAAGAGACATAAAGTGTAAAAATATAAACGTATCTTGTAGATACAATTGCAAAGGAATTGCGTAATGATAATATAAAGCTTCTATAGTTGCCAGTTGCACACTGTGAATTCAACGCAATTGAATTAATTTGGGCATATGTGAAAAAGAAAGTGGCAAAATTGAATACTACGTTTAAAATCACAAATGTACTAAATTTGTGTCTTGAAACGATGCAGGACGTTCCAAATTCTGTTTGGGACAATTGCGTTGGACACGCTAATAAAATTGAGGAATCCTACAGAGAAAAAGGCCACTTAGATGATGTTGTAGAACCATTAATTATAAATTTAGATGAAGATGATGAAGATGATGATTCAAATGAAGACTTTAGTAATGATGAAGAAGGAGAAAACGATCCATAAGTGTAGGTATTCTTCGGTAAAAAAGAGTGGTGTAATCCAATCAGGTTATTTTTAGTTGTAGGTTTAAATAAATTTTGTCAGGGCTTTGTACCTTAAAAGTTAAATCAGATGTGATTCTACGTAAACAGGCCACTTTCACCTATTTCTTTTATTATTAAGCAAAGGCAAATGCAGACAAACTTAACACAGCATTTGTTACAATTTTCCAAATATGCGAATCACACAAATAAGGGAACATCAAAAATATTGTTTTTCTTTTAGGTGAATTATAAATAAATCAAGCTAATTGGCCTATTTACGTTACTCACTTTGAAGTAATATTTTTAAATTTCTATTGTTCTACTACACACGTTTTGCCTATTTTATACATCTTAATGAAACAATAGAAAATCGTTAAATACAAATAAATGTAAATATTTACCAATGCACATACTTATTTTTTCTTAATTTTACCAGTTACCTACTTTATCATATAGAGCACAAAAAAAACCTTCACTATATTGCATTACTTTAATGATTATTACCTTAACACCCATACTATTGCACCTTCGACGCCCCGCTCCATCCCGCAAGCTCAATGCTGCTATCCTTTACACAAATTAATTGTTTGTATTTAGGTTTATGACAACTGCCCAAAACCAAATTTTCGTTAAACGTAAAGTTACATCTCTTTATATGTAATACAAAAAAACTAAAATTTTTGCTGTAAGATTACTGGTAGTAATTACATAACCACAATCATTTTTTGCTTATTACTACCAAACCTAAGAAAAAAAAATTAAAATAATATTTTTGGTAATAAAGTAAGGTTCACTTTATCGCCTGTAAAAAATTAGTTAGGCCTGGGAGTACAAGTAAGGCAGTGGCGATCCGTGGTCAGTAAAAGAGGTGAGGCCAAAAGTTATAATATGAAGCATATAGTTTTATTTAAAACACACATCAAAACGTAAAATATCATAAAACGGAAATCAAATGGCAAACCTAAAAACAAACTAAGAAAAATGCAAAATTATGTTTTATAGATTAAGTCTATCTTTCTGTTGCACTTAATCGCAAACGATCCTATTACTAAGTTATAAAATGAGTCAGAAGAATACATTTTAATTATTAAGCCTTTTCTATAGACACTACAGCCAAACCATTTAACATTTCTTGTGCAGTCGAATTTCTCGAATAAGTTTTATGAGTTTTAAAGCTAAAAAATTTCTTTCAACTGAAACCGATGCTCCAGGTAGTGTTGGCTATTAAACCTAACAATTTGTACATTTCTGATAAAACCTCGTTTAGACCATTTTTGAACATTTTGTCTCTATAATCTCTGGCAAAGATAAGGAACGGAACTGTTTGTCAGCAAAAAAAAATGTAAGCTCGGTTTTCCATCGGTCTTTTTGGAAAAGATTTTTATAACTTTGAACTAAATTGTTAAATAACTGATTTAGAAATGATACGTCAAAATCGGCAAAAAGCGTTTGGTTAAATTAGGTTCAAAAATAATAACTTATTAATACCGTTAAATCGATCTGTAATTTGATTATTATCAAGCACTTCATAACGCCTGGTAAGTCAATGTAACATCATTGGGTCCTTATTTTCGGTTCTTGCCCGTATACTAGAGATGTCGACAAAGTAACGATACGATACGAAAGTACTCGTTACTCTAGAATACCCGAAGTAACGAATACCGATTTGAAAGCGTATTGATTACTTTGATTACTTCGGTGTGCGTCGATACGACATACGAAAGTAACGACTCATACGAAAGTAACGAGTGCCACCATCGGATCGCGCGAGCCGACCGAGGGACACACGATACGATTGTAATCATTGTATTCATTGTACTTTGTTTCATTTTGCTGCTGCTGCAACGCTGTCGCACGATCGAGCGGATGAAAAGACGAGCGGTTGAATTTATGAATTTAGGTAAAACTAAATTTTGCGTATGCGTATTGCCTGTTGCCTGTCTACAATTATAAAACTTGATCTTTTAAGTATCAAATTATAATGTAATATGTACCGACCGATACTTTTAGGAGTTAGGACATACAGACAAGATTTTTTTAAATTTATTTATTTATTTTTAGTTTCAGTAAAGAAAAGTTGTAATGTAAAGATAAGCAAAGTTGGCTTTTTATCGTTACCGATTACTTTTACTTTACTAAATATATATCGAAGTATTTTTGACGAAATAAGCTGAAAAGGACTAAAGAAAATACTGTCGACTTTAATCGTTAACAAACGTTATTAAAACAATCTTGTTTACATAACAAAAGATCGTTTTTTTTCTACAATAATTTACTTCACATCGCAACACATACTTCCTAAAAAACTATAGCTCATACATATCCGCACGCATAAAAAAACGATTACTTAATATTTAAGTAGATACGACGTACTACATTTTATGTATGTAACCTAAGTAATCCAAGTAATCAAAGTAACGAATAGTTGAAATGATTACTTAATATTCAAGTACCGAATACATAAAAGTAACGATAATCGACATCACTAATTGGGGGCGTGTACCGTTGTCAACTTCGGTTACGGTTTTGTGTCCCGTAAGTATCGGTAATCTGAAAAGTTGGCAGATTGGAAACGCAATATCTGTCATTAATGTCACCGAAGAAACCAAGCGGTTAACCAGGTTTGACAACGGTACACAGCCTGGGTTTGATTGGGTGTGAATGAAAGGAGTTTGCCTTTGGCTTCCGTTGCGTTAACATCTCTCGGTCGACTACATAGTTAGATTTCGGGTTAGATCGCCTAGAAGCGGTGAGTGGAGTGTTTTGTGATGGAATACGAAGGGAAGCTCCACGGCCTGTTGAGGGGAGTCTTTACCAAATCCAAGGAGGGTGAGCGGTGAGGCCTAAAATCCCTGTTCGTGCTGCGTTTTTTCATCCACACAAGGTGGACATGTGACGGCCATGTCTTGTTGTGGGAGGAGCGTAGGGCGGAAGTGTGGCTTAAAGAAAAGGTCATGCGCAATAGACTCTACCAGAGGCAGGAAACTCCATAACCTCAACTGTGCCAAACCGAAAACATTGACGTATTGTCACTTTTATTATTGTTATTGTTTGTATTCGGAATCTCCGAGGGTACATACCCGACAAATCGGAGATTCTAAGGGAATTACCACCTAAACTGGGTAACGTGTAAGCCATCCCTAAGGGTAGCTAGGGCTCTGGTTAAGCGCCGGACCGGGTGGAGAGCTGGCCAACCTGTCCCATGGACGAGGGCCAATAACAGGTGAAGAAAGAAGAAAGAAGAATAGTAATATTCCTTTCAGCAGTGGCACTCTGTAAGAAAAATAGCGATAGCGACCGGCGTCTCCTTGCAAATTCTTACTATGTATCACCGTTCGGTATGTTTCGAAGAGACACCGGTCGCTTTCGCTATTTTTCTTACAGAGTGCCACTGCAGCAGCCGAACTCTGTAACAAAAAAAGCGACGATGATCGCTTTCCACCAAAGAAAATAAAACGGTATGAGAAAAGACGGAACAGTGTACTTCCGTTGCAACACTGTTTATTGACAAAACAGCTAACCTCTTTACCGACTGAGAAAACTTGGCGCGGGAAACGCATTCAGGCTGTATGTAATATCAGAGAAGAATAAGATAGAGAGAATAATATCTCGTCTTCCCGCCAGCTCGACCACGCTATGGCCTTCAAACGGCAACACCCCGAGATTAGCCAATACGATTCTCACAATACACCCCGACTTTGCCAGTGCGGCAGCAACACGGCAAGCAGAGAGAGTTTTCTGCGGCGCGTCTCAATACTCACTCGCACTGTGCTTTATAATAACCCAAAATCTGCAGTGCACGCCCATGTCAGCTTATTTCGACGTCGGTTTGGAGGTCATAGAAAGCAAATCGTATTTATGAATGAACTCCGTACGAGATATTCTTCTCTCTATCTTATTTTTCTCTGGTAATATCATCGCCAACGAATACTAAGGCTGTGTACCGTTGTCAAACCTGGTTAACCGCTCGGTTTCTTCGGTGACATTAATGACAGATATTGCGTTTCCAATCTGCCAACTTTTCAGATTACCGATACTTACGGGACACAAAACCGTAACCGAAGTTGACAACGGCACACGCCCTAAGACAGGTGATCCAAGGGTACTACTCTAGAGGGGTGTTCGTTTGGCTTGTTCTTTCTGCTATAAGCTGCTTGGAGCCGATATCGGCGTTCGTTTGGGTCAAGCAGACGGATCTTTTTCCGTTCGTTTGGCTAGAGCAACCTGCTATAAAGCAGCGGGAGCATGATCTTTCTGCTCCAACAATTTTCACCGAGCAAGTAGAGTTGCTAGATTTTGCGGACTAAACATAACCACAAATATGACCAAAAAATAAACAAAGGACCCGATATTTTGAATAATTTTGATTAAACTTATTATTGTAAGTGCTTTTTTGCAGTAAACATGAGTGCTGTTGTAGAGCCCGGGGACATGTTTGATGGAGAACTATTTGATGTCCAAGAAAATATGTATTTTATAAGAACAACCGGTAAGTATTTGATTTTGGAAGCACGGTCGCTCTATTTTTCTTTTAAATCCTTGCTTGCATCGAAATTACAACAGCATATCTTTCTTCGGTGGGTTTTGTGGTTTTTAAATATTATTTTTTCTTTCAGACGCGACATACCAAATTCCAGTTGGTCTAATAGACATTTATGATGGAGCTATTATTAAAATAGGGGCAAATAAATATTTAAGGCTCCATGTACCACCTGAGAGTGAGCCTGAGTCAAATCAAACAGAAGTTTTTTCCAAAAGTTTCCACGAAATAAAACACTAACCACCAAAAAATATTTAAGAGGTTTTATTCTAACCACAAATTTTTTGACAGTTGCCACTTAACTTCTCCGACTTTTGCGTTCGTTTGGATGGAGCAGTCCGAGCAGCTTTTCCCTACTCTAATCCGCTCAATGACGTCATACGATATACTCGTAGTTGCTCTTCTCGATTTTTCGAGCAGAAAGAGCAGAGCCAAACGAACAACCCTTTTTTGAGTGCTAAATCAGCTCAATCTGTCAGCCAAATGAGGTTATGTCCTGTGACGTCACCACGTTACCTTTTTGCCAGCCCCATGAAACTTCTTATGGCAAGTATCGCAACACGCTTAGTTACGACATACGTACCGGCCAGACTTTTATCGAATAAAGTTCGGACATACAAATTTTTCTTTGTCTCTTTTTAAATGTCCAACCAACGATACTACAGAAAGAGATGGGTGCGTTAGGCGACCAATCCAACAATCAACAATTTCATTATTTTACCACCCTACTTCCCGGTCTGGCCGACTGGAAGTCTGGAAGCTAAAGTGGACTCGCCGACTCGCCCATAATTTCTTTTAGATGTAAATAAAAATGGCTGCTGGTCATTTTTGACTTTGCTGGAGCTGTTTATTTAATTATAGCATTCTAACAAGAAGATGGATTATTTTTTCTCTTCCAGGTAAGTAATTAAAATATAATGTTTGTAGTATGGGTTACTTTTATTACAATACCATTGTTTTTCAAGAGAAATCCTGTGGAATGTATGATGACGTAACTTTAGAAAGAAAGGAAGTGATGAAATTTTTCATTTATAAGCAAATAGTTAGGAGAACTCTTTGCTGTTAAGCTTCAAAAACACAATTCGAATATTGCACCAATGATTTCGTGTGTTGCATTGAGTGCTGGACAAGGCTGCCAGTAGAATTTTTAAAGTAGTGTTTCAGTGAAATCTTTTAAATAAAATACTCACAATCATCGTTGTTAAAATACCTATCTTGTATTATTATGATGGCATATAACTTGTTTTCTTTAAAGCAAAAATAAGGTAAACTACTAAAAGGTTTGGTGGGTATATACCGGCAGCAATTTTCTTTTGTACCTTCATATTACATGAAAAAAAGTTGATATACAATTGATCAGCCTTGTACGAAAACTGTGCAATGAACATAACTTTTTTCTTGGCAATAGTAGTAATAGATCAATTGTAGCCATCATGTATTTAGTGAATTTTTATTTTATTATACAGATAAAATTGTTGTAAAAGTAACCTTCCAGTATATTTCCTAAATAAGTTGCGTGTTATAATTTAGGTACTTACAGTGTTAATAGTCATGTACTCATTAATTTTAGGTTTCTTGTTGAATTTTGGGTAGGATCACAACAGGCAAACAAGTATATTGCAGCAGAGACTATTATAGATTTTGTTTAGGTTGGGTTGGGTTGGGTTGGGTGGGGTTGGGATTTTGTTGTAATGTAGCTTTATTTCATATCTAAGTTTCTCAGTGGTATATTTTACAGTGTCTAAGTATTCAGTGTTTGTGTTTTAGTTCTAGTGCATTATCACGTTTAGGTTTTACAGCTTTCAATACTCTAAAAAATTATTGCAAATATTCTTTTGACAAAAATTCCAATTATAGTTTCATAGAAGAATATCAGACTGAGCAAACGAGACAAATGTTGTAATGTATTGTATTATAAAAACCTGAAATCCTTTTTTCTTTTTCATGTCATACGAGGACTCCAAAAGCAATCGAAGGCTAACTTATTTGGTTTGACATTATCAAGACAAGTTAAGTACGTCTATTTTTTGACAGGATTGTGATTAAGGACTTTTTCTTAGGTATACTCAGTGTGCATGTCTTATTTCTTCTGTATGCCTTAAATTAATTTTGAGAAAATCGTGTTCTTGGTTATGTTATACATATATAAAAAAAATGACCAGAATATAATGTATATTGTTTTTGATTTCTATAAATTTTGTTGTTTTAAAATTTAGGTATGGGTGAGTATCTATAAAGTGTTGCATCGTTCTAAGATATTTATGAAATGTTTATATTTGTGTTTCTTTTTGATAATAAAGTTACGATCTCAACTTCATTACGTTTGATTTTCCTTTTCATATTCATGCTAGACGTTATATTTTAAAGTGGATTTAAAACTTATGGATTTATTTGGCATCAAACCTATTTGGTTTTGATTCCAAATAATTTTGTAAGTTTTATTTGCTACTTTAAAATAACCAAAAATATGAAGTTTTAAATTGCGCCTGCGCCACCTTTAGTTCCCAATCCCCCCAACGTCCAGACTAATTGTCGCTGTAATTTGACGTTTGATTGACATTTCATATGACCTTCGACTCGATCCGTGCTGCGACAAATAACAACGCTAGTTGGTCTTCTTCCTGTATTAGTATTCGTTGCTTTTTGCTTTGTTTACATTTTGTTGAATAGGCTGCTTGTGTATCTTCGCCTGTTTTTTGATAAAGTTTGAGACATTTGGAATGTATATTGTTATTGTAGCTATTAAACTAATAATTTAGTTTTACGTACATAATTTGGTGTGATGTACAGCTTGGTGGATGTATGGCTTGGTATTATAGACAGGAATTTTTTTCAGTTTGTTCAGTTTGTAAAAAAGGTAATAAAGCATGTATCTTTTCCTTGGATGTCCATTATTTATCTATCGATTTATGTTTTAGGACTACCGTGTCGTTTATGAAAGCAACAGTTTTGCTGGTATGCCTACCAAGATAATCCACAAAATAGTTAAATATTTTACTATTATTCCACTTATCAGCAAAGCAAAGAAATTTGAAAAAGGAATGGAGAATTGGTTAAAACTTTCTAGGATCTATGGATAAAATAATTAGTTGGATGCAGTAGAACAGAATTATATTGAAAACAATCAGGACTTTTATTTAATTTGTTTATTTAAACGGAAAATCCATTTTAATTTACAAGTATATAGAAAATACAGGACATGAATTAATAATACTAAACATACAAAAATATACATATCTGTAATATAGAACCAAATATACCATTAAACAAGCAAATTAGCCACAAATGTTTGCCTAGATAATTTTCTTTTAAACACCATCAAAGTCCCACCAAAGGGATCAAAATTAATATGAAACCAGCGAACCATGTGCGACATGGGGCTATGAAAGCCATAATTAGTTAGTGGAGTGATAAACATAGTACTATTTCTTATTTTATGTACCTACTAAATTAAAGGAAACAAGTTGAAGTAAATCTAACTTAACTTAAATGTAAACTTTGAAAAAGGAATGGAGAATTGGTTAAAACTTTCTGGGATCTATGGATAAAATAATTAGTTGGATGCAGTAGAACAGAATTATATTGAAAACAATCAGGACTTTTATTTAATTTATTTATTTAAACGGAAAATCCATTTTACAATTTACAAGTATATAGAAAATACAGGTCATGAATTAATAATACTAAACATACAAAAATATACATATCTGTAATATAGAACCAACTATACCATTAAACAAGCAAATTAGCCACAAATGTTTGCCTAGATAATTTTCTTTTAAACCCCATCAAAGTCCCACCAAAGGGATCAAAATTAATATGAAACCAGCGAACCATGCGCGACATGGGGCTATGAAAGCCATAATTAGTTAGTGGAGTGATAAACATAGTACTATTTCTTATTTTATGTACCTACTAAATTAAAGGAAACAAGTTGAAGTAAATGGGGGCAACAGATGATACCATTCAAAAGCCTAAACAGAACATCAGCAGAAAGTAGGGATGCTGAAATAATATGAATATATCAAATTAATGATATTTTTTGTTCGATATATCGACATTTTTAGGCAAGATTTTTTATACCGATATATTGAAATATTGATATTAAAATCTTACCATTGGATTGATATTTTTCGCCAGCTTTAGGAGCTAGATGGTGAAATGCTAAATAAACAATATGCTAAATAAACAAGATTTTGACTATATTTTTTAATTAAAATTAATTGTTTACAAATGTTGTATTTTTGTTGTTTGGACTTGCCCTTACAGCCTCGTCGAAAACTTAAATGATAATTTAGTTGAAAATTTGAGACAATTTTAGTGTATCTATAAAATGGACAGCTAACAATCCATAATCCATAAGGGAAGAAATAAAGATCTATGTAAAATTCTAAAGTAGATTACGTTATGACTATTGAAGTGAAAATGAAATAATACAAATACTGATTTGTCTGTATTTTTGCATATTTAAATGCTCTAATTAACTATTTTGCTTAATTTTCCCATTTTACTTCTAATATTTAACATCGGAAGCACCACTTGATTTTCTATTAATGGACTTCTTGCTTGTTCGGCTTTTATATTTCTAAAATTAATTCTTATTATAGTTCTCAGTTTACAAAAATCCCAAATCAGTTTATAAGGCAAGACTTTCTCCCTTTTCAAAATTTGCCTTCACAGTTTCTTAACCATTCTTGGTCCCCTTTGATACGCTTCTCCATGAAAAAAATCTCCGACACTAAATAAAACAACACAAAAAGTGGAATAACATGAAAAATATCAACTTAATAACTATAACAACAGTATCAAACGATGAAGAAAACACAGAACTAGTAACAGCTATAAGGATAAACTCTCCAAAAGTTTAAAAAACTTCAAAAACAAGCAAAACAGCCAAAACTACCGTATTTGCATATGTAAACAAAGCAAGAAGGTAACGTGGTGACGTCACAGAATCATATGATTGACAGTTCTATTTGCGAACATTGGTTAAATTGGCATTGAGCACTCCTATCTGAAGACGTTTTCAGATCGCTTTGGTCATGGTTGCGGTTGACATTTAAACAATGGGTTAAACATCATTTGTCAACCACTCGGTTGACAAATGAAGTGTAACCCATTGCTTAAATGTCAACCGCAACCATGACCAAAGCCATCTGAAAATTACTTAAGTTTAGTACCATAAACGTCGTAAAATAAAATAGACTACTAACGCCAATGGAGCTGTCATTTCAAAAGTGTCGCCAGCAGTGGGACTCTGCGTCGTTATAGTAATCTATTATAGCTTTCTACTATAGAAATCTATTAGCGTTTTCTACTATCGTCAAATGTGCAACTCTGTTTAGTTGTAGACAATGATCGGGTATCTTCGGAACTCGCCAAAGGGTAACTGTCTGAGCTAAAAACATTGCGGAAATTCTAGGGATTTTTAATTTTATAACTAGAAGTTTTGGACAGAAGAAAAAGTTTGGTTATATTTATGTTCAAAAGCATAGTAGAGTTGGGAGATATAGTGATTTTTCGATATCTGTTAGAACAGAGATGGTGATTTAAGAATAGCCGTTATTTTTAACGGTGATTTTTCACTACAGCGATTTTTATTTTTAAGGCGAAAAGGAGCAGCATAGTTGCTTTTACAAGACTGATATTCGATATAAATATTGAATAATGCAGCTACATTTGGAAGTAAAATTATAAGTTGATTTGGTTAGTAAGTTATTAGGGTAAAAATAGTATTTTTTCGAAACGCCCAGTGCCAGAAGCGTAGCGAATATTAATCGAAAATGGCCTTTATTCTTGATTTTTGCCCTAGATTAAGTTAAAAATATTACATTTTGTCCGAAATTAGAATTATACTTAATGCTTTTGGTAATTTTGAGTATAGGTATACCTGAAAATGTTTTTATGACGCTGAATTTAAATACGACAATAAATTAATAAAATTATAATCTCTTAGATACTTTTCAGATTTGAAATTAACCATCTAAAACTGCAAAAAAAATCCCATTTAATAGCTTAAAATTGAGGACACACCGAGTCTAAAGGAGATTATAAAATACTTAATAACTCACAACATAAATAACAAAAGAATTATAAACAATAGTATCAGAAAATATAATAATAAAAAAAACATTTCCTTTTATATCTAGCTATGTCCTGCAGTGGGACTCTGCGTCGTTATAGAAAACTACTATTGCTTTCTACTATAGAAATCTATTCGCGTTTCCTACTAAAGAAAATTTGCAACTCTATTTAATTGTAGACTAATGATCGGGTATCTTCGGAACTCGCCAAAGGGATAACTATCGGAGCTAAAAACATTTGCGAAAATTCTAGGGATTTTAAATTTTATAACTAGAAGTTTTGGATAGAAAGAAAAGTTTGGTTATATTTAATGTTCAAGGTTCATGTTCAAAAGTATTTTACCCTTTACCTAAGTTAAATTTTTTCATTTTTTCCATGTGCCATCCAAAGCCCTTCTAGAACTAGTAACACCTAAGTATAGCTTATACAATAACACAGCTACCTAAGTAAGTTAAACAGGGGCGCACCCAGGATTTTGTCTCAGTAGCAGTTTGTAGGAGTGTTTCAGGGATCACGCGATTTGGTGGATTTTTTCAATTATTAGTGCACTTTTTTAATTTTTGTGTGTCTAGGATGTTAGTGTAGGGGGAACTGACCCCCCCCTCCTTATCTGTATTAACAAATTTATAAACAAATAGGTTTTTAAAAGTCATTTTAGGTTTACTTATATTTAAAAAAATTCAAAATACTACGTTCTCGTACACTAACAGCATACAAAAGAAAGATTCACCTTAAGTTTATTTAGTAACGATGAAATAAACAAACGTAATCAAAAATTTAAAAAAAAAGATCTATTTCCACCAATTAAAATTTTTTAATTGAAATATCCCGCCTGTAATTTTTATTTTCCTAGGCATTGGGGACAATGAAATTCAGTGTTGCCATAAGTCTGTGCACCCAACATGGCGCCGAGCATACTGGAACACTTTTCTTCCTAAATGTCAGTCATCCATTTTATTTTATGAAATCCGTGTTTAGTACCCTTGGGGCTGATCATCGCCTTGGGACAAAGAAAATAAAAGGGTTTGAGAAAAGACGGAAGCGTGTATTTCCGTCGAAACACGAATATCAGCTTTTTTCAACTGCAGTGGGACTCCGCGATGTCGTAGAATTCTATTTGTAGAAACAAAGCGATCGTTTCGTACTCCGCGTAGGTTTCGAAGTCGATTATGTGGCAGCCATATTGTCGTCTTGAAACGAAAGCGACATCGCTAACGCTGCAGTGGGACTCCACGATGTCATAGAATTCTATTTGTAGAAACGGAACGATAGTTTCGTACTCTGCGTATGGTTCGAAGTCGATTATGTGACAGCCATCTTGTCGTCTTGAAACGACATCGCCAATGCTGTAGTTATCGGTTTTGTGAGGTTATGGATTAAGTTGTTTACATGTTTTTGGATCAGAGCACTGCCGGTTCGGTGTTCGGTGAACGAAGGCTTTAGAGGTCATATGTTTGAACTATTGCTTTTTCTGTTTAAGATTATTCCTAATGAGTCTGAGTCTCAAAATTTTGTGCATTTTCACTCTGGCATTAGGTATAACCACAAATTGTCCTAAGTGCAGAGCTTATAAAAAATAAAAAGGACCAGTAAAAGCTCCTTACTTTGCTTTTATGCACTTTGCTTATAATTTGGATACAAATTACTCAGTTGAAAATTTTGAGATCGAAATACATACATTTTTTACTAAATAGTTTTAAATAAGCAACAAACAAAAAGTATCTTTGTAGTAAAATGCGCGTAAGAAGTGAACACTGGCTTTATTTGATCAACTTCGCTGAATCTCATCCAGAAATAAAAATATCCAAATAAATAGCCAAAGATGCTAGAACTAGTAACGCCGTAAAAGTGGTCCTCACGGGCGGAGGAAGCGGAACAGCGGAGAGGCGCTTCGTTATATGATTAGTTGAATTCCGCCATGTTTAATAAACGAAGTTCCTGTCCGCTGTTCCGCTTCTTCTGCCCGTGAGGTGAGGACCTTCTTTAAGTTACAACACCGCAACGTCACCAGTCGACCGCGGCAGTAAGTTCTCGGCTGATGACGTTGCGACTTGCGTTGCGGTGTTTAACTTCAGCGGCGTACCGAGGGGGGGGCAGTTCCCCCTACACTAACATCCTAGACACACAAAAATTAAAAAAGTGCACTAATAATTGAAAAAATCCACCAAATCGCGTGATCCCTGAAACACTCCTACAAACTACTACTGAGACAAAATCCTGGGTGCGCCCCTGTTTAACTTACTTAGGTAGCTGTGTTATTGTATAAGCTATACTTAGGTGTTACTAGTTCTAGAAGGGCTTTGGATGGCACATGGAAAAAATGAAAAAATTGAACTTAGGTAAAGGGTAAAATACTTTTGAACATGAACCTTGAACATTAAATATAACCAAACTTTTCTTTCTATCCAAAACTTCTAGTTATAAAATTTAAAATCCCTAGAATTTTCGCAAATGTTTTTAGCTCCGATAGTTATCCCTTTGCCGAGTTCCGAAGATACCCGATCATTAGTCTACAATTAAATAGAGTTGCAAATTTTCTTTAGTAGAAAACGCGAATAGATTTATATAGTAGAAAGCAATAGTAGTTTTCTATAACGACGCAGAGTCCCACTGCAGGACATAGCTAGATATAAAAGGGAATGTTTTTTTTTTATTATATTTTCTGATACTATTGTTTATAATTCTTTTGTTATTTATGTTGTGAGTTATTAAGTATTTTATAATCTCCTTTAGACTCAGTGTGTCCTCAATTTTAAGCTATTAAATGGGATTTTTTTTGCAGTTTTACATGGTTAATTTCAAATCTGAAAAGTATCTAAGAGATTATAATTTTATTAATTTATTGTCGTATTTAAATTCAGCGTCATAAAAACATTTTCAGGTATACCTATACTCAAAATTACCAAAAGCATTATAATACTAATTTCGGAAAAAATGTAATATTTTTAACTTAATCTAGCGCAAAAATCAAGAATAAAGGCCATTTTCGATTATTATTCGCTACGCTTCTGGCACTGGGCGTTTCGAAAAAATACTATTTTTACCATAATAACTTACTAACCAAATCAACTTATAATTTTACTTCCAATTGTAGCTGCATTATTCAATATTTATATGGAATATCAGTCTTGTAAAAGCAACTATGCTGCTCCTTTTCGCCTTAAAAATAAAAATCGCTGTAGTGAAAAATCACCGTTAAAAGTAACGGCTATTCTTAAATCACCATCTCTGTTCTAACAGATATCGAAAAATCACTATATCTCCCAACTCTACTATGCTTTTGAACATAAATATAACCAAACTTTTTCTTCTGTCCAAAACTTCTAGTTATAAAATTAAAAATCCCTAGAATTTCCGCAATGTTTTTAGCTCAGACAGTTACCCTTTGGCGAGTTCCGAAGATACCCGATTATTGTCTACAACTAAACAGAGTTGCACATTTGACGATAGTAGAAAACGCTAATAGATTTCTATAGTAGAAAGCTATAGTAGATTACTATAACGACGCAGAGTCCCACTGCTGCTGAATTGCAACACTGTTTATTAACCAAAATGACAGATCCTTGTGTCAAAAACTGCTGGCAAAACAGCTAACCTCTTTACCGACTGAGATAACTTTGCGCGGGAAACCCATTCAAAACCTTTTAAAAATTTACTAAAGGTATCGCTTAAGCAACGCACAAAAAAATAGTGTTGATCTCAAAATTTGTATTGTGTTCTAAAGACCTACTTAAACATTTGACTTATTCATAGTAATCTACATCAGGGATAATTAGCAAGTAAAACAATTTCCCCAAGTTAAGAGAAAAATAGGTAACGTTTATTTTTGTCAATGTTTTTACTACTTATACCTGTTATTCTGTAACATACAATGAGTAATACGTTTAAAAGGCCTTTAGAACTCATTAAGAATTTCGAGAACCACACTAAATTTCAGTACGATGCTTAAAGCATTACCTTACATTTAATTTAGAATCTTTTCAGCTTAACATTTTGAACGATGTTTCAACCCTAATTATTACATTTTAACGTTAATTAAACATATGACTTAATTAAAAATCTTGAGCTGTAACATGTTTCTTAAAATTTTTAATCTAGTACTACTGTGCAACGGAACTAAGACTCTGTAAATGAAGAAAGGGTAAATAAAATCCAAAACTTATAAAAAAGTAAAATTTATTTAAAACAAGCTAACATTGGAAATCGTAAACAAAAATCCAGTTGAATAATAATAATAAATGCTTTTGTTTTTGGTAACAATTAACTACATATACATTTTGTTTTCGATAAGTACCAAATATTAATATTATAGCTATACGAGTACATATTTTGCGTAGCAGCATCTTCAAGTGGCCTTTTTTTCATCTTTAGTAGTTCTTCAAACTTTTGGTTACGTGGTACAAAATTATAAAAAATTGGAACAATACAGTGCTAACTAATAAAATATTGCTTTTAAATTCAAAAACTAGTTTCCTTCATCCCAATAGCAATGTAAATACAACAAATAATGCTAACCTCAAACTCCACATAATATGAAATAATAAGTTTGGTAATTTTATGCCAAAAATTAATTTTCCTAAAACAATTTCTTACCTTAAGGCACAAATTATGAATATTACGTTTTTAGGTTATTTCTATTAGACCCTTAAAACACTACAGCTTCCTAACACACAATAAATGCAAATTTTAAAATGTCAATAATTCACATGTGCAGAAAAACCACCTCGTGTGGGTAAAACAAAAGTTTTTTCTTTTATTACTTACATAAAACATAAACATTTTTTTCTACTTCTAAAATAAAGTCGTACATGGTCTCAACTAAAAGTATTTGAATATTAAAATCTTACTTGTAGCGTTAAAATATCAATTAGGTACATTTTATCACTTTTTCAATAATTCTATGTTAAGAAATTTTTCAAACAATGTGGTGCCCCACTTGTCTACCAGTTTATTTACCACTACTAACATTCCACTTGTATGTTTAAGGTACAAAACGTTAAAAATGGCAGCAACTCAGTGTGAAAAAAGCGAATATTAGCCCCATTATCACAATCTTCATTGATTGAAAAGTCTCTAACCCGAACAATTTTAAATAATAATATGTTCATAAAACAATGGAATTATACTGAAAAAATTCACATTCTTAACCAGCACCTCAAAGTAAGGATTTCATTAAAAAAATCATTGTTTGATGTAGGTATTCCAAAAATTTTTACCAATCTTTTTGTTTAGGAAAGCTCGATATATACAAGATTTAATAATATACAACGTTCAACGTAAAAACTTGAAATGATGGAACTCTATCTCTGAAAATTCTCAATAATTGATGATCAAACCCAAGTAATAAATTCGCAATTTACACTTACATTACCTGCCTGCAGTCCTCCCTCACGAAATCCTTATATTCCTTGAGGTAGTCAAGATGTCACTACCAGACTAAACGTCACTTGCGTTTTTAGATTGTCCTATATGTGAGTCAAAAGGAATCACCTTCTGGACATTTCAGATTCCCAGCATAATACGTATTTTGGCCGCCATTTTGAAATTTTCCTACCTTTATTATGTCTTATGCCTGTATCTCAGAGACCGTTGGTCCTAGACGAAAAATGCTTCTCAATAAAGTTGTTCAGAATGAAATTTTACATATAATTGTCAAATTTTTATACCTGTAATCAGATGGGAAAATAAAAAGAATATGTAGAATGACAGCTGAAGATCAAGTTATTGTGATTTTATGGTAACGACCTGAGGCGTGTTCGATTGACAAAAATTGGATCGATCCGGATCACTTTACGACACTCCAGCGCTATTTTATTTCATTCTACAATCATTCTTGATTCAATTACGTATTTCCCTTAAAGCTCGTAAACTGATCCGGATCGATCCAATTTTGTCAATCGACGACGCCACTGGTATATATATTTATGCGGGACTTTTGGCCCTCACTATATATATATATATATATATATATATATATATATATATATATATATATATATATATATATATATATATATATATATATATATATATAAAATCATCATCATCATTTTCAGCTGTTTCAACCATTTCCAATTACGGTGTAGCCTCCCTTACATCTTCATTTTTCATTTCGGCCCTTTGTTGTCTATTGTTGGCTATGCGGGCCCAGGTTAATCCTGATAATTTCTTTATATCATGGTCCCATCTCAAATTTGGGCGTCTTCTTGGTCTTTTAACGCCTCTGGGGTACCATTGTGTAATTCTTGTGGTCCATCTATTGTCAGTTCTTCTCGCCAAGTGTCCTGCCCATTGTCATTTTAGGGACTTGATCCTGTGGATGACGTACCTATATCACCTGGGTTTTCTGTCTTATCCACTCTATTCTCTTGCGGTCCCTCCTAGTTATTCCTAGCATGCATCGTTCCATAGCCCTTTGTGCTACCTGGGGATTTCTTGTTATGTCTGTTTTTAGTATCCAGTCGATTGTGCTGAAGCCACTTCTAAAGCCAGCTTGTTCCCGTGGTTGTGCAGCATCTAGCGTATTCTGTATTCTGGTATTTATGATCTTTGTGAATACCTTGTATATAATTGGTAGAAAACTGATTGGTCGATAGTTTCTTATGTCTTCTTAACTGCCTTTCTTGTGGATTAGAATTATTGGCGCTATTCCAACTTTGTGGTATATGTCTTGATCTTAGGCAGTTAGTGTAGATTTTTGCTAGGATTTTCCATGTTCGTTTACCTGCGTATTTGATTATATATATATATATATATATATATATATATATATATATATATATATATATATATATATATATATATATATATATGAAATAAATAATGGTATTTTAAAATCTACTGGAAAATACCTTTCAAAAATTTTATGTCATCTTTTCAATTTAAGCATTTCCAAAGGAATTTTTCCATCAATGTTAAAGTCATCTGTTATTGTACCAATTTTTAAATCTGATGATAATAAAGAATGTAACAATTATAGACCAATTTCTTTAATTAACACAATAGGAAAATTAGTAGAAAAATGTATAAAAGAACAATTATATAATTTTATTGAAAAAAACAAATTATTTAGTCAAAATCAATTTGGTTTCAGAGAGAAATTGGGCACCGAAAATGCAATTTTTAATGTTACTCATTTAATTTCAGAATACTTAAACAAAAACAAAAAAGTGATTGGGACATTTTTAGACTTAAAAAAGGCATTTGATACAGTTTCCCATCAAAAACTCTTATCTAAATTAAAAAATTATGGAATTCGAGGTATTGCACACGATTTATTTAAAAGTTATTTATCTAACAGGGAACAAAAGGTAAAAATTGATAATACTATTAGTGGTAACAAAACCTTACTCTGTGGTGTTCCTCAGGGTACTGTTTTGGGACCAGCATTATTTTTAGTTTATGTAAATGATTTACTTAAAACAAAATTAAATGGTAAAATTTTTTCATATGCAGATGATACGGTTTTAATTAATGAAGGAAATTCTTGGGAAGAATGCATATATAAATGTGAAATTGTTATGTGTATTATTAAAAACAATTTAAGTTTTGACCTTCTGAACTTAAATTTGTCTAAAACAAATTTTATTACTTTTACCTGTTATAAAGATAAACAACCAAAAAATATAAAGGAAATTAAAATACACGAACCGACTTGTCTCTTAAAAGTAGATGATTCATATAATTTAATTTATAAAAATTGTCATTGCAGAAATATCATAAAAAAAGTTGATGTAGTAAAGTATTTGGGTATATTTATTGACCAAAATTTAAAGTGGACTTATCATATAAATACTCTTACTAAAAAATTAAGAGCTACCTTATCTAAATTTAGAATTTTAAAAAATATTGTAAGTAGAAAACTATGTTTAATGTTTTATTATTCTCTTTTTCAATCAGTTCTATCGTACGGCATAATTGGATGGGGAAGTACTTATGACACTGGTTTAAAATTAGTTTTAATGATGCAAAAATACGTATTAAAAATTATTTACAACAAAAATATTTTGTTTCCTTCGAAAGTTATATTTGATACGTACAATATACTTAATGTAAAAGAACTATTCTACAAATCAGCCTTAACATACATCTATAAAAATAATAAAGCGTTAAATATAGAAACGGTAAATCATTTATATGAAACTAGACAAAAAATAAATATATCTCTATATGCTGAAAAATTTAATTTAACATTAATAAAAATACATTCTTTAAATATTGGTATAAAAATTTTTAATATACTACCCAAAAAAATTAAATGTTTAAGTTACATTTCATTTAAAAAATATATAAAAAAATGGATAAAAGAAAACAGCTCTAAGATTGATGAAACTATAAAAATAAAATAAGTAATATTTTAATATTATTATTAGAACTTTGTAAAGGACATTATTAATTTTGTATAATGATTATTTAATTTATAGCTTTAATATTGTTTTTACCTGTATTTTAAAATTAATATTTTTGTATATAATTTTTATTTTAAATATAAACAATATTACCATATCACTATAAATTACGGACAGATGATTCACCTATGTGTTTATAGTGATTTAACCAAATAAATTTCTAATTACTTAACTTTGTATTATATATTATACTATAATTATATTATAAATAAATAAATAAATAAATAAAATATATATACCTATATATATATATATATATATATATATATATATATATATATATATATATAATATTGGTTTCTTGACCGTTTTTGATTAAATAGTTTTATTGTACTTCTTGGGCTTTCGGTCAGTTTAAATTAAAGTCTTGAAATGGTTTTGACGTTTCGGTTTATTTCATCTCTAAACCATCATCAGAATCCTAATAACAAAGGTGTAATAGTAATATATTTTTCTATGTAAGATTTATATAAACAAGAGATAGTAGAATAGGACATACCTTTTAAATTGATTTCACTTAAACACTACATTTTAACAAAATGACTTATTGCAACAGGGTTTTAAACTAGACTGATTTGTGATGTTTACAGTAAAGAGCTTTGGTTTTATTATTACAGATGTTTAAGGGTAGGGACACAAAAATTTTGCTTTTATTTTCGTTTTACTTTTTTATGATAAGGTTGTTGTAAATGGTACTTAAATTATCCGTATCTGTTCTATAGTTTAGGGTGTTATGGGTTTTTTTAATATGTATCATTTCCTTTATGTTTCGTTTTTTGTAGTTTGATTCATAATCTAAGATTTCTACGTTATTAAAATTAAAGTTGTGTAAATATTCTAGTGAATGATTTGATAGAGCTGTTGAACTGTGACTAACATTTCTAATACTGTTTTGATGTTCCTTAATTCTGTTTTTAAGATATTGCTTTGTTTGCCCAATATAGGTTTTTGGGCAATCAAGGCAATTTATTTTGTAAATGAGTTGAGACTGGTTTGTTTTTGGAATATTTGGTTTTAGATTTGTGAATAGTTTTCTTGAATTATTAATTGGTTTTTCTGCTATTTTGATTTTATGTGGGTGAAGTACTTTTTTAATTTTCTGGTTTATTTATTTTATGTATGGAGTAGATACGTAATGGTTTTCATTCTTATTTTTGGGGTTATTTTTCTGTGGGTTGTATATTTTGTTTATTTTTGCTTTTATGATTGGTTCATAGAACTTTTTAGGGTAGTTATTGTTTTGTAAGATATTTCGTACTTTTTTTAAGTTTTTTGGTCTGTGTTTATTATCAGATAGTTTAATAGCTCTGTCAACTAGTGAATTTACAACACTTTTCTTGTATTTTTCTGGAATGTTGGAGTTATAATTGATATATCGTCCTGACCACATTGGTTTGGTATACCAGCTTGTTTCTATGTCACCTTCTTCGTTATAGTTTAACGTTATGTCTAAAAAGTTTATTGATTTGTTATTTTCTGTTTCGTGTGTAAATTGAATTTTTGGATGGAATGAATTAAACTTGTTTAATGTATAGTTAAGTTTATTTTTTGGAATACATAGAATGCAGTCGTCAACAAATCTTTTGAAGAAATGAGGTTTATAATCAAGCGATTCTATGACGTTTACCTCTAGATGCTCCATTACTAAGTTTGCTATAGTAGCTGAGATGGGTGAACCCATTGCGACGCCATAAATTTGCGAGAAGAATTGGTCTTGGTACTGAAAAAATGTAGAGGTTAGACATATTTTTGTGGCTTCTATAAATTCTGTTTTTGGTATTGTTGTAAATTTTTTTATGTTATTCCATTTTTCTGCGATAACTTTTAGAGCTAATTCAACTGGAATATTAGTGTAGAGTGATGTGACATCGAACGAAACTAGAAAATAATCTTTTGGAATTTTTTTATCTTTAATGAATTGGTGAAAATTCCAGGAATCTTTAATATGATATTCATTATTTCCAAGAATATTGGTCAATATATTGGATAGAAAATGTGACAGGTTGTAGGAAGCAGATCCGGTAGTACTGACTATTGGTCGTAAGGGTGTATTAGTTTTATGTAATTTGGGTAGTCCGTAAATATATGGTGGTTGACCATTGTGACAAATAAGTTTATTTTTTGTTTTTTTATCAATGTATTTATTTTTAAGCCATGTATTGATTAGTTTATTTATTTTATTTTGAATTTTACCGGTTATATCATGTGTTTCTTTTTTATAGGTTGTTGCGTCATTTAAGAGGTCTAACATCTTTTTGTTGTATTCATGTTTTTCCATTATAACAGTTTTGTTGCTTTTATCAGCTGATAAAATATATAGTGAGGGGTGTTGAGATAGGAATAATTTGGTTTCTTTTACGAAATAGTTAATTTGATTTTTAAGTTTTTTGTGTGATTGGGAAATTTTGTTTTTAAAATTCGTTAAAATATTTGTTATTCTGTTTCTGATGATTTCTTTGTCATTTTGATTAAGTGATTCAATACCAGCCTCAATATTTGTTATAATGGTTTCGATACAATTAGGTTTCAATTTGTAATCTGTTGTAAATTTGGGACCAAGAGACAGAATGTATTTGACGTGTTCTGGAATGGTTGTTTTTGTTAAATTAGTTATCCAATTTTCGTTAACCATATATTCTTGTTGTAGTGTATTTTGTTTTCTTATTAAGATATTAATTTTATTTATATGTCGATTTTTAGTTTTATTGAAAATAAATTCATATCTTTCATTTTGTTTTTTATAATGATTTACTAAAAAAGTGTTGGTAAATTCATTAGATAGCTTAGTTTTTATATTAGTAATTGAATTTTCCAGGAAATTTACTTTAGCAAAACAGTCACTGATACATATATTTAGTACTTGTATATAGAACAGATTTAGGATTTTGTTGTATTTTGTTTGTGATTCCGATTTTTGAAAATTAAAGTTTTTCTGTTTGTTTTTACAAAACAAACAGAAAAACTTTAATTTTCAAAAATCGGAATCACAAACAAAATACAACAAAATCCTAAATCTGTTCTATATACAAGTACTAAATATATGTACCAGTGACTGTTTTGCTAAAGTAAATTTCCTGGAAAATTCAATTACTAATATAAAAACTAAGCTATCTAATGAATTTACCAACACTTTTTTAGTAAATTATTATAAAAAACAAAATGAAAGATATGAATTTATTTTCAATAAAACTAAAAATCGACATATAAATAAAATTAATATCTTAATAAGAAAACAAAATACACTACAACAAGAATATATGGTTAACGAAAATTGGATAACTAATTTAACAAAAACAACCATTCCAGAACACGTCAAATACATTCTGTCTCTTGGTCCCAAATTTACAACAGATTACAAATTGAAACCTAATTGTATCGAAAACATTATAACAAATATTGAGGCTGGTATTGAATCACTTAATCAAAATGACAAAGAAATCATCAGAAACAGAATAACAAATATTTTAACGAATTTTAAAAACAAAATTTCCCAATCACACAAAAAACTTAAAAATCAAATTAACTATTTCGTAAAAGAAACCAAATTATTCCTATCTCAACACCCCTCACTATATATTTTATCAGCTGATAAAAGCAACAAAACTGTTATAATGGAAAAACATGAATACAACAAAAAGATGTTAGACCTCTTAAATGACGCAACAACCTATAAAAAAGAAACACATGATATAACCGGTAAAATTCAAAATAAAATAAATAAACTAATCAATACATGGCTTAAAAATAAATACATTGATAAAAAAACAAAAAATAAATTTATTTGTCACAATGGTCAACCACCATATATTTACGGACTACCCAAATTACATAAAACTAATACACCCTTACGACCAATAGTCAGTACTACCGGATCTGCTTCCTACAACCTGTCACATTTTCTATCCAATATATTGACCAATATTCTTGGAAATAATGAATATCATATTAAAGATTCCTGGAATTTTCACCAATTCATTAAAATAAAAAAATTCCAAAAGATTATTTTCTAGTTTCGTTCGATGTCACATCACTCTACACTAATATTCCAGTTGAATTAGCTCTAAAAGTTATCACAGAAAAATGGAATAAAATAAAAAAATTTACAACAATACCAAAAACAGAATTTATAGAAGCCACAAAAATATGTCTAACCTCTACATTTTTTCAGTACCAAGACCAATTCTTCTCGCAAATTTATGGCGTCGCAATGGGTTCACCCATCTCAGCTACTATAGCAAACTTAGTAATGGAGCATCTAGAGGTAAACGTCATAGAATCGCTTGATTATAAACCTCATTTCTTCAAAAGATTTGTTGACGACTGCATTCTATGTATTCCAAAAAATAAACTTAACTATACATTAAACAAGTTTAATTCATTCCATCCAAAAATTCAATTTACACACGAAACAGAAAATAACAAATCAATAAACTTTTTAGACATAACGTTAAACTATAACGAAGAAGGTGACATAGAAACAAGCTGGTATACCAAACCAATGTGGTCAGGACGATATATCAATTATAACTCCAACATTCCAGAAAAATACAAGAAAAGTGTTGTAAATTCACTAGTTGACAGAGCTATTAAACTATCTGATAATAAACACAGACCAAAAAACTTAAAAAAAGTACGAAATATCTTACAAAACAATAACTACCCTAAAAAGTTCTATGAACCAATCATAAAAGCAAAAATAAACAAAATATACAACCCACAGAAAAATAACCCCAAAAATAAGAATGAAAACCATTACGTATCTACTCCATACATAAAAGAAATAAACCAGAAAATTAAAAAAGTACTTCACCCACATAAAATCAAAATAGCAGAAAAACCAATTAATAATTCAAGAAAACTATTCACAAATCTAAAACCAAATATTCCAAAAACAAACCAGTCTCAACTCATTTACAAAATAAATTGCCTTGATTGCCCAAAAACCTATATTGGGCAAACAAAGCAATATCTTAAAAACAGAATTAAGGAACATCAAAACAGTATTAGAAATGTTAGTCACAGTTCAACAGCTCTATCAAATCATTCACTAGAATATTTACACAACTTTAATTTTAATAACGTAGAAATCTTAGATTATGAATCAAACTACAAAAAACGAAACATAAAGGAAATGATACATATTAAAAAAACCCATAACACCCTAAACTATAGAACAGATACGGATAATTTAATTACCATTTACAACAACCTTATCATAAAAAAGTAAAACGAAAATAAAAGCAAAATTTTTGTGTCCCTACCCTTAAACATCTGGAATAATAAAACCAAAGCTCTTTACTGTAAACATCCACAAATCAGTCTAGTTTAAAACCCTGTTGCAATAAGTCATTTTGTTAAAATGTAGTGTTTAAGTGAAATCAATTTAAAAGGTATGTCCTATTCTACTATCTCTTGTTTATATAAATCTTACATAGAAAAATATATTACTATTACACCTTTGTTATTAGGATTCTGATGATGGTTTAGAGATGAAATAAACCGAAACGTCAAAACCATTTCAAGACTTTAATTTAAACTGACCGAAAGCCCAAGAAGTACAATAAAACTATATAATATATATATATATACATATATATATATATATATATATATATATATATATATATATATATATATATATATATATATATATATATATATATATATATATATATATATAGGGTGTCCGGGAAAATGTGGGAACTCTCCCGGATATGAAGAAAACACGTGAAAAGAATACTACAAGTTCATATAAACTTTTTTCGTATAGGCCTCCTCTTCGGAGATATGGGCTCCCAAAGAGCTCTAATGAAATCAAGTTTTTTACACATAATTATTGAACCACCTGGTATATTCCAATTTTATTTTAATATGATGTATACCAGGTTAGACCCTTCAAATTACTATCCAAGAAAGTATTGTGAAGTACTCACACCTGCAGGGACGGACTAGCTGTGACACTCATGACCCCATTTTTTTTACGCCCTGTATGATAAGAACTTTGGACGACGTTTTTTACATACCTTTAACTATTGACCAAAAATTAAGTACTCTTCATTCATTACTCGGTCTTTATTTTTAGTATAGATATTTAATAATAATAATTTAATTTTATTTAAGGTATCCCAAACATATTTTTTATTATTGGACAATTGATACTGTAAGAAAGCCTTCCTTTCACGTTCAATACTTTTATTTACAAGATTACGCATTCTTTTACATTCCTGAAAAACTAGACGTCTTTTAGTTCGTTTGTACCTCGAAAGAAGTTTATCTCGTTCTCTTATCATGATTTTAATCACATTCGTAATCCAGAGTTTATGTTGTTTATTTAGAATTACAGTTTTATTAGGAATATGAATATTTAACAACATGTTAAGGTTTTCATTCAAAAAATTTACCTTTTCATCCACGGTAGTTATATCGTTAATATTTCGCCAGGGTATTGATTGAAGGTCCGAATATAGTTGTTTAGCGTCTACATTCTTATAGTCTCGATATCTAGCTTCTAATGCTTTCTGTTTATCTGCATTCAAATTAAATACTGCGAAAATACGTTCGTATGGGGATCGTGAATTAAATTACAATCCAGAATACTCAAGTCTTCAGGTACTACGATTAAGTCAAGAATTGATATACTATTTAAGGTGATTCTTGTAGCAAAATTTACAATTTGTTTAAGGCCGACACCCTCCAGCATATTCAAGAACCTTTTTGATATCATAGACTCGCAAACAAACATATATGTATATATATATATATATATATATATATATATATATATATATATATATATATATATATATATGTATATATATACATATATATATATATATATATATATATATATATATATATATATATATATATATATATATATATATATATATACATATATGTTTGTTTGCGAGTCTATGATATCAAAAAGGTTCTTGAATATGCTGGAGGGTGTCGGCCTTAAACAAATTGTAAATTTTGCTACAAGAATCACCTTAAATAGTATATCAATTCTTGACTTAATCGTAGTACCTGTATATATATATATATATATATATATATATATATATATATATATATATATATATATATATATATGTATATATATACATATATATACATATATATATATATATATATATATATATATATATATATATATATATATATATATATATATATATATATATATATATATATATATATATATATATATATATATATATATATATATATATATATATATATATATATACCTATATATATATATATATATATATATATATATATATATATATATATATATATATATATATATATATATATATACCTATTTTTCTATTAAGACGAGATCCGGATAAATTGTGGACAACCCGAGATCCGGTTCATACGACGTATGTAATAAAGTTTTAGATTTGGAATCTTCAATAAAAACGCAGTTTAATTAAGGGGGTTAACAGAGGGGTAAGCTTTTTTTAACTTTTTTATATACATCAAGTGTAAGGCTAAGTAGAGATCTCCGATAAAAACATGGAAGAGGAGATCCGACCTTGCAAATTATGAAACATATGTGATTAGATGAGATTCAACAGTGTTGCCACTTGTACACTTTGACTTTAATAGCATTAAAAATGTTACCAGGTGGTTCAATAATTATGTGTAAAAAACTTTATTTCATTAGAGCTCTTTGGGAGCCCATATCTCCGAAGAGGAGGCCTATACGAAAAAAGTTTATATGAACTTGTAGTATTCTTTTCACGTGTTTTCTTCATATCCGGGAGATTTCCCACATTTTCCCGGACACCCTATATATATATATATATATATATATATATATATATATATACAGGGTGTCCGGGAAAATGTGGGAAATCTCCCGGATATGAAGTGTTTTCTTCATATCCGGGAGATTTCCCACATTTTCCCGGACACCCTGTATATATATATATATATATATATATATATATATATATATATATATATATATATATATATATATATATATATATATATATATTTTTTTTTTTTTTTTCCCAAGAGGTGACGCTCATGCTCGCACAGGACAGTCTGTCTTTCGTTGCCCTGCCAGTGTGGGACTCTAAGATAAGTAGTGCAAGTCTTAGCCTACCCACTAAACACCTCTGTCTTTCTTCACATTACCAGGTACCACTATTGCTAGTATTCTTCAGGTAATGTGCTGGTCTGTTATCGTCTCTCTCTCTGTGTTTGTTCTAGTCTGTGGTCCTCTTCCTTTTTCTTCATGATATCTCGGGCAAGCTTCATGACCTCATTCCAGTAGCATCCCTTTTCCATCATTTTCTCTGTAATGTTGTTTGGGTTGATCACACAGTTAAGTTTTATGTTGCATACACGTCTCTCATCTTCCCATCTTGGACAAGAGAAAACTGCGTGTTCAGCGTCGTCTCTTCCTCCACAATATATACAGTTTTCGTCGATCGATTTTCCTATTCTAAATGCGTGGGCCTTATATGCACCATGTCCGGATAATATTTGTGTTAGGTAATAATCAGTTCTTCTATGTTTGCAGTTTGTCCATCTTTGTACGTTTGGTATTAGTTTTTTTGTCCATTGTGCTGTGTCTTCGTGCTCCTGCCACTCCGCTTGCCATTGTCTAATTGTGTCTTCTCTCGCCCTCTTTTTGGTCTCAGTCGTTTCATCCTCTTCATATATTCTTTTCCTCTCATTAACCAGTAGGTGGATGGGTATTATTCCGCCTATCACCCTAGCTGCCTGAAGTGAGATGGTTTTATAGGCACTTGTTATCCTGATTGCAGCTTTTCTTTGCACCCTCTCATACATTTGTCTGTATTTCTTTACTTCCATAGCATGTGCCCATACAGATGCCCCATACAGCAGTATTGAGTTTATGACTCCGCACATCACTTCTCTCTTTCTACTGTTCGGTCCCCTTACATTTGGTAGGATTTGCTGCAGCTTTCCTACCCTGTTCTCTGCCTTGGCCGCGGCCCTTTCAATATGTTGGCGGAAACTATTTGTATCGTCCATTACAATTCCTAGGTATGTGAGAGATCTTGAGGCTTTGATAGTTTTTCCTTTTAACTTAAACTTTGTTTTTTCTCTTATCCTGCGCCAACCGTGACCTCGCAGAACTACTGCTTCGCTTTTTTCTGGAGCTATTTCTAGACAGTTTTCTTCCATCCACTCTGTAACTTCCTTAAGTGCCTTATTCCCTCGGTATATTAGTTCTCCTTGCGTGTTCGCGTGCACCAAGATAGCCAGGTCATCTGCATAAGCGATGCTTTCAACTTTATGGCCTAGGTCAATCCTCAGTACGCCGTCATACAGTACATTCCATAGTGTCGGCCCAAGAACCGATCCCTGCGGAACGCCCTTCTCCATATTATGCTGTTCGTTTTTCTCGACTCTTATTTTCCTGTTCTGGAAGTATCTTTCGATTATGTTCCTTAGGTAAGTGGATATTCCTCTACTTTCTAGTTTTTCCATTATTAAGTCCCAAGATGCTGTGTTGAAGGCATTTTTGACATCTATTGTAATTAGTGCCAGCCACTTGCTTTCTTGACTTCTGCTTCCTTCCTGGACCTTATGCACCGCTTGGATTGTGGAGTGCCCTTTTCTGAAACCGAATTGGTTTTGCGCCCAGCCTCCTTTTTCTTCAATTTCTGCGTTCAGTCGCTCTCTTATCATAGCTTCGTATAGCTTGCTAATTACGTTTAGTAGACACAGTGGTCTGTAAGACGAGGGTTTATCTGGTGGTTTATCCTTCTTCGGTATCAGCACAAGTTTGGCCTCCTTCCAAGAGGTAGGAAAGTCTTGGCATTCCAGAAGCATATTCATTGCCTGTAGTAGCAGTTGTGGTTGCACTTTTGCCACTTCTTTAATGACCTCCGGGGGGATGCCATCTATGCCCGGTGCCTTTCCACTTTTGATGTTTAGTGACGCTTTTTGTAGTTCGTTTACCGTAAATGGTATATAGTCTTCTACTATCCGTATTTCCCTTTCCCTGATTATACCTGCCGGGAATAGGTGTCTTGTTATCTCCATCTTTTGGCATGTGTTTAGTTCGACCGGAGTTAGGTTACAGAAGCGTCCAATTACTATTTTATATCCTGTGCCCTGTGGCATCACGGCCTATAAGTATTTAATTAAGGGCGTAAGCCGTGTAAACAAATGAAGGAAAGAACAATTTTGAAAAATAACTTGAAAAGGAATTGTATTTAGAAACACGAAAAGAAATTCTCGAAAATTAATTCGCAACACCAAAGGGCATTGAATAAAATAAGTTACGTTCGCGTTCGAAGAATGTTTAAAATATTTATTGAAATAGGAAAATATTAGAAATTACTTTTAAAATAATCAGTACTAAGTAGTTGGATTAAAAATTTATTAGAGAACTTGAAACATTAGGGAAGGGTTGAGAGATTATTGGAAAATAATTCATTTGAAAATTATTCAAACACCTAAGCGGCCATAAAATTGATTGAAAAAAAAAAGATTTAAATAATTTATAAAATAATTATAAAGTCAACTCACATAATTAGAAAAAAAAAATTAATCCTTTATTGTAAATAAAAGTTTCACTTGTGTATGAAGAACACATTTCACATAACTTCATCGAGATCCGCGAAAACTTTCTAAGTCCTGAACCGGTTATAGCTCTGAAATCGGCCGAACATTTCGAGAACTTGATGTAAACTGACCAGAGGCACTGATACTCTCAACGGGGAAAATTTACCCCCATTCGGAAAAGACTCCTCCCAAAACTATTCTATTATAACAAAGAAATTATGCGCTGTTAATTTTGATTGGACCAACGAAAGAAGGCAACGCGATGCCATATGAGCAGATGCAATCGGGAAAAATAAGGGAATTAAATATAGCGAAATTAATTTATAGCCCTGTTATGAAGGCGCGCGTTAATAAATGTCACTCGGAAAAGCAGAAAGCAATAAAAAACATCGTAAATAACCGAGAAATACCGATGTTTTCCTTCATTTGCCGGCTAGAATAGGGTCGCCCACGTAGATTTTCCTGGAAAACGCAGGTGGAGACACGATTTATGGGGTCGTAAATAGCATGTTGTCACATTAATTCCGTGAAAAAGCTGTAAAAGAGGGAAAATTTATGGGAATTTTCCCTATATAAGCGGGAAAGCGCCGGCTAGAAATCAGTATCGTGAACGTACTCGAAGATGTAAGATCGTTACTCTGCCCAAATTTAGTCCGAAGTTTCTGCCCCCGGGAAAGTTCAAAATCTGGAATCAATAGTACGGTGTTAGTCGGAAGTTTTGGAGCGCGCCGAAATTTTTCTTGAATAAAATTGCGATAGATTAAAAAGTGAACAAGTAAGTGCGTTGAACCCAAGAGATTGTCTTGGCGTATTGAAAAGTTTGTGAAAATTAACAAAGGTTGTAAAATTGAAGAAATTGTGAAAAAGTGTATTTTTGGGTGGCTCCCAACCGTACTTGTGGAAATAAAAGTGTATTTGATCCAGAATTTTGTGTTTTACTGTTGGGGAACAGGGAAACATAGTAAATAAGTAATAAATTTATTTAAAATCAAAAATTATAGAAAAATTGAAGTTAGTGAACATATCCTCTGCAGTAAGTACAATTTTAAGAGATAGTAATTTGCAAGGCTAGGAAAAGTGTTAGATTAAGTGGTGGGTTACATGCAGTAGACACAAGGGTCTTCCGGCCCCACGCCAACTGGTTCCAGGGTTACCGCTCACCCCGCCAACCAAATAAGGAAAAGAGAGATAGGAATCAGTGGTGGGTGTTACAATTGGTGTCAGGTGTGGGGTTGATTAAAAGATTGATTGTGGGGTTGATTAAAAGATTGATTGTGGGGTTGATTAATTGATTAATGGATGATTAAAAAGTTGAAAAACAAATTTTAGGAAAGCAAAATTTTTTTTTGGATTAAAAGGTTGAATAAAAAGTCGCTAATAGTCGATTAAAGGTTGATTAAATAGTGATTAAGCTCGTGCAATAGATTTAAATTTTAGCCTTGGTTGTGTATAGATCCATTTACCATTACCGGTAAACCAACCATAGAAGATCCCTATTTTGAGGACAATAATTTACCCCCTCAAAGAGTGTCAACCTGCATTAAACTAATATGACTACTACAACACCAGCAGCCAGTACAACAACAACAGTAACCACCACAAGCCCTGCAACGATGTCTGCTACTACTGGAAATATTCTTATAGGCTTAGACTCTCTGCCTATATATGATGGGACTACTTCAATTGATGATTTTCTGACGGTAGTTGAAGGAACTAGTGTATTAGCGAACTGGACAGAAGCACAAATGGTAGCAATAACGTTGTTAAAATTTCGCAATAAAGCGAAACAATTTATCGATTCGGATCCAACCTTAAGAGGTACGCAGAGTTGGGCAGTGTTAAAAGAAAATTTAAGGAATCAATTTAAGCGACAGTATGTAAAGGGATCTGCAATGAAGAATTTTATAGAATGCCGACAGAGGTCAGGAGAATCTTGCCGACAGTATTTAACCAGGCTTAAGTTACTGGGCAATAGGACAATAACCCTTACAGGAGATCCTACACATGATGACGTTGTTAGGATGAAGTTGGAAGAGGATATTACGATGCAGTTTACATTGGGACTTATGATGCCTCTTAAACAGCGAGTTCTATCGGGAGACCCGCAATCTTTGGATGAAGCTTTGAGGATAGCTGAAAGGGAAGAATCTATAGAAAATTTAGTTCATCCGTCAAGTAGTAGGGAGTGCAGAATGGTTGCAAATGAAAATAATAATACGGGCAATAGGAGCTATGATAAGAAGGTAGCAATCCGTCCTTTCAAATCAAACGGGAACCATAAATTTAAGTGTTATAAGTGCCAAAAAGAGGGGCATACAGCGAATTTTTGCAAGGGAAAAGAAACCCGTACGTGCTGTACTTGCAGAGAACCTGGGCATATAAGTAGTGGATGTCCGAAAAGGAGCAATGTAACGGGACAATTTTCTGATAAAGTATGTTATAATTGTAGGGAACTTGGACATTTGGCTCGAACTTGTCCTCGAAAAACAGGTTCAATGTATAAACAAACACAGCAGCAGGTGTTAAACACCAACGCAGTCGAGTTTCAGCCCCGGAGTTCGGCTGCCGAAGAGGCAAGTTGGGAATAAGTAACAATAAGAATAAGGTAGGGATATTTACGTGCTCGGAGGAAAGAACCCCAAAGTTGTGTAGTGTGATTAGGGTTAGTGTTAATGGTAAGCCATGCCTAGCCTTGATAGATTGTGGAGCAGTAATATCCCTGATAAAACCTGATATTGCCAAGGGGTTCGTAAGTGACACTGATGTCAGATTAGTAGATATACAGGGGAATAGTATACCCACGTCAGGGGTATCGAATATTTTGGTTACATTCCCTGGAGATATAGTGGTGCAACATAATTTTGTTGTAATAGAAAATCATAGTTTTCAAGCAGATATGCTTTTGGGTATTGACTTTTTGAGACAATATGGAGTCAAGATAGATTGGGGAAATAATTGTATGTATGCTTTCGACAGTGTCATACCTTTGATGGAGGAGAAACCCAAGAATAAATTGGAAGAAAGGCTTGCTCAGTTAGAAGCCGAAGTGATGGAGCTACGAGGAAAACACTTAAGAAATAAAGAAGAAATTAAAGAAAAGTGGGTGATGTCACAAGATACTTCGATCAGTCGTCCCGCGTTACTACCAATAACGCAGGGATGCAGTGTACAGATGATTGGTAGTCATCTGGATGCTAAAGCTAAATTACATCCAAAGCTTGATAGAGAAGAAGTAGGGACGTCATCAAGGAAAACAGCAGTTTCCGAAGAGAAGTGTATGGAACAGAAGGACTATGGAAATATAGGTCCAGTTTCCGAAAATAAGTGTTTGAAAAAGACGGACTATGGGTATATAGGTCCAGTTTCCAATGAGAAGTGTTTAGAAGTTAAGGACTATGGGAAAATAGGTCCTGCTTCCAATGGAAGGAAAGAGATGGGTTCTCAGACTGTCGAAACAGTTGATAAATATGTAGAAAAGAGGGACAATGAGAGTAAAGGTCCCGAGTCCTTAGAAGAAGGCGCAATTGTCTCTATGTTAGAAGAGATAGTGATTCCCCCGATGACACAGGCGATCTGTCCTGCGAATTTACGAGGAATGGCAAGTGTTTCTACACCATTCATGGTTTTAGAACCAAGCACTGAAGCTCCGAAAGGACTCATCATTGCTAGAGTGTTGTGTAAAACAAGGAAAACCATTCCTGTGAGGCTAACGAATATAACAGAAAGCGAAATAAAACTAAAGCGAAGAATGGTTATAGCAAGGGCTTACGAAACAGAAGTCGTAGAAGCTAGTGAGAAGAATAATGGGCTTAGGATTTGTAAGGTAAATGAAAAAGATACAAAAGAGATTCTGAAAACACTTCATTTAGATAATGTTACTGCTATAAGTGAAATAAAATTGCGAGATTTAATTGTGGAATATATTGATATTTTTAAAAGCCCTGAACAGAAACTTAGTTGTACGTCAAATGTGACGCATAGGATTATAACAGAAGATGTTCCTCCTATTTTAAAACGGCCATATAGGGTGCCGTACCACCGACAAGAGATTTTAAAAAAGGAAATTCAGAAATTACTGGACGATGGGATTATCAAAGAAAGTCAGTCTCCCTGGAGTTTTCCAGCAATTTTAGTAGAAAAGAAGAGACATCCTGGAGAAGATGTACAGTTTAGATTGGTTATTGATTATAGAGAGTTAAATGCCATTTCAAAGACAGATTTTTTTCCAATACCTAATATACAAGAAACTATAGACAAACTGTCTGGAGCATCTCTATTTTCAACTATGGATTTAGCGTCAGGATATTTCCAAGTGCCTGTACATCCTGATGACCAAGAGAAGACAGCTTTTTCAACTCCTGATAACCATTATGAATTTCTGCGAATGGCCATGGGACTAAAGAATGCACCAGCTACCTGGAGCAGGATGATGCATCATATTTTAGGAAAATTGACATATAGTGAATGTCTGGTTTATTTAGACGATATAATAGTATTTTCCAAGGACGTAGATACACATCTGGAACGTCTTAGGCATGTGTTTGACAAGATGAGAGAAAGTAATTTAAAATTTAAACCCACTAAGTGTCATTTTATGCAAAAAGAAATAGAATACCTTGGACACCTTATAAAAGAAGGAGGATTTACCACGCATCCTAGCAAAACTGAAATAATTGAGAACTACCCCATTCCTAGAAATGTTAGGGAAATTAGAGCATTTCTTGGTTTATGTGGATTTTACAGAAAGTTTGTGCCAAATTTTGCGAAAATAAGCCAACCATTAACATTGCTTACAAAGAAAAATATAAAATACCACTGGGGACCAGAACAACAAGAAGCTTTTGTTCACCTGAAAGAAGCACTTATTTCACCTCCAATTTTACGATATCCAGATTTCAGCAAACCGTTTATAGTAAATACGGATGCAAGCGTCTCAGCAGTTGCTGCAATTTTGACTCAAGTTCACGATGGAACAGAGCTTCCAATATGTTTTTCAAGCCGTACGCTGAATGATGCAGAAAGACGCTACAGTGCGATCGAAAGGGAATGCCTAGCAGTTGTATTTGCAGTAAAAACATACCGCAATTATTTAACTGGAACTCATTTTACTATAATGACAGACCACCGTCCCCTGAAATATTTGCTGACTATTAAGGATCCAAGTTCTAGATTAGCAAAGTGGGCCATGTTTCTTATGGAGTACAGCTTTACTATTGTATACCGGCCAGGAAAACAGAACGATAATGTGGATTCTCTTACACGTTTGAGATCAGAAGAAAATTCGAATGAAAACATTATAGCAGCTGTCAAGGAGAAGGGAAATGAAAATATTACTCCCATGATTAATGTGATATGGAGCAAGGGAGAACTCAAGAGCTTACAGGAAAATGACCCTAAGCTATCAACGATAATAAAGTCGTTAGGACCTGAAGACGAACAGTATTACATTAGCCCCGAAGGAATACTATATCGGCATAGAGAAGAAAACCAAAGACATGATCCAATAATGGCACCTGTAGCCATAGTTCCTGAAATTTTACAGTTATACCATAGTTCGGTATTTGGTTCTCATCCAGGTCAAAAGAAAACTAAAGAGGTAATACAAAGAGATTTTTACTGGTCAACTATTAGAAAAGATGTTATAAGTTTTGTAGAAAAATGTCGCTCATGTAATTTAAGAAAAACAAATTATCAACCACCAGCTGAACTACAAGAAATCTCGATTCCAACAACACCTTGGGCGAGAATAAGCTTAGATCTAGTAGGTCCTTTGAACAGGACACAAAATAATAACAACTATTTACTGACATGTGTGGACTACTTAACTCGTTATCCTGAGTGTATACCTTTACCAGATGTAAAAGCCGAAACAGTGGCTAGAGCTTTTGTAGAAAATATAATTTGTCGATTTGGAACACCAAGAGAACTTTTAACTGATTGTGGAAGTCAGTTTTTATCAAAAATGTTCCTAGAGATTTGTACACTTTTGGGAATCCGAAAATTAAAAACGACTCCCTACCACCCAAGCGGAAACGGCGTCGTTGAGCGTTTCCATAAATCAATTAAAACTATGATAGGACATTTTGTCAATGAATACAATGATAGCTGGGATTTAATTTTACCTTATTGTCTAATGGCATATAGAAATTTGCCGCATGAGGGAACAAAGGAATCGCCATTCTTTTTAATGTTTGGACGCGATATGGAACTTCCTATACACCTAAGTATACGAGAACCGCGTATTAAGTATGATTTAGATGAAAACTACGTGAGTGAATTTTTAATCAGAATGCATATGGCTCATAAACTTGCAAAAATAAATTTAGAAACAAGTATTAAACAGCGTTGTGAAAAACATAATCGGAAAAAGACTAGAAAAGAATTTCAGTTGGGAGATTTAGTGTACCTTTATACTCCAGCCATTCCAGGGAAGAAACTTGTTTCGAAGTTTTATAATAAATGGACGGGTCCTTATCGAATTATAGAAAAGAAAGGACCAGTGACCTTTAAAATTAAGGAACAAACGGGAAGAAAAGAACATATGGTTCATGCCAATAGATTAAAACCGTGTAAGGAGATAGACTATTCGTTAGAAAAAGCTAATTTAAATAAAGAGGAGAAGATTGACGTACGTGAAGAGGAAATTGATACTATAGAACATGAGGAAGACAGACAAGAAAAAATAGATGAATTCCTTGAACATGGGCGAGAAGGAAGCGAGCCGCCGCCAGAAGAAGAGGGAGAGGAAGAAGAAGAAGATGATGAGAATGAGGATGAAGAACAAAGTGAGGAATCTTCATCGGACTCTAACGAGGAGGTTAGAGAAGTACTTGTAAATAGGCGTACTCGCACTCGAGAGGTGAGATTACCTCGGCGATACGACGATTATATAGTAGAATAAAATATAATTTTGGGAGAGCCACCCTGTAGATGTATACAAGTAAAATTAGGAAGCCAAGTGAAATTTAGAAAGAAAAATGTATATTACAAGTATTTGACGATTTTTGGAGAATGGACCAGTGGAGAATATTAGGAATATATTCATCTTTCGTATGATAGAATGTGTATTAGAAATTTGTATGAATGCTGTATCCATTCATAAATTATTTCATAGACAATGAGATGAATAAGGAACCTAAAGAAGTTAACATGGTACAACCGACGTCATATACCTCTTTGCAACATGACCTGCTTAATATTCCGAAAATAAAATGGAGTTTAATTAGTGGAAGTGAAGCCAAAGGAGAACGAAATTAAAAATCAATACTACACTCGGAGAGCCATCTTACAGTAAAAAGTTTAACTCCCTATATAACGACCTAAAGAATTATGTATCTAAGACACCACAAATGAATAGGACCACCACGTGTCGCCGCTAAGGGTCTGGAAACAGACGAAGCGCATGGGTGCAATGTATTTAAAATTTTAGGCCTGAAATATTCCCGCCGCGCCGGCATACTCACTCACCTGCAAGAAACGAAGGAATAGGCGCACAATGAAGTCAGTGTTCACCTAATTAATTGTTATGAGAGTAATGGGTCTATGAAATTGAAAAGATTTAATGTTGATGTCTTAGGATAAATAATATAGAAAAAAAAAAACAACTTATTTATGAATATTAGGGTACATGAATGATCAATGCATATTGGGGAAAAATGTAAAAAGTGCTGACTTATAAATAACCAAAGGCAGTTATTAGTAAGAGACAAGTTCAGAATGTTAAAATGATGCAAAACGGGATAAAAACAGTTTATAATTGAGACATTGTGAAAGAGAAATTGGGTGCGATTTAAAACAATTTCTTTTATACTGTTAGTGACTATTTAAATCACGAATAAACAAAAAGTATTGAATGGTAAGTGTTGTTTTTGTCTTACGTCTGGATGGTACGAAACCACCCGGTCGAAAACGCCGTTTTACGGATGGCGTTATACCTATCATGTGCGCGATCCGCATGTTCAGCTAGAGGAGAAGTATCCGGGACCTTCTGGATTACAACAGGCTTTCCTACGGTCAACAGAGGAGCCCAACCACATAGAATACGTAGTAGAGCACTACGAACCGGACTATTTACGGATGGTGTTGCGTCGCGCTGATCACAGTGATAGTGTTAGTGATTAACGGAATAGTGAAGCGCGACCAATGGTATTTCAGGAAGAGATCGTTTAAGGTAGAATTAAGAATTTGTTTGTACAGTCAAAACAAAACAAAATATTTATGTTGTATTAAAAGGATTTTTTTTGTGAAAAATCGGAATGTTAAGAAAGAAAAAAAAAGTAGATTTTAGTAACATGTAATCAAGTTAGGGATAATTGTTGTATTTATTAATGTAGTTAGTAATCCATACATATACATTCCTGGTAGGTATAAGTAAAATTATTATATTGGAATTGTTGTTAAATAAAATATTTGGACCGAGTGAACCTAGTCGAAATTGTAAATACACATTTTTTTAAGGCCGAGTGAAAATTAGGATAAAATTGTGAATAAGAAGTTTAAAGAGAAATGTAGTCTGAATTGTAAATAAGTTTTTAAAATGCTATGCGGAAATTTAAAACTTATCAGAAAAACGGGAATACAGGGTAATGTTTATTGTAATAGTAGAACAGAATAATATAATCAAATTTATGGTATACGAACATAGAGTACTGTTTATTGCATTAGAAGAACATAATATTAGCAAATTTCCAGTATAAAAATATAGGGTACTGGATATTGCCATAATAAATACGATATTGTAACATCGACTATTTTGGAAGGTTTAAGAATTTAAGAAAAAATTATAAATCATAAATGGGTTATGAAGTTTTGTTAATTGAAAACTGTGAAAATTTAGAAAAATTTGTAAAACATAAAGGGATAGAAAATTTACGAGATTGTTATTTAAACTTGTGAAAACAATGACATATTAACATTATTGTACTGGGTTATAAGGAAACTCATTCGTATCAAAAATTTCTAACAAAGACTAAAAGTCTTAAAGTTTCACTTTAAAAAGATAATATATAAAACTTACTGATGTGTTGTGATAAGAAATAAATATCTAAGGAAAGATTACTAAATGAACGAGAGCGTTTCCTCAAAGAAAATGATAAGGTAACTAAGTGTATATTAATATTTGTATTTTTTGAATGTTTAAGAGGTCTAAGTAGAGAAATTCCATTTATTGTTGAAAAATGTAATAATCACCTACTTCTTCACTTACTGAATAAGGACCCTTACGGGTACACGGCACGCGACTCCAACACCCGACAAGTATTTAACGACAGGCTCTTGACCTAGGTTACGCTGACCTACTTAACGCGTGTTTGGGTTACATCGGGATGATAAACAGCTGTGACGCATAAAGAAGTTTTATTTAAAACAGCTTTATGATTTTAAAGGGCGGAGTATTGTGGCATCACGGCCTATAAGTATTTAATTAAGGGCGTAAGCCGTGTAAACAAATGAAGGAAAGAACAATTTTGAAAAATAACTTGAAAAGGAATTGTATTTAGAAACACGAAAAGAAATTCTCGAAAATTAATTCGCAACACCAAAGGGCATTGAATAAAATAAGTTACGTTCGCGTTCGAAGAATGTTTAAAATATTTATTGAAATAGGAAAATATTAGAAATTACTTTTAAAATAATCAGTACTAAGTAGTTGGATTAAAAATTTATTAGAGAACTTGAAACATTAGGGAAGGGTTGAGAGATTATTGGAAAATAATTCATTTGAAAATTATTCAAACACCTAAGCGGCCATAAAATTGATTGAAAAAAAAAAGATTTAAATAATTTATAAAATAATTATAAAGTCAACTCACATAATTAGAAAAAAAAAATTAATCCTTTATTGTAAATAGAAGTTTCACTTGTGTATGAAGAACACATTTCACATAACTTCATCGAGATCCGCGAAAACTTTCTAAGTCCTGAACCGGTTATAGCTCTGAAATCGGCCGAACATTTCGAGAACTTGAAGTAAACTGACCAGAGGCACTGATACTCTCAACGGGGAAAATTTACCCCCATTCGGAAAAGACTCCTCCCAAAACTATTCTATTATAACAAAGAAATTATGCGCTGTTAATTTTGATTGGACCAACGAAAGAAGGCAACGCGATGCCATATGAGCAGATGCAATCGGGAAAAATAAGGGAATTAAATATAGCGAAATTAATTTATAGCCCTGTTATGAAGGCGCGCGTTAATAAATGTCACTCGGAAAAGCAGAAAGCAATAAAAAACATCGTAAATAACCGAGAAATACCGATGTTTTCCTTCATTTGCCGGCTAGAATAGGGTCGCCCACGTAGATTTTCCTGGAAAACGCAGGTGGAGACACGATTTATGGGGTCGTAAATAGCATGTTGTCACATTAATTCCGTGAAAAAGCTGTAAAAGAGGGAAAATTTATGGGAATTTTCCCTATATAAGCGGGAAAGCGCCGGCTAGAAATCAGTATCGTGAACGTACTCGAAGATGTAAGATCGTTACTCTGCCCAAATTTAGTCCGAAGTTTCTGCCCCCGGGAAAGTTCAAAATCTGGAATCAATAGTACGGTGTTAGTCGGAAGTTTTGGAGCGCGCCGAAATTTTTCTTGAATAAAATTGCGATAGATTAAAAAGTGAACAAGTAAGTGCGTTGAACCCAAGAGATTGTCTTGGCGTATTGAAAAGTTTGTGAAAATTAACAAAGGTTGTAAAATTGAAGAAATTGTGAAAAAGTGTATTTTTGGGTGGCTCCCAACCGTACTTGTGGAAATAAAAGTGTATTTGATCCAGAATTTTGTGTTTTACTGTTGGGGACAGGGAAACATAGTAAATAAGTAATAAATTTATTTAAAATCAAAAATTATAGAAAAATTGAAGTTAGTGAACATATCCTCTGCAGTAAGTACAATTTTAAGAGATAGTAATTTGCAAGGCTAGGAAAAGTGTTAGATTAAGTGGTGGGTTACATGCAGTAGACACAAGGGTCTTCCGGCCCCACGCAAAAGGTTTTCTTGTCACCGCCAACTGGTTCCAGGGTTACCGCTCACCCCGCCAACCAAATAAGGAAAAGAGAGATAGGAATCAGTGGTGGGTGTTACAGCCCCAGGTATCGTCGTTCAGTTCCTCGATCAGTCTATTCCAGTGTTCTCTTTTCGATTGATTTATTAGTCTTTTGAGTTCTTTTTTGAAGTTCTTATATTCTTGTTTTCTTACTATCCGTTCAAATTGCCCCTTGGCTCTGGTAAGTCTGCGTCTGCTGGCAACGCATTCCGCCCTTTTATTTTCAATGCCGTTATTCCACCAGTAGGGTGTCATTTTCGGCTTCCTTCTTGATTTAATAAGGCTATTCTTGTAGGCCGAGTTTATGAGTTTAGCACAGTCTAGTGCGCTTCTGATATTATCCTTTTCTACTTCATATTGCCATTCAATTGTAGCTCTGAACCCTTCCCAATCCACAAGTTCCTTTTTCTTTTCTATGTTTCTTTTAGCTTTTTTGGGGTGGCCTGTTGTTATTATCTCAAAGTATATATATTTATGATCAGTATGTCCTGCGTTTCCACATTTAATGCACGTGTCTGATTTGTCTTCCCCTGTGCATTCGCTCCTTCTGTGTCCAAACTGCAGGCACCGGAAGCATCTTACAATGAACACTCTCTTTCTGATCCGGCAATAAGTCCATCCTATTCTTACTTTTCCTATCGAGTCCAACTGATCTGCCCATTTCTGTGATACAGAAATTGTTGCAGATTGGGTGCCGTGTTTCGTCGGTCTTATGGAAGTCACATTTATATCGTCTGTGCCCATGCCCACTGTATTCCTTAGTATCTCCTCTTTCAATTTGTCTTCCTCGACATCTGCTTCGATATCAGTTAAGTGCATTATTGTTTCCTTGCTTTTGTGTATCATTTGTATTTCTTTTACATTGGCTTTAATCTCTTCTTTCAGTCTATTTGCATCGGTCTTTCCTGAGACCTCTAGGAGTAGATCTCCTTTCTTGGTCTGTTTGACTTTATTCACTTTTACTCCGGTTTTTTCTATATCCACGCTGTGCTTTACATTCTTTAGAAGTTCAGCATATGACTTGCCATTCCCCTTAATTATAATCTTATCGGTGTCGTTAGCTTTGCGCATTGTCGGCTTCCGTTTTTTTTGGCCCTGTTGTTGCTTTCTATATAAATTTATTTTTATTTCAGTATTAGCTAGAGCTATTTCTGTGATTTTTCTCGCTGCTTCTTCCTCCATGTTTGGTGGAATCGGTGTAGACAGTAGTTTCCTTCCGTCACTCAGTGCTTTTCGGCTCATCATTGTTACCATCTTAAAAAGAACCACTTCTCTGTTTACTGCATCTGTTATCTCATTTGGAGTCATGACATATATAAAACGTTCTTTATTTCTAAATCCCTGGCCATCGGATGTCCGGGTCGTAACAACTAAGGTTCCGACACTTCCGTCTTCTTCTTTTTCTGCTTCAATTTCCCCGATTTCCGGGTATCGTGTCTTGATGCTATTTACTGCGTCATCGTTGGCCTCTTGTAAGAGAAAAGCTAGGTCCGTGTCTGTAGCAACTGGGCTTCCTTTCTTGATGTTTGTTTTTTCAAATACTTTTTCCGGCCATTCTTCATTTAAGAGCTCTCTTAGCTTCTCTTCATTATCCACTGCTGTGATCTTTTTCTTTATTTCAGTTACTTTCTCCTCTTCTAGGAGTGTCTGTTCATCTTCCGTTGCCTGTACTCCGATGCTTCTGCATTCTGGTGCCTTTGTTGGTGTTTTATGCGTGCATGAGGGCGTCCTCTTACTGCCTGTTTGCATTTCTTCGACCACTTTAAATTTGCTCATTAGCTGATCCATAAATCTTTTTAGTTCTCGGACTCCACTTCTTATCTCAACTTTCGTTTTACTGCTCGCACTAACTACAGACGTTAGGTTGTCCATGACTCTGGTCATTTTCTTAATGACCTCAGAAACTCCTTGGATTTCGTCCAATTCGTCTTCCTCCCGCGGTCTTTTGAAGCTAAATAGTGATGCCTTTTCCGTTCTTATGGTCTCCTGTGTTTCTATCATTGTCTTTTTGGTAGGTGGCGGTGTCCTTGCCAGTGCAGATTTTCTGACACTAGGATCTGGTTGTTCAGATTCCACGAGTACTATCTCGTTTTCTGTTCGATTAATTTGTTGATTTTTGCTTTGATTATCCTCAGTTTCATTCATTTCATATAATTCCCACGAGTAGCTAGGGAAAATAGGTCCACAACTGCAGAGCCCCGCATGCAGCAGTAAGGCTAATTACAATGGGATGTCGCCTGGTGTCCCAAGGGGATCGTTTGCGACCGCACTATCGTAGGGCCATTCACCGTTCGGCACGATTCCTTCCATCTTCGGTTCCGGATTTCTTAGCAGGTTTTCTCCTTCAGAACTCTCTTTCTGGGTTCCATTCCATAGGCCGATTGCCTTCTCTGCGGCTCTTGAGCTCGGCCCGCCCATCAACAGCCGCCCATTCCGGGACAGACGCTGTGCCAATTTTGGTCCGCGCCGACTATTTCATTTCGCCGGTACCACCCATATCTGGGAGGCATCCCCCTATCCGCCACCCGGGGACGCGCTGGATGGGAGATTGGCAACTCCGCACCATATATATATATATATATATATATATATATATATATATATATATATATATATATATATATATATATATATATATATATATATATATATATGTATATATATATATATATATATATATATATATATATATATATATATATATATATATATATATATATATATATATATATACCGGGTGTCAACGAATCTATTAGACAAGTCATAACTTCTAGAGTATAAGGTATATAAAAATTAGATTTGGTATAGGTAAATGGTATCAAAAGAGGAGAGTTTTCGCATATTTTTTACTTTCCAGTCACTTCCGGTTTCACCGGAAATGGCTCCGTTTGAATTTTTAAATGGAATACCCTATATATTTTAACATTTTTGGATTTCTGAGACAATTCTGGATTAGAATTTGACATTTTGAAAAGTTTTTACGCCTACTTGATTTTTTGAGAGCCGCTTTTAATATTGCATCTAGGTGGCCATGATCGCTCGCAAACTAACCAACGGACCTCAGGTGATGTCAGAAAATTACAATCGCAAAGTTTTAGTAAATAGTATGATCGACAGGAATAAGGCAAGTTGGAAAAATCACATTTTCCTGTCTAACTATTATTTTTCAAATGGCGACCCTTTTTTGACAAGTACTTTTCGAAAAAAGAATTTTGTGACGAATTTAACGATACTAATTTATTTACGATTGGACTAAAAATAAGAACATAAATTAAATACCTACCCATTGCTAAGCAAAATACTGGATAATAATTTATTTACTTTTGTGAAGTGTGCCATGGATAGCCATGGTGCATAATATTTTGTAGTTATTTTCATCTAGTCTTCTGTGAAAAACAAAATTCTCACTTAATTAATAACAATGACATTATGCTTTATGGGCAGATAGTGAAAGTTTTTTAGTTTTCGTTAAATTGCAGTTAAATTTTTCATCAAAATAATGTATACTCAAAGTGAAAAAGTTGATATGTTGTTAATATTTGGAGAATGTCAGAGAAATTCAAGGAATGCTGCTGAGTTGTATGCTCAAAGATATCCCAATCGGCATCATCCAGGTCATCAGTATTTTCTGTATGTTGAGAAGTGGTTAAGGCAAGAAAGAAATCGAGAGGCGGAACAGAGGTTTATCATAAACGAAGAGACTGAGATTAACGTTCTTGCTATGGTTGAGGTTGATAAAACGGCTTCTTTAAGAGAAATTAGTCAAGAACTGCAGATAAGTCATGAATCAACAAGAAAAATATTGAAAAAGCACGGATATCGATCATTCAAATATCAGTTACATCAACATTTGTATCCTGACGATGGCAATAGACGGGTAGTGTTTTGTGATTGGCTTCTTCAAAATCATAGAATTAACCCCAATTTTATCAATTTTATTCTGTTTTCCGACGAATCCCGATTTACAAATAATGGTATGTTCAATAAGCAAAATACTCGTTACTGGGCCACACAAAATCAACATGAAATGAGAGAGGGCAATTTTCAAGAAAGGTTTGGGGTGAATGTCTGGGCTGGTATCGTTGGAGACAGAATAATTGGGCCCATATTCTTTCAAGGTCAGTTAACAGGGGCTAGATACTTAGGATTTCTACAAAATGAAATCGAGGAACATCTTGAACATCTACCTTTAGAAGATTTACGGCGAATTTACTACCAACAAGATGGAGCACCTCCTCACAATACCAGAGAAGTTCTTGATTACTTAATAGGGCGTTTTAATAATCAAGTTATTGCAACCAATGGTCCAGTACGGTGGCCTCCCCGCCCACCGGATCTCACTGTCCTTGATTTTTTTATTTGGGGATATATTAAAGAGAGGGTCTACTATCCAACAGCCCCAGCCACTCTTGAAATCTTAGAAGAAAGAATTCTACGGGCATTCAGAAGTATAACGCCTCAAATGTTGCAAAACGCGTTGAGAGAAACAATTGAACGAGCTGATATGTGTCGTGAACACGGAGGAATGCACTTTGAACATTTACTACAGTAAGATTTTTGATAAATTTTAGATAGGTAGTACTTTAATTGAAGCATCATTAAAGTTGTTAGATCATTTTGTTAATTTTGTTATGTTAATGTATTAAATTTGTTAATTTTTTTAATACAGTCGCAAATAAATTAGTATCGTTAAATTCGTCACAAAATTCTTTTTTCGAAAAGTACTTGTCAAAGAAGGGTCGCCATTTGAAAAATAATAGTTAGACAGGAAAATGTGATTTTTTCAACTTGTCTTATTCCTATCTATCATACTATTTACTAAAACTTTGCGATTGTAATTTTCTGACATCACCTGAGGTCCGTTGGTTAGTTTGCGAGCGATCATGGCCATCTAGATACAATATTAAAAGCGGCTCTCAAAAAATCAAGAAGGCGTAAAAACTTTTCAAAATGTCAAATTCGAATCCAGAATTGTCTCATAAATCCAAAAATTTTAAAATATATAGGGTATTCCATTTAAAAATTCAAAACCGGAGCCATTTCCGGTGAAACCGGAAGTGACCGGAAAGGAAAAAAATATGCGAAAACTCTCCTCTTTTCATACCATTTACCTATACCAAATCTAATTTTTATATACTTTATACTCTAGAAGTTATGACTTGTCTAATAGATTCGTCGACACCCGGTATATATATATATATATATATATATACATATATATATATATATATATATATATATATATATATATATATATATATATATATATATATATATATATATATATATATATATATATATATATATATATATATATATATATATATATATATATATACAGGGTGTCCCTGAAAATGTGGGAAATCTCCCGGATATGAAGAAAACACGTGAAAAGAATACTACAAGTTCATATAAACTTTTTTCGTATAGGCCTCCTCTTCGGAGATATGGGCTCCCAAAGAGCTCTAATGAAATCAAGTTTTTTACACATAATTATTGAACCACCTGGTATATTCCAATTTGATTTTAATATGATGTATACCAGGTTAGACCCTTCAAATTACTATCCAAGAAAGTATTGTGAAGTACTCACACCTGCAGGGACGGACTAGCTGTGACACTCATGACCCCATTTTTTTTAAGCCCTGTATGTTAAGAACTTTGGACGACGTTTTTTACATACCTTTAACTATTGACTAAAAATTAAGTACTCTTCATTCATGTCGTTAATCCTAATCGTTTTCGAAAAAACGTCATATTATTTACATCATGTATTTGGCGTATTTCAATAACAGATAGGTACATCTAATTCTGTGAATTATTGCAGTTCGACCTAGGTTCGCAAAAATGTGCGTTTTATTTTATCGGCCCCAAAAACAAAGTATCGTTGTTGCAAACGTTGCTAGGTATGAAAGAAATAAATATCCTGCATTTTGGAACTTGTCAACTTTCACATCGCTGACACATTGACTCTTTATTGCGATATTAAATTACTGATTTTTGGATTTCGTGGTGAAATTAAGTGTGAAATAATTCGAAATATGGAATACACGTTTATTGAGTATGCAGATATGCATCTGATGTATGGTCTTGCATCTTGCAATGCTTTGGAAGCCAGAAGGTTATATCACGACAGATATCCTAATCGTACTCTTCCCGATCAGAAAACATTTCAACGAGTTGACCAACGTCTAAGGGAGAATGGTAGGCGATTGCATTTACTAAGGTAATATTATTAAATTTCTTCATAATTTTAGGAAATTTTGGGAAAAGAAGTACTGCTGCTGGTCGGGGAAGAATAGCACGTACGCCGCAGTTAGAGGAAAATATTTTAAATACTGTCTATGACACTCCTTCAACGAGCATTCGAAAATTATCAGCGCAGTTTAATTCGTCGAAAACAATAGTACATGAAGTTCTTCAAGAACAGCTGTTATATCCATATCGTTTGCAAAAAGTGCATGAACTGATTCCTGAAGATTTTCCCCGTAGAATGCAGTTTGCAAACTGGCTATTGGATCAGCAACGAAATAATATAAACTTCATTGGCACTATTCTCTTTACGGACGAAGCAGGCTCCACCAAAAATGGTATCATGAATTTACACAACTCACATGCATGGGCTGATGAAAATCCTCATGCAACTATTGTTTCGCATCATCAACATCAGTTCCAATCAATTAATGTCTGGGCAGGAATCATGGGCAATTTTTTGATTGGACCATTCGTATTGCCGGTACGACTGAATGGACAACTTTATTTGGAATTCCTCCAGAACGCTTTTCACGATTTAGTAGAGCACTTACCACTTGAAATCCGCCGAAACATGTACTACATGCACGATGGAGCACCACCTCATTTCAGCGTTGCTGTGCGGGAGCACCTGAATAACGTCTATCCAAACCGTTGGATAGGTAGGGAGGACCTATTGCCTGGCCTAGTGTTGTAAATATCCGTATTCATTAGATATCCGAATCATACGGAATCGGAATCAGCTAATATCCGTATCCATTATCCGAATACGAATCCATTTCTTGACCCGCGCGAAAGCGGTTACAGATTATGTATACGTATGCATGCAACAGACTAAAACATTTCTATCCGGATACACGGCTAGGTAGGTCGATGCGGTATCGGTATCATACCATTCGAAGTCGAAGTTTAGGGATAAGAAGGCACCGCGTCGCGCCGTTCTCGTTTGAATTCGGTTCGGGTGAGGCGGGACTAGTTTAACCAATGGGTCTCATCTCATATGATACCCGTTACCCCGATAACTATGCCATCTTTTTTTAGGAAATGTCATTAGAAAGAGAAGGCACAATATCAAATATGCCAAATCGCAGACCGTGTTGTTCGCTTACACTCGATTCCGATTCCGTTTTCTCTTTGCACTTTGCATTAGTAACCGCCTGATGCGAATTTATTTTGATTCCGAATCCGTATTCAAGTTCTCGGCCGGTTCCGGATAATCCGGATTCTTTTAATATTCGGATCCAACGGATTTTTGGATACGTATCCTTACATCACTAGCCTGGCCTCCTCGATCTCCCGACCTAACGCCGTTGGATTTTTACCTGTGGGGACACCTCAAAACTTTGGTGTATTCTACTCCGGTCGATAGTAGGGAGGAACTTCTACGGAGAATCATGTTTCATTGTGATGAAATAAGGAACAATGGCAAAACGCTACGGGTAGCGCCATCTCGGCAGATCTAGGCCAAGTAATACACACACCAGCGCCAACACTAGAGACCTATGTCACAATTAGTAGTGGAATGTCACCTGCAAAGACATCAAGTCACAATTGCAGGGTGACCGCTAGGTGGTGCGCATCTCAAAGACGATCCTCGTCGGTAATAATGAAATATAAAATTCCAAATATCGAACAAAGTTCGATATTATGGAATGTACATCAGTTTTGATTTCTCTCTGGCGCCTCATCCCCGGACGCGTTTCGCCGTATCACGGCTCATCGGCGGGCTAGAGACGACAGAGAGAAATCAAGCTCGAAGGCACTAATAGCTGTACCAGCATAAATAAATGGCAAAACGCTACGGGTAGCGCCATCTCGGCAGATCTAGGCCAAGTAATACACACACCAGCGCCAACACTAAAGACCTATGTCACAATTAGTAGTGGAATGTCACCTGCAAAGACATCAAGTCACAATTGCAGTGTGACCGCTAGGTGGTGCGCATCTCAAAGACGATCCTCGTCGGTAATAATGAAATATAAAATTCCAAATATCGAACAAAGTTCGATATTATGGAATGTACATCAGTTTTGATTTCTCTCTGGCGCCTCATCCCCGGACGCGTTTCGCCGTATCACGGCTCATCGGCGGGGCTAGAGACGACAGAGAGAAATCAAGCTCGAAGGCACTAATAGCTGTACCAGCATAAATAAATGGCAAAACGCTACGGGTAGCGCCATCTCGGCAGATCTAGGCCAAGTAATACACACACCAGCGCCAACACTAAAGACCTATGTCACAATTAGTAGTGGAATGTCACCTGCAAAGACATCAAGTCACAATTGCAGGGTGACCGCTAGGTGGTGCGCATCTCAAAGACGATCCTCGTCGGTAATAATGAAATATAAAATTCCAAATATCGAACAAAGTTCGATATTATGGAATGTACATCAGTTTTGATTTCTCTCTGGCGCCTCATCCCCGGACGCGTTTCGCCGTATCCACTACTAATTGTGACATAGGTCTTTAGTGTTGGCGCTGGTGTGTGTATTACTTGGCCTAGATCTGCCGAGATGGCGCTACCCGTAGCGTTTTGCCATTTATTTATGCTGGTACAGCTATTAGTGCCTTCGAGCTTGATTTCTCTCTGTCGTCTCTAGCCCCGCCGATGAGCCGTGATACGGCGAAACGCGTCCGGGGATGAGGCGCCAGAGAGAAATCAAAACTGATGTACATTCCATAATATCGAACTTTGTTCGATATTTGGAATTTTATATTTCATTATTACCGACGAGGATCGTCTTTGAGATGCGCACCACCTAGCGGTCACCCTGCAATTGTGACTTGATGTCTTTGCAGGTGACATTCCACTACTAATTGTGACATAGGTCTTTAGTGTTGGCGCTGGTGTGTGTATTACTAGGCCTAGATCTGCCGAGATGGCGCTACCCGTAGCGTTTTGCCATTTATTTATGCTGGTACAGCTATTAGTGCCTTCGAGCTTGATTTCTCTCTGTCGTCTCTAGCCCCGCCGATGAGCCGTGATACGGCGAAACGCGTCCGGGGATGAGGCGCCAGAGAGAAATCAAAACTGATGATCATTCCATAATATCGAACTTTGTTCGGTATTTGGAATTTTATATTTCATTATTACCGACGAGGATCGTCTTTGAGATGCGCACCACCTAGCGGTCACCCTGCAATTGTGACTTGATGTCTTTGCAGGTGACATTCCACTACTAATTGTGACATAGGTCTTTAGTGTTGGCGCTGGTGTGTGTATTACTTGGCCTAGATCTGCCGAGATGGCGCTACCCGTAGCGTTTTGCCATTTATTTATGCTGGTACAGCTATTAGTGCTTTCGAGCTTGATTTCTCTCTGTCGTCTCTAGCCCCGCCGATGAGCCGTGATACGGCGAAACGCGTCCGGGGATGAGGCGCCAGAGAGAAATCAAAACTGATGTACATTCCATAATATCGAACTTTGTTCGATATTTGGAATTTTATATTTCATTATTACCGACGAGGATCGTCTTTGAGATGCGCACCACCTAGCGGTCACCCTGCAATTGTGACTTGATGTCTTTGCAGGTGACATTCCACTACTAATTGTGACATAGGTCTTTAGTGTTGGCGCTGGTGTGTGTATTACTTGGCCTAGATCTGCCGAGATGGCGCTACCCGTAGCGTTTTGCCATTTATTTATGCTGGTACAGCTATTAGTGCCTTCGAGCTTGATTTCTCTCTGTCGTCTCTAGCCCCGCCGATGAGCCGTGATACGGCGAAACGCGTCCGGGGATGAGGCGCCAGAGAGAAATCAAAACTGATGTACATTCCATAATATCGAACTTTGTTCGATATTTGGAATTTTATATAAGGAACAATGCTGGGTTATTGTGGCGGATACAGCAGTCCTCAATTCGTCGTGCCCGCGAGTGTATAAGACTTCACGGAGCCCATGTTGAACCCTCTTACGAAGCTTTTAACTAAGCAGTTAAAGTTTAACGTTTTATTGAAACTATGTGGGCGACAGGGAAAAATTCCTCTTTTCATATTCAACTCGACAGAAGTTAGGGGACTAACAGTGTAAATAAAATGACGTTTTTTTCGAAAACGGTTAGGATTAACGATATGAATGAAGAGTACTTAATTTTTAGTCAATGGTTAAAGGTATGTAAAAAACGTCGTCCA